>CM062815.1:974243393-974652354 GCA_031772625.1 Pinus tabuliformis
ATTTTGGTGTCTATTCCTAATCACCAGGAGCAGAAATACTTGAAAGTAGCTTGATTGATTGTATCTTTAGAGACATTCAGTGAATGCTCTTTGCTCCTATATTGCTATAGCTTTATAATTTTTTGAGTCTTTACAAGTTCTCATAATAATTAAAAGTGGTTGATCGACCAGTTCTTCGATCCAAGAGGCTTCGTGGCTCTCATCTATGAGTGCGAAGCCTTCTTCTAGAAGGCGTAGGAGCAATTATGTTGGTGATTTTCAATCACTAGCAGCAAATGCATCGAAAATTGATCCTTCATGTTAGGTTATAGTTTCACAAGGTAGACCTAGTGAAAATTGTGATTTGGATAAGGATAATCCTATCCTTTCTAGGGTTCTCTTCCAGTCGGAAGATGAAGTTGAGGTTGAAGAGATTCCTAAGTCCCCTATGATTGCTTCTTCACCTCTTCCTCCTAATTATCCAAATGTTCTATTATACATTGGGACCCCGACTCACAGGCCATAAAACCTTGGTTTTTATTGTCCTTTTCCTTCGATGGCTAGTGCTGGGAGCACAAATCCAGGTATGAGTGCTACTAGTGAGCATACTCCTCTTTCAGTTCAAAGAGGAGGTACTATTGCTATATCTACTATCACTACTAGTACTGCAATTTTTGGATCTACCTCCATTCCGTCTTCGAGCGGGGGCACCCAAGCTTTTGCTTCCCACACTAGTTCCTTCCCCTTTGGAATGCCTTCTAACGCAATTTCCTCAATTCCTATATCCATCCCATCCATTTTTTCCACAACTATGAATTCCATGGTGTTATCGGGAATAGTGTCTATGCAGAGCGGCTAATCCCACTAAGGCTGGTAGCTACCTTAGAAACAAACAAACTAAAACCACTTTCGTTTTCCTTTATGAGAAGTAGATGAGAGAAGAATAAAGGAGACCAACCTTTGTCTTGCACTTGGCTCCTTGCTTGATTATTTTCCCTTCTGGTAGATCTTCACCACTCGCTTCCTCGTCTACCCAGCTTCAAAGAGCACCTGTAGAATCAAAGCAGCATAATACTATCCAAGAACAGAGATCTACTATCATAAACAATATAGGACCAGATATATATTGACCACACAAATGCATAAATCATCAATCATACAAGAATGTGGAGGAAAACTTGAATAGATTTATTGATAATCAAGAAAGACCAAAGAGGATTACAACCAATTATTCTGACCCAGCGTCATCCTCTCAGCAAGAAAGCCCTTCTTCACCTCATGAAAAGCTTAGATCACCCAACACTATGATGTTACACCAAGAAACCAGTAGCACTTCCTTACAAGATACAAAATTCCAGCCTCTGGATCTCTGGGATGAGGGATCCATATATAGATGTTTGCAAGGGGGGTGAGTCAGCTTTTGAGATTTGATTAGTGTCCTCCCTTTGATAGTTCTTGATTCCACTTGGAGATTGATGATCTCTTACTCATCCCTAGGCGAATGCAGAGAGGCAAGTGTCACAGGAGAAGTTTCTGGAAGATTCCATGATTCTCCACCTTGCAGACTGACCCTGCCATTTGTCCACTCTCACCCATCGCACCCCATAGAAGGGATTTTCAACATGCATCGCACCTACTGTGTGTCGGTAGGTGGGATGCAACGCACTTTGACCATGGAGCAGGTGAAATGGTCCAGTTTTGACCAGTTCTGAGTAGTTTTTCATGGAGAACTTCTGGGAGATGCTGTAATCAGTTGACCTTGTTCTTTTAGGGGTCGGAACAACACCTTTAGGGACTTAGGAGCCCTTGGTTTATGGACATTTATGATTGGGGTTGCAGTGCCCAAAAATGTCTATAACAGTTGCCCCCTAAAGCATGAGGTCGTTAATTTTTGATGTCGGGTGAAATGCTTTATCATGAGGATCCGAAGTTTTTTCAAGCTGGAAGGCGACCTGTAATAAGATACAATACAATACATTATCTTCATAATATTTTCATGATCTAGCTGAGGTGGGCATTTCCCATGCTCAGCTTTATAAATTCATTTTCATGTACATAGGACAGACAATCGTCTGAGTGTAGACTGATGATTCCGGTAGAGCCATCATCCCTTAGATTGGATGATTATCTGTGCAGCGATGATGTACATTTGATGTCTTTGTTTTCCTGAATATATATCGCAGCCCGAATGGATGAAACTAGATCCGGGGTCTTCAATCCTGTTCGATCTTCACTCAAAGTACAAGTCGATCAATGTGAGAAATGTTCTGGAGTCGAACATGGAAAGACATCACCTGATTACCAACCAATGATGTAAGTTGTTAACAGGCGCAAGAGGAATCACTGATAATGATGATGACCCTCAAGGTACTACAGTACAATTCACGTGGTGTGAATAAGGGACTTGACGTCGAACACCACGCAAAATCTTTTGGTCGAAGGCCATTGATGTAAACCTGTCGCCGGAAGTGAGAAACTTGCCATTGAGGTATGCAGGCTTCAAAGTACTGAGAGGGTTATTCCTAGATCAACTTCTTGGATAATGAGCTGATGTCGACAAGAAGCGATCCGTCATAGGAGGGCCTTAGTGAATCCCACATCAATGACACGGAACAGAGCAAATGATTTTAATGGAGGTGAAAATAATCTGATGACATAAGGTTCAGGGTGGCGGTCATGAAAGAATGGAGCGTGAATGTATTGCAGCGGATGAGACACAGGTGAATTCTCTGAGCGACTTTTCTTGAACATATTGGCGACACTGACATGATGGATTGGTAGCATTAATCCCGAATATGGATGGTGTGACAGAACCATGGTGATGTGACCAGTGAATGGAACAACCCAACCCGACTCGGATGCGGAGTGAAAGTGTCATGTTCAAGAGTGACTTGCTACCAACAAAGTTTCTTCAAGTTTTCTTCCCAATTTTTCCCCAGTCATTGCTGACCAGTACCTCTTTATTTTTGTCAAGCTTGAGGAGGATAACATATGCTTGTTCTATAATTTTCCCTTCGGGCAAACCCATCTCTATGTTTTAACGAGCCTAGCGATAGTGAAACTCGTTCTTGTCTGTTATGGACAAGTTTGTCGCTATTCGGTTTTAACGAGTTTAACGACAAAGATAACTCAGTACTTTTCAGTTTTAGAGAGTCTGAAAAGGGACATAAAGAAGACTCCAACAATCCTTTTTCGTCATATAATCCCTTAAGTCCGAAAAAGTATAAAATGATACAAAAGGGATGATTTTTTGGTAATTTTAACGAGCCGAACAAAGCAAGCGCTCGATCTTTTTGTGTAATAATCCCTCAGGTCCAAAAAGATTAAAATCTAAATGAGGGATAGCACTTCCGGTCACTTTAACGAGCTGGAGAGGCCAATCGCTCGGCAATCTTTTCATATTTTATGAGTCAGTTGAAAAGAGCTTAAAGGAGACTCGTCTTTTGAGGAACGAGTGATAAATTTGGGTAGCAGCTAATTCCAGGTGAGGTTTGGAATTTTCCAGTCACGGCAGTGTCACAAGGATGGCTAACAGGATCACTCTTCGCAGCTGTTCCTCAAAAAGGGTAAACAATCAAGTGTAGGTGAATGATCGGCCAATACAGAGTGGAGGTGATGATGAGAACACGACCAAGGCTTCAAAGGCTGATGATAATACATTCACGATGGTTATTTACCGGAAATTGGTTCATTTTTTATTTTAAAATGAGCTTAAACTCTGGAGGAACATTTGCTCATTGCTTATGTTTATTTTTTAACGAGCTTGAAGTCCGCATTAAAACTGCTCGATCCAGTCATATAATAAGGATGTCTCATCTAAAAACGGCATTTTTTCAAAGCTTTGCCCCACATCCTTTCTTTATGAAAGTTAGGAAATGACCAATCGTACGAGTTTAAAGGGTTAGAGGACCTACAAATTTAAAAAATAAATGGTCGCTCTTCACTTGCATGCCAAAAGGTTTGCATGCCCCCATGTATAGTGAAGTAGAGCTTCGAGGTTACCCCTCAATTTGCAGACAAAACATTTGTTTTATCAGGAAAGGCCTACCTTTTCAGGTTACCCCTCAATTTGCAGACAAAACATTTGTTTTATCGGGAAAGGCCTACCTTCTCACAGAGGTATCTTATTCCGGTCTAATCCCATTTTCCTAAACGGATGGGTGTGTCAGACCAGTCATATATCCTCCATGGACCTACCCTATACCTAAGGTTTTCCTACCGAAACAGTCCAGGGTGCATGCCCCCTGGGTTTCAGTCATGTCCCCCGAATCACTCGTGCTCATCGGGTGGACGGACTAGGGATTGATGAGACATTCCTTGCGTGAAAAGACCATTCAGGGTTGGTGTGTGACTATTTGCTATGTGTGAACCGGGGAATGAAAGCTAGTCTACGAGCTTGACAACTCTTCCTTCGTGCAGAAAACACATTACTCTAAAGAGTGAGGAGACAATGGCTCCCATGCAATAAATATAGTCTCGTCCAAGGACTAGATTATAATCCAGGGGTCCTTGGACTACCATTACGTTCATGTGAACGGTTTTCCCTCTCAATGTTATCAGCACATTGGGAAGGATCCCTAACGGTCGACTGGTTCCTTTGTCAAAGCCTGTTAGATTTCTCATTTCAGGAAAAAGCGATGGTGAACCAAGCACTTTCCAAGCAGTTGAGGAAAGGATACTCACAGAAGCCCCTTCATCTATGATGGTACTGGCCATGACCATTCTATATATTTGAGTAATGATTCGAAATGGTACACTAGCCGGTAAACAGGGTCTGCCTAGTAGATTCCAATCGAAGGAAACAACTAGGTTGCTTGGAGGTGGGACCGAATAGACGGCCGGATATGACTCTGAAGAACTTCCTTCCTGCGGTAAAGGAACGGGTAGACTGCCCCCATGTTCGTCGGAGTCTGTGCTTACGAAGAGAATTTGAACAGTGTCGTTCTTGTTCTCTTCGGTGATTGTATCATCTAAAGATGGATCCTCTGAAGGCAAGACCGGGTCAACTGCCGCCTTGACCTTTTGACTTTTGTTTGGTATGGATTCAGATGGTTTTTCTTGAATGATAGATGCTTCGGCCGACCACAAGGGCGTTTCAGCCGGATTTTCAACTAGTGACGGACTCAGCAAGAGTTTCTTATATCCAGGAGGAAGTCATAATGGTGAAATCGGACGGTCGTCCCAAACTCTTTTAGCTTCGTCTAAGAAGGGACAATGGTGGACGGCATGATCGCCTTCACAAAATTTACAAGGAAATTTATATTTTCCTTTTTGTCCAGGGGCTTCACTTTCACTAGTTGATGGTGCACTTTCAACATGATCATCAGAGGTTGACGACACCGAATTGTGCAAACGAGGAGACCAGTCCCTTAAGATCCGAGGGATGCAAGGACAATCTCGATGAAAGTGGTCTCCTTCGCAAATGACACATGGCGATTTAGGCCTGGATGGTGCAGTGTGTGGATTTTCGCTAGACGATGCCTGGTCACCCCTTTTCACCTTTGGCTCCTTCTTCTTCTTCTCTTTCTTCTTCTTCTCCTTCTTCTTCTCAGTTACTTGATTTTTGGCTTTACCAGCTTCATCAAGTGAAGAGGAAGGAGGAGAGGAAGAATTGGACGAAGTAGAGGGTTGGGGGGTAACTTTGGTATCGTTTAGTTGCTGACTCGATTGTTCAGGAATCACGGGGTTCTGAACGACAGAAGTTGAGAAGAGCCATACGGGCAAGCCGATTGTCAATCCTGGAAGCAACAATGTGGCCATATGGGGTGCACCAACATCTCCCCAAGAGGAGAAGGGACTAGGATTTCCTCCAAGGGGAATTCCTTGGTTGGTGGACTCCATTTTTCTCAACCTAAGACCAACGTAGGAAAGGTGATATTTATTCCGATTAAAATAAATTTTAGACACTTTGACACAACTTGTTTTTTCAATTTTTAAGAGTCGAGAAAAAACAAAAGATGACTCTAGTCGCCTTTGATTTTTAATGAGCTTGAAGTGACAAGTGCTCAGATGGACCTTTTCCTTTAAGGAGTCTAAAAAGGAATGAAAGAGACTGCTCTGGAAATCTAGACAGAGGGATTACCAAACTAATCGTAAAACTGTAGAATACTTTTTACGGTACGGTAGTCAATCTTCCCGAATGCTGTGTTCAATGCATTGCAATCGATAGGGCGGCAGACACGGCTTCCTATGGATAAAGGATAAAGCCTATTATGGTCTCCCAAAATATACTCGACGGTACATGGGAGCACAAGTCCGTACTGGCACTTGTCGTCTCAAAGTGGAGGAATCACCCAACCAACAGTGAAAACAACAGTTACCAGGCTTTACGACGTCGGAATACGTCTCTAGCCTAGACTTCTAGATGTTGTGCGTTATGTTCCAAAGCGTTTTTAGATTCATTAAATTTATTTTATAGTTGATCTTGCTTAAGAAATTTTCCTTTCAGGTTCACCACGTGATGTAGATGTACAATTCCTAAAATGCAATCTAAGATGACAAACAATCGTTTTATCTTCTTTGTGCAATGAAAATCCTAGCTACTAAGGAAAGAGAGATGATCATTCTTTCAACATAGAGCAGAGAGCACACACTATATGCACTGTCCTAAATCAAACCAACAAACAGTCTAAATGCAAATGCACATGCATGTATTTGTTTTCAGCCTTCTTAATGTGTGAATGATAAAAAGAAAGCTAATGCGCAAATCTGAATTATTTTTCAAAGCGACAATTACTAACAAGTTTCTTTTCAAAACAAAATGAAGACAATGACGACACTTTGCGATTTGGAATTGAAAACTTGCTTTTGACACTAGAAAAACTACTAATTCAGATCATGTTGGAAATAATACTGAGAGGGGGGGGGTGAATCAGTATTATCAGATCAATCAAACTTTTCAATTTCATCCTCAGAAACATATACGCTACTTCAATTAAGTGAACCCGCGTGTACACGCTACTGTATCTAATGAAACTCGCGTATATCCAGAGATCTTATAATTCAGTTAGCTTAATCTTCAGTAAATGCATCAGATCATTATTAAGCATATCAACAGTAAACAGGTGCAGAATAACAGAACAGAACATCACACAAGAGCCACACACATGAACACAAAGATATAAGGTGGAAACCCAATGGGGTGAAAACCACCTGCTGCAAGTCATCTCAATCTTCTTCTTAATAAGAAAATCCTTTTACAATATTTGTACTGGTGCAGTCTTATACAGTACGGGAGCTACAACCCCCTTTGCTCTTGTACTAGCCAATCCATTTACTAGTACGCAGGCTGCTACCTGCTACAATGCTCCAAAGATCTCCTTAGCTTTTGTACTAGCTTAGATACTAATACGTAGGTGCTTGCCTACAATCTTCTCACCTCCAGGTACCACGTTTCATCAATTTTCAGACTGGATACACTGAAGCACAACACATAATCTGTAAGGCCACTTTTCATCCAATTTTCATACTGGACCCATAACTATCATTGAAGCTCAAAACAATCATCAAACTCTGAATCACTGAAACCCTGTTAACAACAGTCACCAGAACACAGAGCAGACACAGAACTCTGTAATAACCATCAGATCCATCTGCAACTTCAAATATTAAGATTTACAATGTATACGCTACTTCGATGAATCAAACCCACGTGTATACGCGCTTTTATCACAGCCAACCCGCGTACAGATCTAAAAATAATTTCTCATAACTTACAGCTGTACCAGACATCAGACATACTCATAACACTTATAGAACAATACATGCGTCAGTATGTAGATCTAGAATAAGCATCATAAAGATAGTTCATTTCAAACCATTTGATCCCGATCTCTCCTTAGATCTTGTTCTCCATCAACCGGTGAGATCTCTCCTTAGCTCAGATCAAGCAATGCATCATCAACCCATAACCCTGCATACTGGATCTAATGCTTCATCAGATATTCAAGACATTTCAGATGCACTTGCCTAATGATTTCCTTTTCCTTATATAGCCTTAGGCCTTGTTCAATACCAAGAGCCAAAACCATAGAAATCCAATACCATCAACTTCAAAACTAGGGATCAACACGTCCGTCGAGACACCAAGGTCCAAAACCATAGGCACAACTTCCAAGGAATAACCGCCGTGGACCAAAGGTACTTTTCCACATACACGCGCTTTTTCTGAAGCCAACTGCGTGTACACGCGACTTGGGCTTAACGAACCTGCGTGTATGAACTTTCTCTTCTTCTTATAGTCTGATCATCAATTCCTTGCTGCTGACCTTCTGTACTATGATTTGTCATCAGTGAGGTTTGCCATCAAGGACAACACTTATCTCATAATGCCAACAATCTCCCCCTTGGACTTGATGGCAAAGCTAACTTGTCACACTTAGAATTAGCATCTGATTCCTTTGAGCTATCCTCCATCAGTTACATCTGATATCTCGTCTGAAGATTCATCCAGTTATACATAAGTGAGATATTCTTCTATGAGAGGGTTGCCATCAAGTACAACACATGCATCATAATGCCAACAGATCAAATACAAGAGTAACAGTGTAATCGACTATCAAGAACAATCAGATTCTCTTCTATCACTAAAAACGACACTTGCGACACTTTCAAATCAAGAAACGACAGTTCAATTACGCTACTTCTTTGTAAAAGAGAACTGAAAATGGCTAAAAAATACATAAAAAAATTTACAGTTCTTTGCACAATGGAGGCAGAATAATGGCAAGGAAGGGGGTTTCAAACAGAGGTATACTGACTACAGGCAGCAAAACTCCTGAATAGAGCTGAAAAGAGTGAACACAGAAGTCAAAATCTGAGAGCAGAAGAGGTCTGATCAGCGCACCTACAGCACTGGGAAACTGAAATGCAACGCACTTATCACACTCGGGAAGTGCGATGCATTCAGGATCCAAAGAAGAGACAGTGCGATGGACCAGGGACGAGACTTTGACTGGGTTCCGGGTCACAGTTTGCAGTTCAGTTCAGGGATTTAGGCCGAGCAAGTGGTAATCAGTAAATCAATCACAGGGGTAGATCTAAAGAGGTTACTAGAGCCACCACAAGGGCAATTAGAGAGCTTGTAAATCGATAGTTCAATTCATAAAAAAAACCCGGAGATAGACTGAAGCAGTGTTGATCTACTTTGCACTTGCATAGCAAATGCAGTTCGAAGGCTAGCTGGCTTGACTTCAGGATCCGTCTGTAAGTTTATAAAGTAAACAAATGTAGATAAACAAACAATCTATTCGTTCCCCAGCGGAGTTGCCATTTTGTTATCGGAATAGTGTCTATGCAGAGCTGCTAATCCCACTAAGGCTGGTAGCTACCTTAGAAACAAACAAACTAAAACCACTTTCGTTTTCCTTTATGAGAAGTAGATGAGAGAAGAATAAAGGAGACCAACCTCTGTCTTGCGCTTGGCTCCTTTCTTGATTCTTTTCCCTTCTGGTAGATCTTTGCCACTCGCTTCCTTGTCTACCCAGCTTCAAAGAGCACCTATAGAATCAAAGCAGCATAATACTATCCAAGAACAGAGGTCTACTATCATAAACAATATAGGACCAGATATATATTGACCACACAAATGCATAAATCATCAATCATACAAGAATGTGGAGGAAAACTTGAATAGCTTTATTGATAATCAAGAAAGAGCGAAGAGGATTACAACTAATTGTTCTGACCCAGCGTCATCCTCTCAGCAAGAAAGCCCTTCTTCACCTCATGAAAAGCTTAGATCACCCAACACTATGATGTTACACCAAGAAACCAGCAGCACTTCCTTACAAGATACAAAATTCTAGCCTCTGGATCTCTGGGATGAGGGATCCATATATATATATGTTTGCAAGGGGGGTGAGTCAGCTTTTGAGATTTGATTAGTGTCCTCCCTCTGATAGTTCTTGATTCCACTTGGAGATTGATGATCACTTACTCATTCCTGGGCGAATGCAGAGAGGCAAGTGTCACAGGAGAAGTTTCTGGAAGATTCCATGATTCTACACCTTGCAGACTGACCCTGCCATTTGTCCACTCTCGCCCATCGCACCCCATAGAAGGGATTTTCAACATGCATCTCACCTACTGTGTGTTGGTAGGTGGGATGCAATGCACTTTGACCATGGAGCAGGTGAAATGGTCCAGTTTTGACCAGTTCTGAGTAGTTTTTCATGGAGAACTTCTGGGAGATGCTATAATCAGTTGACCTTGTTCTTTTAGGGGTCGGAACAACACCTTTAGGGACTTATGAGCCCTTGGTTTATGGACATTTATGATTGGGGTTGCAGTGCCCAAAAATGTCTATAACACATGGCTAGTGGTTCAGCCTCTTTTCAGGGTTTTCCTTTTGGAAGTGGTCATATACCTCATTCTAATCCTTCTTTAGGATATCTTCCTTTTTTCACTGAAGGTCAAAGTTACAATCCTTTCCAAGGATGGACTAACCCTGCTTTTAGTGGATTAGGAACTGGGAATCAGTTTTATTTTGGTCAATAGGGGAACATGCCTTACTCCTCCATAAGTTCCTTTCAGGCTTATTCTCCCTTCGCTAATGCATGGAACCCTTACCAAGGGCTATCCTCTCCCTTTAATACTTCACTTGGGGGGAATATTCCTCGTTATGGTAAATTTTCAGCAGGAGTTGGTCAAACTCCAAATTTTTCTGGACCACAAGGTTTTCCTTATAGTTCAGTTTCTTCTATGAGCAATCCTTGGTAACCTGGTGCCTCTACAAATCCAGGATATTCTTTTCAAAATGTTGGGAATCCTTCTCATATCGGGTGGAGTTCTTAGGCTCCTCCATGCTTACCATTCCTGGCAACCCTAAATTTTCCAGACCTCTCAAAATTGACGAATAACCCATTCGATATAATCTAGCATGGCCTTTGGTTCCCACAAAACTTCCATCGGATATTCCAAAATTCGAAGGAAAGTCTAGGGAGGATCCAGTTGTCGATATAACAACATTCCATTTATGGTGTTCATCTAACTCCCTAATTGATGATTCAATCATGTTGAGATTGTTCCAATGCATCTTAACAGGAAATGCTGCTAAATGGTATATAGAGCTTAATGGGGGTACCTTTGCTTCATTTGGTGAATTGGCTACTATGTTTTTGAACCATTTTCAGTTGCCCGTTCGATATGATACTAGAACTGAGCTATTGGATAGTTTCCAACAAGATAAGGCCACTCACATTTCTGACCATATTCAATAATGGCAGAGAAGGAAGAGGCTAATCAAATCCTATATTCCTAATGAATTACTTCTCGAATGGTTTTTAAAATCTTTACAGCCAGAAGTTTCTAAGGATGTATCGCTCTTCGGAGTATTCACCAAAGAACAGGCTATCTTTAGAGCCCAGCAATTAGAACTTATATATTCTTAGTCTGGGATTCTTGAAAAGATTTTGTCTAATGCTCCTTAATCCAAGATCGATTTAGCCAAACCAAAACCAGGTCCCCATGCCGACGATTGTCAGATCGATCGGGAATAGCATGGCTAACCTGCTAAGTCAATTGCAATAATTGTATTTACAAACTTCTTCTTCAAATGGGCATTGCCGTCACTGCCTATGCCTTCTCAACCTTCAGCTATTAACACGGTCCAATCTTCTAACCCCAAATGAAATCAACAATCCAATGGGAAGAAAAAGGGATGTGGTAAGAAGAAAGATAAGGATGGGAAGGGTAATCCGAACAAACCTAGTAATAATACTAGTGAGGGTAAAAAGCAGTCCAAAAAGAAATTTATGTTTCCTTGAAAATTTTGCAATGGAGACCATTTAACTCATCTTTTCCCATGCAAAATTGGGACAAAATGTCTTAAAAAATTAGGGCTTAAGCCCAATCATGTCTATAAAAAATCTAGACATATCTAATCTATATTTATGGGTCCATCCCCAGATGTGCATCTCGAAAGAAGATGATGGCAGTAGCCACCCGTCGGAAGAGTTGCACCCAATCTCGTGGTACACCTACCATGTGTCTTTGCATAGCCTCTGGTAGACCCTCTATCACTGCCATATGTACCTTGTGAGTTAATATCTCTATGTTCCTCTATACAGTATGAAGGAGTCTCTCAGTCTCAGCTACGGTACTCTCCATGTCTCTTCCATGATGCCTATGCCTAGGCAGACCCTCAGTTCTTACTGGTCCCACATCTGTATCATGATCAAACAATTTTGTAAGAATTTTTGCCTCATCAAAAAGAATTTCAATTCATAATTTTTAAATCCAAAAAAATCAAGTAACTTTAAAAACTTAAAAATAATTTAACCAATGGCACCCCATGCAGCGTCAGGTGAAAGCACTAGATCTGGATCCGCTTTGAAGTCCATGCCTACATAGGGGTAGTCCTCAATGGCGATGAATTGTTGTTCCTGTTAATGCTCGAGTTTGGCCTCAGGCTGAGGAAGGCAAAATCCAAGGCAACATCAAACCACTTAGCCTCATAGCTAGCCCTACGAGGACAGGAGAGGGCTCTCTCCGGGTCTATCTCGGCAAAAGGTCTTTGAAGGGCTGAGATGACCAATAAAGAACACTGATTTTAGGCTAGTAAACTGATAGGGAAAGTTTGATTTTAAATTTTTAGAGTTTTGTTGGAAAACTGAGCACGGCAATTCTGGGTGCGGGGATGAGACACAATTTTTGCAGAGGTCTTTTTGGGGCAAGGTAGGAGATTGTCTTGATGCCTTTAAAGGAAGTGAATGGATAGGTATGACTGGTGAGGAGCTAAGGAGAGCAAGAAACCATCAGGATTTCTCCTTAAACAGATGAAAACATAAATATTAAGCAAACTTAAAGGCATAGCATAGAAACCATGAATTCTACCTTAACACTTCATTTACTTAATTTGCAGAAGAGAAGAGTAGGAAAATGATACACATAAAAAACTTAAAAGTACATGAGAGAAACACACCATCAACACAAATCACCACAGGAATCCCAAATAGTGCTGCAAAAGCCTGGTCTTTCCTTTGCCAAAATTACAGAGATACAAAGAGTAATACAGTCTAAGCTTATCCCTCAAGAGTCCAACCCTGAAAATGACTAAGAAGATACATAATATAGACAAGCTAACACATTTCCTTGCCTCTAGGGGTCGAGCTCATCATCCTAGGAGCTGTTTCAACCAATTCTAAACTGAGCACTACAATCTAGGCAATCAAAACAACTTGCCTCTATAAGCTAGGAAACCAATTCATTCATTAATTTTTTGCTATTTTATGAATGAATCTTTTAGAATAGGTAAAAAAGTGTCATGTCAACATGAAAATACATTAATTACATCAAAGAGGGTGAAAAATCCCATGAAAAGTCAAAACTGGTCAAATAGCTGCGTTGTCCTATGTTGTAGATGAAAAACTGGAAAATTTCCCTGATGCGTAGCGCGCCTTTTAGCCCACTTTTGGGGCACTTCCCGGCATCCAAATAAGGCTCAAGTGGTCCTTTTGGAAAGGCCTAGATGTCTACTCTCCAGCCCAAGTAGAATTTCTCAATTGGGTGCCCATTTGCCCCTCCAAACCTACAATCTCCCAAGACTGCTTCCTGTGTGTCCAAAAAGTGGCAGAAGGTCATTTTTTGCTTGTTTTTTGACCTTTTGGGGGCCCAAACCTCAATGAAATGTCTTGGAAGTGGCTGAGCAAGTGTAATTTATCATGAAAAATCCAAAAATGAAGAATTTTTGTGAAATGGACCTCCCCATCTTCAGGGTAGCGCGCGGCGCGCTACGCGTTGAGGGCAAAAACCTGTTTTTAGCAAAAAAAATTCAAAATTGACCAAAATTGCTCCAAATTTTCTGAATTTTGAGCTGGGGGTGTATCATTGAGCACCATGCTCCTTCAAGGATGCTTCGGCCAAAATATGAAGTGGATCGGGCCTTTTTCTCCGTTTTAGTGCCTTGGCCAATCGTCCTTTGAGTACCTTCATTTTCGCTTTGCACACATGCATGCGGGCCCAATAATGATTCTTCATGTGGCGGAGCATATCTTTGTCCCTGTTTGCCTTGGCACTTCTATCTCCAGTGTCAAATCACTGTCATAACTCTGCCCATAATCTGATTCGGTTTCTGACATAGTTTTGGAGGCAAGATGACTGAAATGTAATGCTGACTTTGCACCCAATTAACTGCTGTTTGACTTTTTCAAATGCTGTCACCAAGGGGACATAAATACAAGGGGATTGTTAGGGAAAGGGGAACATGAGGGAATTAGGGACAATAAACATAAATAAGGAATTTAGGGAAGGCAACATGGGAAATCATAATATTGTGGGATTTTAAGGTGAAGTAGGGTTTGGGAATTTAGTAGGGTTTAGGGATTTTAAAGAGGAAGATTATAAAATTTTATGGGAAAATTTCAAGGAGAATGTTGGTGAAGATGAGGGAAAAGGGGGATCAAAAATGGGCAACCTTGGACAACAAAATACTTTGAAACCCTAGCACAACTAAGTCTTTAAATTTCACACAGCAATGTAGGGTTTTAACTTCTCATTTTCATGGCATTTTTAACATATTAATTTCTCATTCATCTTGCAAAACCAAAACTAGCCATGGAGGAGAGGCCTACCTGAAATTTGCTTGAGAGAAAAGAGGATGTGGTAGCTTGCTGGCAGTTTATTGGGCGAAAAACCCAACGCGTAGCGCACCTTGCCCAACGCGTAGCGCCCCTCTGGTGCATAGCGCCTGAGTAAAAATGCACTGGAAAAGTCGCGCTGATGCGCAGCGCGCCCTGGGCGCGTAGCGCGCCTCAGCTGATGCGTAGCGCACCCCTGAAACTGCCCAATTTGCTCAATGACTCTTGAAATCGCCTTTGCAAGGATTCACTTGGCTTGTGAGAGGCAAATGAGTTGCTAATGAAGAGCGATGTGCTTTTATAAGCTCCTTTTTTATTTTTATTTGCCCAAAACCCACTTTATAATGTTTGAGTGTTGACACTTTTTGAATTAATTGGCTTTGACTTCTGGTTTCCTTTTTTTGAAAAAATTGGTTGAAATGATGATTTCTTTTGAAAAGTTTTGCAGGGATGGCTTCTGAGATGCTTTGGCAAAGGAGACCAAGGCTGCGCTTCAACATTTGGAGAATTTGAAATTTTGACAATTTTTACAAAAACGAGATAATGACCTTTGTTTTTCAAAAACAGAGTTTTGAAAACAAGGTGAAAATTTAGCTGTACAATGATGAGAATTATTGAAATGATGCTCTATGAAGGACATCCCTCTGGCCTGCTGGTCCTTTATGACTTCTCAAGACAAAATTGACTCAACCCTAGACCTAAGACCTCGAAATTTAAAACAAGATGATGAATGACCTTCGAAGACTTTATTTAAATAAACAGACCTGAACCAGCAGTGCCAAACACGAGGGGAATAAATGACACACAACCACTCCATCAGAGTTTATGGCATGCCTGACGAAATGCAGCTGATAAAAACTGATGGGACACCTAATCATGAAATGCAAAAGAGTTTTGATCTCTGATGGAGGGATAACTAGACTGACTCTAACATTGGCTCCAATGGGGATGGTAGCTCCTTGGAGATGCCAAGAACCTCAGACCTCTGGGAGAGCAGACCAGTGCTTTCAACCATTGGGCGATGGAGTCATAAACTCAATCTAAAATGCATGACTGAAAACTGATGACTCGGATGACACAAATTGACTCTCACTCAAGTAAAAACTGGCTCAATACTTAAAAACAACTGACAAACTGAAAATGATGCTCAAAGGGGAGCTTATTCATCACAACCTACTCTAACAGTTTCATTCATCACCTGATCAAGTGAAATGAAACAACCAGTGCAACCAAGTAAGTATTCCATCTGCTATTTGAATTCTCCACAAGTGCTCGCTTATGAACAACAAGAGAGAACTACTGAAAGGCAACTCCCATGATAACTTAGAAACAGATCCGTTGAATGATATGAATTCTCTATCCGCCTCCAAAAACATTGCATAAGGATCTTGAAGTTCATGCACACTGGGACTTAGCTCATCCAATGGATTACTTCTCTTCTCTTCATACCATGAATTCAAACTTTGATCTGAGCCTTGTGACGAGACCTCTGTTGAAAATGACAAAGAAACCGGCTGCCGGATCAAATTCATATCAGCACATGTTTCAAGCTCACATGTAGTTAATGGAGAAAGACTTTGACTGCAAACCTCATCCAAAACATCAGCTATTGGATCATGAAAAACTTGAAAAGGCTGCTGTAATGTATCCATTCAAAATGTATGACATCCTTCTAGCTGTTCATCTTTTTCTTGAGAGATTTTACGAAGATTCTGCCTTATAAACTGAAATGTTTCGAAACAAAAGGGTATATAATCTTCTTGCATCATCAAATCATATATTTCATCTTCCACAGCTTCATCTGTAATCTGCCCTTCAATTTCATTTGGTGGCTGCAAATCTGATGGTACAGGCTGCTCAAGAATTTTGTTATCTCTCTCATCCTCAACATTAACACTGAGAGATTGCTGATTTGTTATAGGCTATTCATTTGAAGATTTACTATGCAATCTACCCTTCAAAAACTGAAATGATTCAAAACAGAATGGTACGGAGTCACCTTGAATCATTAAATCATGTGTGTCCACTTCCAAGTCTTCAGCTGCAACTTGACAATCAATGGCTTTCGGGGGTTGCAAATCTGAATATGAGAAGTCTTGAACAAAATTTTCATTGCTCTCAAGATGATTCAAATCAAGACTTGTTGACATTTGATTTCTGATTGCATGGTAGTTATCTCTGATGAACTGAAACGAATCAAAACAAAAAGGCAAAGATCCTTCACTTCAAACTTTGATGCACTTTCCTCATCATTGTCATAGCTCATATGCATCGGTTGATCACTGTATTCGAGCTGCTGAAAGTGAACTTCCTCCTCGCACAAACCAGCTGCTGATTCGTCTGCAAGATTAGCTTCTTTTTGGAGAACATAATCATCATCATACTGATCAAACTGAGGCAAATCATCGGTATAAAACATATCATCAAGCATGCAGGTCATATCAACAGTGCTTTCTTCGCCAAGGTGATCTACAAAACAATCATTATCAGATCTATGACAACTAGGATAAGAAACAAAATGTTTTGGATCAGCAACTTGTTCTTCTTCAATCAGCGAGCCATGAGTTTGAACATCATAAGCATTTCTTGCGGTGACCTTCTCCATCATCTTTTCCACTGCACTTACCAAAATGTCAAGCTTTACCTCTAGAGATTTCGATTTTTCCAGATCTATGTTTTTCATCTCTTCTTCCTTCATTCTTGCCCTTCGGATCAACAGATGAGCCTCTACATTTACTGCACTATTTTTCATCTCATGAAGTGTTGCAATATCCCTTTCTCTCAGCTGAAACTCCATTTCCGGATCAAAGGCAACCGGATAGTGCAAGAGAGCAGATCTAGGAGTAGGCCTTATATCAATTGGGATTGAATAATAAACTTGGTTAAATCTGGCCGAAAACTGTTGTACTGTCTCCCCTGGTAGTCTTTTCAGCTGGTTATACTCTTCCACAAGCAAGAAAAGGTTCTGCCCAATCATCCACCTGTCGAGAAAAACTTTGACGAACTGCTGGAAATCTGAGATGCTCGCATCAGGCAGGGCTTTGAACCAACTCTTCACTTTAGCTTGCAAAGAAAGAGCAAAAAGCCTTATACTAACATCTTCGCTATCAACTTCAAAAAGGTCTAGAAAAGACTCAAAATTCTGCACATGTTGCTCAGCGTTGACTTTCTTACTTTCACCGTCAAACCTCGGCAAGTATAGATCATAATTTTTGGGGAAAGCATGAAGAAAAGAAGGTAAAACAAGAGGTTTATACCGATCTGGAATTTTACAAGGTGTAGGGGTATGTACAGCAGGTATAGAATCAGTCTTGGTCTCTTGAGTTTCACCAATTTGAAGGTGGTCATCACAAAATTCGGAAAAAGGATCTTGATCAAGCTCAAAGGTATGCAAATCTTTGGTATTCACAATCTTCAAAGGGAAAGAATCAACTGCAGGCCGAGGATCTCTTCTAAAATACAGTATACTTTGCAAAGCCTTCTTGACATTCTTGGGAAAAGAGAAGAAATAATTTATGACAAAGAACAAAATGTCTTGGATGAAATTCCAACTTGAATACCTGATCTGTCCATGTTGCCCTTTCATGTTTTTGCTGGTCGGGATCATCCTCCAGTGGAGTCTTTGGATCTAATCTCGAAAATGATTTAGAGTCGCCAGGTGAATGATTTCATCCTTTCAAGTGTCTGATCGTTGTCCACCATCAACCATCAGATCCGAACTTGATACATGTACTGGGGTAATTAACAAGTTAAATGTCACGTTTACAAGCTAGACCGGAGATTGACTGAAGCAGCGTTTATCTACTTTCGCTAATGCAAAGCAAAAGTGTTTCGAAGGCTACCTGGCATAACTTCAGGCTCCGTCTGTAGGTTATAAAACAAATGACATCAACAAGCAAACCATTTTTTCTTCCCCAGTATGGTCGCCAATATGTTAACGCTTGAATTTGGCCTCAGGCTGAGGAAGGCAAAATCCAAGGCAACATCAAACCACTTAGCCTCGTAGCTAGCCCTACGAGGACAGGAGAGGGCTCTCTCCGGGTCTATCTCAGCAAAAGGTCTTCAAAGGGCTGAGATGACCAATAAAGAACACTGATTTTAGGCTAGTAAACTGATAGGGAAAGTTTGATTTCAAATTTTTAGAGTTTTGTTGGAAAACTGCGCACGGCAATTCTGGGTGCGGGGATGAGACACAGTTTTTGCAGAGGTCTTTTTGGGGCAAGGTAGGAGATTGTCTTGATGCCTTTGAAGGAAGTGAATGGATAGGTATGACTGGTGAGGAGCTAAGGAGAGCAAGAAACCATCAGGAGTTCTCCTTAAACAGATGAAAACATAAATATTAAGCAAACTTAAAGGCAGAGCATAGAAACCATGAATTCTAACTTAACACTTCATTTACTTAATTTGAAGAAGAGAAAAGTAGGAAAATGATACACATAACAAACTTACAAGTACATGAGAGAAACACACCATCAACACAAATCACCACAGGAATCCCAAATAGTGCTGCAAAAGCCTGGTCTTTCCTTTGCCAAAATTACAGAGATACAAAGAGTAATATAGTCTAAGCTTATCCCTCAAGAGTCCAACCCTGAAAATGACTAAGAAGATACATAATATAGGCAAGCTAACACATTTCCTTGCCTCTAGGGGTCGAGCTCATCATCCTAGGAGCTGTTTCAACCAATTCTAAACTGAGCACTACAATCTAGGCAATCAAAACAACTTGCCTCTATAAGCTAGGAAACCAATTCATTCATTAATTTTTTGCTATTTTATGAATGAATCTTCTAGAATAGGTAAAAAAGTGTCATGTCAACATGAAAATACATTAATTACATCAAAGAGGGTGAAAAATCCCATGAAAATTCAAAACTGGTCAAATAGCTGCGTTGTCCTGTGCTGTAGATGAAAAACTGGAAAATTTCCCTCATGCGTAGCGCGCCAAATCTCTACGCGTAGCGCGCCTTTCAGCCCACTTTTGGGGCACTTCCCGGCATCCAAATAAGGCTCAAGTGGGCTTGTTGGAAAGGTCTAGATGTCTAATCTCCAGCCCAAGTGGAATTTCGCAATTTGGTGCCCATTTTCCCCTCCAAAAATGCAATCTCCCAAGACTGCTTCCTGTGTGTCCAAAAAGTGGCAGAAGGTCATTTTTTGCTTGTTTTTTGACCTTTTGGGGGCCCAAACCTCAATGAAATGTCTTGTCAGTGGCTGAGCAAGTGTAATTTGTCATGAAAAATCTAAAAATGCAGAGTTTTTGTGAAATGGACCTCCCCCTCTTCAGGGTAGGGCGCGGTGCGCTACGCGTTGAGGGCAAAAACCTGTTTTTAGCAAAAAAAATTCAAAATTGACCAAAATTGCTCCAAATTTTCTGAATTTTGAGCTGGGGGTGTGTCATTGAGCACCACGCTCCTTCAAGGAGGCTTAGGCCAAAATCTGAAGTGGATCGGGCCTTTTTCTCCGTTTTAGTGCCTTGGCCAATCGTCCTTTGAGTACCTTCATTTTCGCTTTGCACACATGCATGCGGGCCCAATAATGATTCTTCATGTGGCGGATCATATCTTTGTCCCTATTTGCCTTGGCACTTCTATCTATGGTGTCAAATCACTGTCATAAATCTGCCCATAATCTGATTCGGTTTCTGACATAGTTTTGGAGGCAAGATGACTGAAATGTAATGCTGACTTTGCACCCAATTAACTGCTGTTTGACTTTTTCAAATGCTGTCACCAAGGGGACATAAATACAAGGGGATTGTTAGGGAAAGGGGAACATGAGGGAATTAGGGACAATAAACATAAATAAGGAATTTAGGGAAGGCAACATGGGAAATCATAATATTGTGGGATTTTAAGGTGAAGTAGGGTTTGGGAATTTAGTAGGGTTTAGGGATTTTAAAGAGGAAGATTATAAAATTTTATGGGAAAATTTCAAGGAGAATGTTGGTGAAGATGAGGGAAAAGAGGGATAAAAAATGGGCAACCTTGGACAGCAAAATACTTTGAAACCCTAGCACAACTAAGTCTTTAAATTTCACACAGCAATGTAGGGTTTTAACTTCTCATTTTCATGGCATTTTTAACATATTAATTTCTCATTCATCTTTCAAAACCAAAACTAGCCATGGAGGAGAGGCCTACCTGAAATTTGCTTGAGAGAAAAGAGGATTTGGTAGCTTGCTGGCAGTTTATTGGGCGAAAAACCCAACGCGTAGCGCACCTTGCCCAATGCGTAGCGCCCCTCTGGTGCGTAGCGCCTGAGTAAAAATGCACTGGAAAAGTCGCGCTGATGCGTAGCGCACCCTGGGTGCGTAGTGCGCCTCAGCTGATGCGTAGCGCACCCCTGAAACTGCCCAATTTGCTCAATGACTCTTGAAATTGCCTTTGCAAGGATTCACTTGGCTTGTGAGAGGCAAATGAGTTGCTAATGAAGAGTGATGTGCTTTTATAAGCTCCTTTTTTATTTTTATTTGCCCAAAACCCACTTTATAATGTTTGAGTGTTGACACTTTTTGAATTAATTGTCTCTGACTTCTGGTTTCCTTTTTTTGAAAAAATTGGTTGAAATGATGATTTCTTCTGAAAATTTTTGCAGGGATGGCTTCAGAGATGCTTTGGCAAAGGAGACCGAGGCTGCGCTTCAACATTTGGAGAATTTGAAATTTTGACAATTTTTACAAAAACGAGATAATGACCTTTGTTTTTCAAAAATACAGTTTTGAAAACAAGGTGAAAATTTAGCTGTACAATGATGAGAATTATTGAAATGATGCTCTATGAAGGACATCCCTCTGGCCTGCTGGTCCTTTATGACTTCTCAAGACAAAATTGACTCAACCCTAGACCTAAGACCTCGAAATTTAAAACAAGATGATGAATGACCTTCGAAGACTTTATTTAAATAAACAGACCTGAACCAGCAGTGCCAAACACGAGGGGAATAAATGACACACAACCACTCCATCAGAGTTTATGGCATGCCTAACGAAATGCAGCTGATAAAAACTGATGGGACACCTAATCATGAAATGCAAAAGAGTTTTGATCTCTGATGGAGGGATAACTAGACCGACTCTAACAGTTCCCACCAAATGAAAAACTCATCATCAAATGTTGTCTAGGGACCTCACCAACCCCTAGTCTCTTCATCAAGTCAACCCATCTACCTATCCGTGGATCTCTTGGGCTGTTGATGGTAGAAAGCACTTTGGGTCGAAGTCTTGGTAGCCTCTCAAAGAAGAAAGTGCAACAGATGGTACCATACCCAAAATGTTTGGTATTACTCTTTTTTATAGAAGTGAGTTGTTTTTTTAGATTGATTAGGAGGGTTGTACACTAATCAAAGACTGTGGTGAGGCAATTGACTACTAGGCTCATTGTAACATGTGATGCTTGATGAAATGAAGTTGAACCTGCTATCATCACAATGGTAAAAAGGGGAATTTTGAGGGGAATACTCTCCACATTATTTATTGGGATTTTTGTCCCTACCTTCTCATTGTTTCTGAGGCAATATATGTGAATATAATCATCCACGCTGAGGCTTTCTCAGGCCTTCCCTTGCATGTTAACTGGCTCTCCTCTTCGGGAAAGTCTAGTGATGAAGTAGATAACTTCTACTTCAATTCGCAAAGGCATTTGATCAATCATAAAAGCATCCTCTTCTGGATCCTGTTAGACTCCGTCTTCTCAAAGTCCTCTGTCAGAGTCAAATTGACAGGTGGCTGTCAAAGTCTCAGTTCAAATATGCAAGCCAATGACAATCAGCTTTCACCAACCGCAACTTAGATGTTTGCAGAGCTTGTTCTCAGAATGTTTCAATAACATGTGCAAGCCAGAGGAAGTTTCAGTGAGTTAGTATTTCAGGAGTTTCAATGATCAAAAGGATGATTCTTCTCCAAAACCCTGTTTTGGAGAAGAAATTGTCAAATTACTTGTTTGCAATAAGTATATTTTTAAAATCTACCCTCATGAAAAATGTCAAATGCAGGCCCTGGTCACCTTGCCAGGACTCATCAGCTCCAATCCCTGCAAAAATCAACAAAATATGATCAGTCCAAACCTCAGAAAAGCAAGAGAAAATCAAAAAGCAGTATTGTATTAAAAGACCAAAAATGTCAAAGTGCCAAACATTGTAAAGTGGGTTATTCAATCAATTTAAATCAAATCAGATTTGGTGAGATATTTTTTTTGCATATAAAAAGGGAAAACAAGTCCATTTCTTCACAAATTCCCAAGGCAAAATTGTGTTTAAGTGTTTGAAGGCCAAAACCGTGATTGCATACCTATGGACAGCGTTGGAGGTGTGCGCTACGCGTTGGAGGTGTACGCTACGCACTGAGGTGGGCGCTACCCATTGGGCCTCACTGGACAGTGTAAAAATACAAAGGCGCTACGCATTGAGGTGTGCGCTACGCGTTGGGTTTGGGCGCTACGCACTCAGTCACAGCACCAAAATTGTTTTGTTCATGCGACCAGATCTTGCCAAATTGACTCCAAAACTTGCAGGTAGGTGTTTCATGGCTACTCATTCCTGAAGGTTGCACATAGAAACAAAATTACTCGCTCTTGGAGAAGACAAGGCTACAAGGATATGAAAAAAGAAAAAGACGGTGAATCAATATATCTCTGTGAATTACGAAATGTCTGAAACTATATACTTCTGGGAAATGCGAAATTTTTCTGAAGAACGTAAAGGTCCATGAAGCGATGCCCTTGGCAGCTCGATTGAGAGTGCCTTGGCTACTGTTTTAAGCAAAGAAGTAGTGCAGTCTTTAAGATCGAGCATATCCTTTGATAAATCACGCTGCAATCTACTGATTCTTGAACAGGCTATTGCATCTTCTATACTAACCACAGCCCTCGACCTTGAAACAGTGGTATTGCATTTGGTATTCACATTGATAATGTAGGCTCTGCAGTCGGCCAATATGCTAGTTGCTCTAATTAGAAGCGGGATCTGACTTATATCTCTGAAGTCCAGCCCTGCGTGATTCAGAGAGTGAATGGCGGTTTGAAACAACGTCTCATAACGTTCCACCTCAGAAATGTTATCGCTAATGGTGTTGCACATGTCAAGCTGGTAATCAAACAGTGGTGACACAAGTAAATGTCTTCAAACTGAGAACACGTGTTGAGCTTGGTAAATTGCAGCTGGGATTGTTCAGGTGAAATCTTATTTAAAGGGCCAGTTTTATTAAAAATTATTGTTATTCAAACAGAAAGCGAAGGTGAAAGGTCAAAGTCCAAAAGCCAAACTTAAAACAAAGATATTTACAACAGAAGAATAGGATTCGATTCCTATTTAAGACTTCAGTTAATGATTCAAAGGGATCTGCGCTCCAGTTTGTTGGCCATCAGAGGATTTTAAGGGGAACGATATTCTATTTTAGAATAAAGAGATGACTCTATCTCTATTTTTGTAACTTCAGGTGAAACAACGCCCTTGTTTTGGGTCGATCTGTTTTCTCCTAGGATAGTTTTATTTAATGTATGAAAAATCATTTTGTAAGAGGAGAGAGAGTTCTGAGAGGTGCGTGGAGGAGAACAGAGTTTCATTGTACAGTTTTTGACAGAGATTAATTGAAGAGTACAGCTCTGATTTATAAGATTCCTGTGGCTTGAAATTTAGCATATGTTTCTTCTACTGTTTCATATGTAATCTCGTAATGTTTTCATTTCATTCATAATCATCTCACTGGATGCTTTTGTAGTAAGATAGGCAGAATCCAATTTATTTGCTCTGCCTTGAAGGAGCGTCAGTATTTGTGTATTTTCTTCTGTCTAAAGGGATTCATTGTTAAATGCCCCTTTCAGCTTTCTTAAGCAGTCTTTACATTCCATTTGATTTCAAATTAATTGTTAAACTTCACTCCTACCTTGCCTTATGGAGTAATCTGTGCCTTTGATTAAATCTCTGCTCTTGCTGTCTTTGCCCCACACAGCCCAGAAAACCCAATCATTTATCAAAAAACCCATTTTTATCTATTTACTAGCCTAAGATCAGCATTCGCTATAGGTCATCTCAGCCCCTTTGAAGACCTTTTGCCGAGATAGACCCGGAGAGAGCCCTCTCCTGTCCTCGTAGGGCTAGCTACGAGGCTGAGCTTGGTTTGATGTTGCCTCGAGTTTTTCCTTCCTCAGCCTGAGGCAGATTTGAGCGCTAACAGATCCCAGTAATTCACTAGCATCTCCAACAACCTTGTGTTGGTTTTCATATTTGGAATTTTGAAAATTTTCAATAATCCACACCCTCTTAATGCATCCAGTGCTAATGGGTCATTCATTACTTCACTATCCACTACATTGTGCTCTCTTTCCTTCCATGTGATAGTCATCCTGTAATTCAATAATTTTTATCCATTAAAATTCATAATTTAAATTTTTTCACTACGCACACGTAGGTTCATTTCATACACAGTCGCGTATAGGGCTTACTCATATGTGAATTTGATATGCCCAACCCACGTACAAATAGAGTAAAAATCTAAAAACAAATTTCCTATGATAAAATTCTTGAAAAAATACTTGAAATACATAAAAATTCATTGAGAAATTGAATTTGAGGATTACCTGGAAGTTTGGTAGTTGTTCGGGCCGAGAAATAGGGTGGATTGTGGTTGCTGGTTTTTTTCTCCAGAGCTCTTTCTCTCAATTGTTCAAAACACAAATGAGGTCTGTTGAGCCAAAAGGTCTATTTATAACTTGTAATTTCAAAAACTTTTAAAACCACACTTTTACAAATTTTATGTTTTATTTTTAAATTTTATAAACTTTGTGACCTTTTGGCTTTGAGTGCTGGGATAGGTTGTCTTTCAGGTTAAATTGAAGACTTTGAGATTTTTTCTACCACTTTGATTCCATGACCGCTAACCTGTCATGGAAGGTATCGTTTTCATGATTAGCATATAGGTTATGGAAGATCACTTTTTCTGTTGCATTATGCATTCTAACCTCCATACTGCGATATGTTTCCATAGGGTCGACCCCATTATGTTATGATTCTTAAAACCATTTTCACTCGTCGACTTATAAAATCATGACATGATGGTAGAGCCTTCCTTTACATTGGCTTCCTAGTTAGATTCTTGTTGACATATGTTTCCCATGCTTCCAAGATTGAGTAGATTCAGTAGTCCTCTTTAGTCCCGCCATGACCTTTGCGATGAAGCTTCATTCTCCTTTTTCTTCACTATCTTTCTGGATTTATACCCTAGAGGATCCCACATGTTGAGTTGTACTGTTCCATTTCCTATTGACTATTTGTATCTTTTGGCCTTAAGCCAACTTCACTTGGACTCGTGTATAAGCCACTTTTTGACCATGTCCTTCTGTAAAATCAACCTTGCAATCACATAGCCTTTTCAACTTGACACCTTATGCCCATGGAAAGAACATTCCTTTGAGTGTCATTGAACAATTTCATCACCTTGCATTGAGCATAGGAATGTTCCCCTCCCAGGAATTAGCACATCTGTATCTGGACACTCGTTCTTTCCACTGTACCATAGTTTTATTCTTTTTCATGCTTTCCAAATATGAAAAATACAAAAAATTTATGTATTCCAAAAAGTGCGGGAAAGGGACTTTACTTCCATAATTGATGGCAACAAGAGTCAGATGTGTCACCCTTGAAAAAAGCACTCAAAGAAACTGTTTCCTCCATTGGGATGGGCTTTAGTTTGACTTAGGAGAGCCATAACCTTGTTATTGAGTTAGTACTCCTCCGGTTGGTTATATCTTCCAATAATATGGAGAGTTTGTTTGTGCCTCTTGCATGACAAACGTATACAAAGCTATCATATGCTACCATAAAGTCACATTTGAGTAATGATTTTGTTCAAGGGAAGTAAACTTGAGTCTGCCTTTCTGCGGTGTCTCTTGACTCATATTCAGTCGGCCATACTCGGTCTGTCAGATTTATGTTGAGTATCACATTAGCTATTTTGTCCTTTGCTTGTGCTAGTTGAGAAGGTCTCTGTTGACTTCTTGTTGGCGGGTCTACTCTTATCGAATTCGACACATTTCTCTGAGAGTAGGCCTAGAGCTGTACCCTAGCCCTATTTCCATCATTGATAGGTGAACTTGTGCTCAAAATTGATCAATATCATGGGTCTTTGACTGAGTGGTTTCCCTTATCTTCAACGTCAGCTTACATTATCACACATTCGGATTCATGCATTACCTTGGTTTCCAATTGACCCTATTGGTGGATTCCTCAGCTCTGTGTCAACTCTCATTATTGGGTGGTTCAGAGGGTTTATGACATGCGCTAGCCACATCTTGTGTACACCGGAAACATGTTTCGATATGGTTACTTCATATTTCTTCATTTGATTCCTTCCACATTATTGGCCCGAGTGTTACACTCACGTTGGATTGATGTAGGATGCCTTAATACCTTCCTTCCAGAAGATATTTTCCCTTCGACTCCAACTCATTGCTCTGGGAATAATATCTAGATTCCTTTCTCAGTACCTTAGGGTTTGCAGTCATTAGTGGCAGAATCCTTCTCTATCAATTGTTCAACTTCAACTCATTTATTCGCATTTCTTAGATTGTACTCGGGTACCTTGAATCTCATCATCATTATCAGTGAGTTGTCTCGTGTTTATTAACGATATACATCAATGACTAGTAACCAAACGATTTCTCAAATGGTTGACTTCAACTCATTTATTCCCATAGTGTAGAAATGTACCATGGTGGTTGGTGAAGACCTCAGGTTGCATCAACATTTCATGGTTCACTTGACAGTCCCTCCATTTTGCTGCCAGTGACACCATCCACCTTATACGTTGCAGCTCATCACAACAACATCTTATATGTTGGCACCTGAGTTGCATGCAGTACCATTATTCCACTTTTTGACTTGGTACTTTTGAGGATCAGTTATCTAACTCGAGTGATCAAATATCTACTTCAACATCATTGATTAGTTCTTCTATATGTGATATTGTGACATGGCCTTGATATGTAAGTTTTCGGCTTTGATCAGGTGATCCACTATGTATTTCTCAATTTCCTTTGTACTTGTATACATATTGGATCCACTCTACACTTGATATGTCGACATGCTTTACTATCTCTGAGCATGGGTATGCCTGACTCAAACATAAGCTTTCTTTATGATCTCTTCCACTAGTTTGGTAGGCTTGAATCTGGTGATCTCCTCCCAAGTCCTCACATGATTCTTTCTATACATTTAATACATTTTGGCCATCATGTACCCCTTTTGACCTCATATATTAGGGGGAATTTGTTATAGCATCATTTATCACCTTTATATACTTGATTATTTGAGTCATGGCCTTGGACAGCCCTTTCCCTTCAGACTTGGTCCAATTATTAAAAACATTATTTTAAATTACATACATGACTCTTCCCTTCTAAAACCTCGTGCACACATGGGTTCAACTATACCCAACTCGCATATATGATTTAAAATATGAAAAAAATATAAAATCCCTATTTTTTGGGTGGGTTTTACATGTTACACTGGAAGCCTACCTATAGGAGCCCATGGCCTAACTGTATCCAAATTGAAAAAACTATTTTGAGGTGATATAAATACACCTCATGGGGAAGGCCTAAGTGGAGAGAAAGATAGGATATTGACATTATATCCAATTAGTCCTTGATCAAGTCTGATTTATCCCTGTACCTCCTACACTCCCAGCTATAGGAAACCCTTGTTTCCTCATTCAGATGTCTATCTCATTTATATAGCATCCATGTGCATGGATTTGAAAGAGGATTGTTGATGCTTGGGTTGGACGAATCCAAAGGAAGGTTTTGCTTGGAGCCGTAGATGAATAAGGTTGTATTCTTACACATTCTTTTGCAGTCATCAATAAACAAGATATGTTGTGTTCCTAATGTTATGATCTTAATGCTTTAGTTCATGTTTTAATCTAACATATTTATCATTTCATGTTTGATACCTATATGTTTATATGATCTAACAACTATATCATGAACATGCTTTGAACTACAGCTAGACTATGTGCTTTTCTTGAATAAGTTGTAGGTTTTGAAGCATTCGAGGAAGTAGAGGGTTTGGACCCTACGGGAAGGACCTCAAACATAGGACCTTTAGATAATATCTCGTCTTCCTACTTTAGTAGTTTAAGCATTAGGACTATTTGTTTTCTTACTTCTTTTTAGTGGATGCCCTTCGCTTTGTTGGTGTGCACAACCCATACCCTAGGGTGTATTATTCCGTAACAGTTATCTAAGTACAGAGGAAGGTTTGGAATTACAAGAACATCAAGGCCAAGGATTTTCAAGAAGGGGATTGGGTTCTACTATATGACCCTGGTTCAAGGACTTCAAAGGAAAATTAATGACAAGGCGGCTACCATCACTGATAGAGAAGTGCCATGACAATGGAGTTTTTTAAATCAGAACCATTGATGAGGAAGGTATCCCCTTTCTTGTCAATGGATACAGATTGAAGGCTTACATAAAACTTTTGTTCAGGGAAGAGTTCATCAACACCATTAGCAAGGAGGTGAATGTGATTGGGAGTGTCCTAACTTCCAAGTCACGACGTTCTTAAATACTGTTTTTATTTTTGAAAAAAAAATGATAATAGGTCTGGATGAAAATATCCATGAGGCATCTGAGGCCAACTCTTGGGTTGAAAACCTCCTTGAGGCAACCCAGGAGTGGAAAAGAAATAAAAATAAAAATAAAGGATCCCTTGGTGAAAACCTCCCTTGAGGCGCCTAGGGTAGACAGGCAGGTTGAAAACCTCTTTTGAGGTAATCTGTGTGTCCCTCAAAGAAATAAAAGAAAAAAAAACAGAATACCATGATAGGGGACCACAACCTGTCCATTAATAAATTATATGGTTTTGCAGGTTTTGAAGACAGTTGAAAATGCAAATCTATAGGGGCATCATGCTCAAATTCTATTCTATATTTCCATCCATCAACTCCATATCATATATGTCAACCATGTCCCTACCACTCTCATCCATCATCAGGGATCAAAAATCCATTTATAGGCACTCTCTGATTTTCTACAGGATGTCCTATAGCTGCTATAGGAAGATCCTGTAGCACTATAGGATGTCCTGTAATTGCTACAGGAAGATCTTGTAGCACTACAGGATGTCCTGGAATTCTACAGGAAAAGGAACCGATAAAAAAACATCATGCATCGTCTTTCCTAGGTTGGTTAGGGCCTCTTCACTTGATCCAACCACTCACACATCATCCATACATCCCTGATTCAAAAAAAAAATCATCATGTCCCCATACCAACCCTAAGTTGTGTATCATTCAAACAAGAGAGAAAAAATTCAAAAATAAAAATAAAAACACATAGGACATGTCCTCCATTTCCATCATCCTCATCCTCACCCATCATCCTCCAACCCCTACACTACTTCCCATCACTCCACTACAAAAAAAGAACCTTGAAAAGGAAGAAAAAGGGGTTGCTACAGTATCTCTTGTAGAAGCCTGTGTCACTATTTCCATAAACCTGAAACCTTGTTTTTCTTCCCATTAGGAGTGAGGAGATGATACCATCATCCATGGGAACCTTGATCTTCCAAGTAGGACTCCACAACAACAACAAAAACACCTGAGATATCAATCAAGCACGTGCACACATGAGCAAAAATAAATAGTCAACTATACAAGAGCAAAAAGAATGTACACAGGAAAAGGACAAGGAAGTACTTCCTTGAGCAGCAGCACAAAAGTCTAGCACTCCAACATAAACTGATCAAGCACTAGGTAGACGTAGGTATGGTAACTTTTGCGCTCCTCCCTAGGCATTAAATAATGAAAAATGTGTAAATGTCGAGGAAAGGTATATTTTATAAGTTGGACGTGTCCAGTTAACTTGGCTACCCTCAGCTCGTGAGCAAAAAGTGATCTATTAGTCAACATGCCACATAAAAGTGTCACATCAATTGAAATTAGTTAAGAGGGAGGTCGAAATCAATTAAGATGGAGAGGGCGATGATTACGAGGAATAGGAAAATGATCACACAAGGTGGGCCAATAGTCCAAATGAGAAAAACTCGTACTATCAATAGCCAGCAAAGCCCTCTGAGCTCTTACCACAGATAGCATAAAACCTAAACATTCCTACATTTTTCACTCATTTCAAAATTAAGAAGGTAGGGACACGTTTGGGAAGCTATCGAGAGAGTCAAAATCTACTCTGTCAATCCTTCAAGAAACAACTATAGGAAGTGTAGGAGGCTACATGAAGGTACATGAGGCACAAGAATTGCTACAAGAAGCCTGCAAGGGTGCAAGAATGGGGCCTAAGGTCAATTTGGTCATCAATTTTCATTATACCATGCATTATAGTAAGAAGTAAGTGGTCTCTCTCTCTCTGTCAATGATTTTCTTACGGATGCACTCTAAACTCCCAAAGTAATTACAGTCATCCTGTGAATTAATAGGACTTTTGGGGCTATAAAAGTAATAGTTTTGTGGCTATAAAGAGTCTTAGTAGTTACAGTCATAAATTAGAGTTCCACCTCTCATCTACTTTGAATTCATGCTGAAGCTATTCTAGAAAAAACCCTCCTACACCTAGTTGAAAACATAGAAGAATGTGGGAGGGGGATTCAATAGTAGGGAGCCTACATACACAAGGAGAATTCACCTTCATCCCCCTATAGTAGACATCTTCAAGAGGCATCATTGGTTAAGTTTCTTTGACTTGCTAAAAGGATATGATGATAAGATTACTTATGAGTTTTACATAGCCCTAAACCCTCAAGAAAGAGCAAGTTCTACCACTATAGTGAGGGGATTATCCATTACTATCACTCGTACGATGATTAGCAGGGTGACAACCCTTCCCCTAGGGGTCCAGTGGAGAAAAGAAGAGAAATCTAGTAGTGCCCTTGCTAAGAAGAATTTCTTCACCAATGATGAGAAACCAATTGAAGTTAAAAATGTAGTCAGAAGGGAGAGCCTTCCCTATCCTTGGGATGAGGTATCCTACCACATCCTTAAGTTCATTTATTGTGAAGGAAGACTGAGTGTAGTTTATGGCTACCAATTCAGATTGTTCTAGGAACTGATATTTCAAGTCAGATTACCCATAGCCGAAAGACTCAGTGTGCCTTATTTTCTCCTACAGTCCATCATGGACATGAGATAGAAGGTGAAAGAGGGAAATAAACAACAGTTAGCACACCATGGTCTCATCAGGCTAATAGTGGAGGATGATTTGAGTAAATTAAGATTTCATGTCCTCTGGTCCACATTTAGAGACATGGGCAGAGAAGCCTTCATTGATAACCAAGTCCTTGCATTTGGTGAGAACCCAGCCTCAAGTGTTGAAGAAGAGGCAGGAGAAGAAGATGAATGAGCATAAGAAGTAGAAGATGGAGGAAAGGAAGAGGGAAAGAAAATACAGGAAGAACCACAGAAAGAGTAAGAGGTGGAGGAAGAACAAAAGGAAGAGGAAGAAGAGATGTCTCCAGAGCAACAAAGGTTGTCTCATGAACCCACTGAAAAGGAGGTAGCTTCTACCTTGGCTTCCTTGAACACACACATCAAATCCAAGAAGAAAAGGAAGAGGTAAAATCCCCTCTATTTTAAAACAAGGAAAAGAACTAAGATTAGACAAGGGAAGCCTCAAACACACACAAGGACCCCTATTCTAATTGAAGAATAAACCAACAAGAGAGAGGAGATGGAACATATTGAAAGGAAGGTTGAGGAAGCCACATCTCCTGCAGCCATCTCAAATACTCCCATAAGGAAGTCTGTCTCTAGGGAAACCTCCTCTAAGTAGCCTAAGGCACCTATCAGACTCCAACAGAAAGGAAAAGGATTGCTACAGGAAACATTGACAGTTCTACAAGAAACATAGGCAGTGCTACAGGAAAGACATAAAATTATACAAGAGGAGAAAAAGGGGTAGAAAAAAGGCAAAGATGAAACACAACGGGTACAGGAGGCGGCAACTTCTCCAAGAACATTTGAGAGAGATTTTCTAGAACTTCAGTAGCCTAATCCACCACCCAATTTTATCTCCTATTATAAGTTCATTGAAGGAGGCAGACTGATCCCACATAAATTTGCAGTCCCTCTCTTCTTTGAGCTTGAATCAGAAAGAGGAAGGATACATAGGTGGACGCAGATTGCCAAAGCTAAGAAAGTGGAATATGTGGGCCCTATGGAAAAAAACTATAGAAATGGGCAAAGAGTTAAGTGAGTTTAGGGATAAAGAATACACCATGAGAACACAACTACATGCATAAAACAAATGGTTGAGGAAGAAATTACAAGAGAAGGAAACTCAATTGGCCACAATGGCAAGCCTCTACATGGAGGCACTTCAATGCAGACTTCCATCCAAATCCTATGAATTTTTCCTAAAATACCAATGGATGCAATTCCAGATCAAGACATTAGCAAAGAATGGGTCCATGCCATTCTAGGACTATAAATAGTTCATTGAGTTTTGTGACAAAAGTGGCACAAAAGATAGAGCCAAATTGGTAGAGTTCTACCTACACAACCTCACCCTAACTGGCATGAATGTTTGGGACTTAAATGAAAAATTGGGAGACTTGAAGTTGATGGCCCTTGCATCATGGATAAGGCATGAGGAAGAAAGGGCCAAGGAGGTGAAAAGAGTATTGGAAAAGGAACAAAATGAACCCCTCTACAATAGGGGAGAGCAGATAAGTTCAATGGTTGTAATCAACAATAACAACATCATTTCCAATGATGCTAAGTTGGCACTGTTATCACTTAGGTTGTTCCCCAAAAGTTGTAGAAAAGGAAATACGGCTGAGGTAACCACAGAGCAATCTTTTAGATGCAGGTTCTAGCCAATCTGTATCCAGAGAGGGCTCTCTCTTTAAGATTTAGCTTTGTTTTGAGGTATATTAGGCTAGTTATGAAGTACAAGGGTTTGTTTGATTTTTGGGTGGTGACATTCAATAGAACAGGGGTGTAAATCTGAGAATTTTAGTCCATTGGGCTAATGGAGTCTATGAGGATGAACTGCTGGATATGGTTTCTTTGCCAGAGGGTGGTACTACAGAGCAAGGTAATCAATCATGGAACAATTTATAAGCTGGAATCAGATGGGATGGAGTCAGTGGGTGAAGGGCAATTAAGAATCCTTCATCATGTTGACAGAGGGAAAGTGGATGAATATTGCTAGGGAGCAGTTAAGAATTCCTTAGCTAATATTCAAGATGTAAGAACCAGGGGAAACAAGAGCAGTCAAGAATTCCTGCTTATTCGAATTCTGAAAAAAAACATTAATAATAACAGAGATTGAACTCAGAGTGCTTGCAAACAAATTCTGAGTTATTCTTTTTCCCTATTATTGAGATCATGAAACATATATGATATAGTAAACACAGAAATTGAAAACACAAGTAAGAGAGACTTATTGATCCACAAAATGATTCAGGAATTCTGTAACATAGTCCTCTGCTATCAATTCCACATCCAGAGAGTCCAACAACAATGGATTCCAATAGCTTTTGTATTCAGAAGATTTTTAGAGTTACAGCGCAGTTCCAGAAATGTATCACCAACCCCTAATACTTCGCTTGGGGAGGTATTTGTACAAAAGTGTTTACAAAATATCTCAAAGAGATAATATCTAGTAATAACTTCTTCTACCTACTTTACAGGAGAAGTAAATGATCTTGAAAACAGGGAGAAATAAATGCAGAAGTAAATGTTGTTGTGCTGGCTGCTCAGTTGGTGAGATGTGTTGACTGTAAGCTCGGTGAGTCGGCTGGTGGCTGCTTCCACTGATATTCCACGCTGCTGCCTCGGCTTCCTCGGGTGCATTTAATTTTGATTTGATACATTGCTACCCCGCATAACTCTCATCCGTTTCCTCCCTCCGCTTTATGGTATCTGTTGTATCCTGGGTAAAACAAAAGTTGAAACGTGCCTATAGGATTTCCAACATGCTTTGCCACCACTGCTCTTCTGGTAACTGATGTCTTTGCAGCTTTCTGAAAGTCTCATCAGCGTCGGTGTACCTGTAGAAGTTAGGCTGGACTGAAAAAAGATGTTTCACTTCATGCTCAATATAGAATAGATTTTCCAAGTTGTTGTAGAGAGTTTGGCTAGATGGAAGGGTTTTCTTTGCTGAAGTACTTGATGATGCATTTAGTTGATCAGTAGCATGTTTATTCAACCTGTGCATGTACTCAGCTTGTCTCAATAGGCGTTCATTTCTTCCCACCAGACTTGGCAAGCCCCTTTCATGCAAAACTGCAAATCTTTCTACAAAAGAATTTACCTCCACTTGCATGTCCTGGCTCTTCCTCTCCAAGTTCTGCATTAGGGTTCTCATGGTCAGAACTCTTTTGACTGTTAGAATGGTGCCTGTCCTGTCTCTGATGTCCAGTGCTGCTAGTTCCTCACTAGTCTTAGTGTTCAAAAAATGTATTAACCTGTTGGCCTGTTCGGGCATATGTCCCAATAATTTTCTAGCCTTTTGAATTTCCACCTGCGCTGCTGCTATCAAGTCAATATTCTCATATATAATTTGAATAGATCTCCACACATTACTAATGGATTCACTGATTTTAGCCCACAAAGTGCCTTTGATTTCTCCCAGAGGCTTATCTAAAGAGAGGTCCTTTTCCAATGCATTTACCCTTCTATAATGCTTTTACGTCTCTTGTCTTTTCTGCCACAGTCATTTTAGATTTGTCATAACTCACTTCTAATTTTTCCAATTTCTCTTTGGCCTCTTTTAATTCTGATACTTGGAGTTTTAGCTCCTCCATGGCTTTTATTAACTCCTCTGTGGTCATAGTAGTGCTACTGCCTGCTGTTGTTGTTGTTGCTGAAGTACCTACTGCTGATGATGGGCCAGTGGGAGGCACTGCTATTGTAACTGTGGGAGGAGCAGTTGTGACTGTTGGAGCTATTTGAGATGGCTGGGAGGTTGACTGTCCCTGCTTATCTTGTAGTGCTTTCTCCAAGGCCTGCTCTTTCTTGCTTAATCTTTGATTCATTCTCATCAGCAAGTCCATCATGTCCTCCTCTGCTTTTTTCTGCACAACCTCTGTAGTTTGTGGATGCATGGTAGTAGGCAGCTTCAACTGTTTCCTGAGGGCAGCAATGTCCTCTTCCTTCTTCTTAATCAATGCTTTTATTCCTTTGGCATCCTTGGGATCATGTCCCAGCTCAATGATAATATCCTCCAAGGAATTTATCCTGTTGTCCTTGGCTAAAGAAGATGCCTTCTCCAAATCTAGTTGGGAAGATGTGTTGTTCAATGAGTTTTGCAATTTGTGAGCTAACATTGCCTTATCTGCCAATGTATAGTAGACCATCTCTCCAGTTTGCTTATGCAGCTCAATCAAATCCATAGGATGAATGTCTTTGGCAAGGACCTCCAGATTTGTTCTAATGTAGTCAGCTGCTGACTGTGGCTGTTGCACTTTAGGCCTAAAGTGGCTCAAGATTATTTTTCCTTCTTTAATGTTATATGCAGACATTAACCTTTGTTGGTTGGCGGGGGTCATCTTGAGAAATTGGTCATAAAGTTGCAGCCTCAATGGATCATTTCTAGCCTTAATCCCTGTGAATGTTCTTTTGACATCTGAGGCTTGCTTGCTTGATGGTCTTGTGGATGAAACTTCCACGCTGTGCTGCCTTTCTAGGTCCTGCCTATGAGAGCTGGTGGATGTTTCTATCACCGGGGAGATCTGTGGGCTGGTTTCCCTCTCGCCTCTTGGGCTTTCTATGGTTTCCTTAATAATTTCCTCTTCAGGTAGAGGATTTATTCTTTGCCTTATTGCCCCTGGTTGCTCTGCTGGTCCACTTACAGGTGTGGCTTCTTCTCTGTCTCTTTTCCTCCCCTTTTCCTCATTTAGAGGAGTCTGTAATGCTGGTACCTTTGGTGCTTTGGTCTGGACAGGAGGAATTTTCCCTTGGCCCTGTTCCTTTGATGATGCTGGCTGATCTGTCATTATGTGTTGTTCTGTATCTAGCACTTCTTTGCCCTTTGATGTCCCTACAGCTGGTGTAGTGCTTTCTTGGGCAGATTGCTGTGAAGTTCCAGCAGATGATATACCTACTTCAGTTTGCTGAGGCAGCTTGAAAAATACCTGTCCAAAAGAGTCCAGGTCAAGAGTCTCTTTTAGATTTTTCATAGCTTGTTCCATTTTCTCTTGCTCAGTAAGCTCTTCTATTAATGTGCCCTCTACCCACTCATCTTGATTAGAAAATTGCTCTATTTCAGGGATCCTACAATGTTTATAGGCTGATAGCTTGTTTTTTACTTTTATTTCACAGATAAATCCATTTGGGTCATAGGGTACCCACCAAAAGCTCTTCTTTAATTTGAGTTGTTTTCCCAATATCTTGTTAGCATCTTGCCATGCTTCCTTTTTGTTAATGATAAAAGGGCCTAACTGGTTTCTTAATTTCAGTTGAGCTTTTTTCTTTGCACCATAAAAGTGAGTCAAATCTAAGTTGATAAATTGCCTGAAATATTCTAGAGCAAACAGTCTCATAGGCACATATTTGGGTAGCTTATAAGGGCACAACTCACAGCCATATATTCTGATTTCAGTGTGATTCTGGTAGAAGTACCAGTCACCTATTTTGTAGCTTTTGGAGAGCTGTAAAATTTTCTGCATATCACCAGAGAGTCTAGGAGGAGGAGTTCTCATCAGTAGAGAGGAGACTGGATGTATAAACAAATCAATGAATTCACAGTAAGTGTAAGGAGAGTTATGGACTTCATGGAAGACTGAGGTCCAAAAGATCACAGACCTCCTTTCTCCTTTAGAATCCAATTTTCTGATGGGAAACTGAAAACTGTCTGTTTGGAAATACAGGAACAGATGATATATATAAGAGGTATACTTGAAGACTCCTTCTCTGTCTAGATTCAAGAGTTGGTCATGGATCTTGTTGGCAATGAAAGTAGCATAGTCATATTTGACAGCAGGGGGCTGTCCTAGAGTAAATGTGGACAACAAAGCTAGGGTGGTCTCATCAACACATTCACTTGTCTTGAATCCCAGGACATAGGATATCATATCAATGATGAATCTTCCAGCTTTATTGAACCAGACATGAAGAAAGGGAGGTGGGAATTTGGGCTGGCAATCTGGTTTCATGAATGTTTGAGCAATGTGGGTTATCTCTGAGTTTGGTATTTTAGGGCATTGCTCAAACAAGAATCCCATAGACAGAGGAGCCAGAGGTAGAATGGGTTTGAAGTGTAACATTTCATTTATGGACTCAGGAGTTATATAAAAGAGGACAGTTCCAGATGGAGACTTGATTGCTCTTTGTACAGGTTCATAATTGGCACAGCATAAGCGGATTATATCAGGAAAAACATTGACTGAGGGGAGGTAGTACCTGGGCAGATTGGATTCCCAAATTCCATATGAATCAGAGTTACTTCTGTGACTGTTTCTAATTTCACAAAATGCCTGGAGGTGGTTTTCATTACCAGGTAAGTCTTGGATTTGAAAATCTCTATCTACCAGGGGTACCCACTCCAGGTCTTTATGAGGTGCATTGAGGGGAGCAATGTTCAGGGCCACCAGAGCTTCCATTGCTCAATTTTCTGTGATTTTCAAATTGGAATTTGGGTTTTTGTAGCAAAAGTAGGCAAAACAATAGTTCTGGGGCTTTTCTCCGGGAATTGCAAACCAAAGTTGATTTGAATTTAGCTCACTGGGTGAAATTTACAGAAAAAAACGAAATTTGCAGGGTTTTTGGCAAAAATGGGTAAAGAGCAGTGGTTCTGGTGCGCTTATTTGAACGCAGTACGGTGAAGTCAGCTAGAATTTGGCTTCTTTGGAAAATTTTGCAGAGGAAAGCTAAAAAAACAGGTTTTGGGAAGTGAAATGGGTAAATGCCTATGTTTTTGGACACGCACGGGAGTAATTTGCAGGTTTGGATGACGAATTTGCAGAGTGGGATGCCGAATTATGCTGGTCGGGTGGCGGACTGGAGCTCTGGTAGTAGCTTCAACGTAATTTGCATGCACCGGTCTCGTGAAAGCAACCAATAGAAATGAATGAAAACGACACTTTCACGGGTTTTTGACAAAAATTAGTTTGGTGGGATTTTGGCGCCTTTTCTCGGATGACGTCAGCATGACGTGGTGTTTTGTCGTGTAGCGGGTTGACGTGGTGATGACGTCATAGATGAGGTGGCGATGACGTCAGCGGGGAGGCAGCGGGGGCAGTAAGTGGTTTTGGGCCCGCACCGCTTATCGGCCAAGGTGGTATTGGAGGGGAGGGCAGCGAGCACTGCAGGAGGGCGCCACGCGTCCCTTGGTACGGTGGGAATACCACCATTCCCCGAGCATTAAATATTGGTGTGAAAGGGCACCGCGATATTGCTGTGGGCCGTCCGATCGGCGGGCCATGATCAAACGGGTGGTGGTCAATGGGATATGGCGGAGGACAACAACGCGGGACCCACGAAATATTTGTTATGGTTTAAGACTTCCCAGGGCATGTGTTATTGGCTGTCGGGGGGATTAACGTTAATTAACCAGGCGTTAATTAATTTTACAATATTTGCACGGGGAGGGTTATTACATGGTTTCGGATGAACCACTAATTCCCAAAAATATAATGATATGTTTGATATTACAACCGAGGCGGGGAATATTAAACATTTTGGGGTTTTTATATATTAATAACATACGGGAAATGGGAAATAGCCATAGGGAGTTAAATAATAAAGTTAAAATGTAATTAATGTGATTCATGAAATGGGAAGCGCTAAGTGATGATCTTAGGCTATAGGGAAAGTAAGGATTTTACACAAGAAATGTGGCTTCTTTTATCCTAAGTAAAAACAGAGTTTCACTTAGTCTTTTTCATGAAATGAAGTGAACTAGGAGTATTGAGCAGATCCCAACATCCTTGTGGGGAGGTTAGTGAGTGATTTTGGGAGAAGTATGGAGGGAAGTTAGACATGCATCACCTGATTTGTAGCCACACCTTGCCATGATACTTATGATATCCATGAGATGAATCACCTTTGAAAGACAAAATTACTCATAAGCCTGCTTCTGCAACACCAAAACTACCTACCCAGCCTATTACACCTAACATTTTTTCTTCCTTTTCCTTGGGTGCATTTAAACTAGCAAACCCTTACTCTTTTCTTTTATTTTAATTGCCATCCTATCTAAGTCTACCCTTATTTCTTCCAGAGGCTCAGATTTAGCTGTTGAGCACCTTTGCTTCTCTACCTAACTACTTATCTTCCAAGCTTGAACTGTTTGGACAAATTTTGCTCTCTATCTCTAAAACAAGAAATTTAAACATGAACTGGCCAAGATTAAGCTGTTTGGCCATCCATCGACTGTGACAAGAGTCAACTGATTGCACACAATGAGATTCTTTGGAAAAATAGAATAGTAGTGGCATTTTGGACTAGCACGCTTTCCTACTCTTCTTCATTTGGGGTTCATTTCTTTTCTTTTGACCATTTCATTCTTTTTGCCCTTTGATTTTTCTTTTAGGGCATACCCTCTTTTCATTTTTTAATTTTTTGATTTTTTTCAAAATATGGAACCTTTGCAGCATGGAAAGGATGAACATATTTGGGATTTTACCAGTCAATCATGAAATATGACACCTATTGGTATAGGAGCATAACACTGACTCCACTTGGGGATGGATTTTCCTAGTGAAAAGCCAAGAACAGCAGGTCAGATGGCCTTATGTATAATTCTTGCTGTATTTTGAAATTTTCCCTTTGCTGCAAACTAATAGAACTGTACCTCTGCAACATATATACATTTCTCATTAGCTCGTTTAAATAATTGCAGCTCTGTTTTGGATAGTTTGTCTGAATGTTTTTTCTCATATTTACAGCTCCCAAGTCTTCTTCTTCAATTTCTGGTAAACTAAAAGGTAACACAAAAAGGTAGCACAGTTCCTTGACCGTTGCTCAAAATTTGTTACATATTCCTTCCTATTTTATTACTGTAATAAACTGCAGAAAGTAAACATTTTTATGTACAATTTAGAGTCCTAACATATCAACAAACTGGATCAAAATAATGCTTCAGCATCCGACCATTAATTGGTCCATCTTCTGTTCCTGTACCATCCAGGCTTTTCAAAAAGTAGGTGTTGTTTCCTTGTGAGGCCTGAATAGCAAAAGGTCCCTTCCATAGGAAGTCAAACTTCCCATGTTTTCCTTTATCTTCCCTTCTAGAATCCCATTTCAGTACTTTGTCTCCTATGAAAAAATCCTCTGCCTTAGTCCTCTTATCAAATATCTTCTTAAGTTTTTCTTGTAGAATTTGAGATCTTTGATACACCTCTTCTCTAGTCTGCTGTAAATAAATAGTCTGATTGATTCTTCTATGAATGTCATTGGGTTTTGCTTGCACTTCTTGCAGCAATTTTATCACAGGGACATGCAAAGATGAAGGGAATACAGCCTCCATGCCATAAACCAATTCATAGGGGCTTTTTCCAATGGCTCTCTTTGTAGTCAATTTGTCAGCCCAAAGTGCATTGATAAGCTTCTTATGCCAGTTTTTCTTGTTTTCCTCCAATACTTTCTTAATTATATTGATCAGGGTTTTATTGGATGATTCAGCTAGACCATTACCTTGAGGGTAATAGGTTGTGGAGTGGCCTAGGGTAATGTGGTATTTGTGACAGAAATTGATCATTCTTTTGGATTTAAAAGCAGCAACATTGTCAGTTATAATCTTTTCAGGACAACCAAATCTGGACAGGATATTGGTTTCTAGGAATTGCATGATTACTGAATCATTGGCTTGTCTACAAGGGATGGCTTCTATCCACTTGGTGAAGTAGTCTGTGGCAGTCAAAATCCATTTATGTTGGCCAGAAGATGAATGATGAATTTCCCCAATGAAGTCTAATCCCCACTGTTGAAAAGGTCTTTCTGTGGAAATTGGTCTGAGGGGTGGAGGTAAAAGCTTTCTCTTGCCTTCAAAGATTTGACATTTATGGAAAGTAGTAACAAACTTTTTGACATCAGCAAACAGGGTGGGCCAATAAAATCCAGCCCTTAGGATTTTATCAGCAGTTGATTTCCAGTACAAATGCCCACCAGAATCCCCTACATGAAACTCTTTCAGCACTTTGTCAGTTTCATCCCTATTTAGGCAATTTAATAGAACACCTTCATGATTTTTCCAAAATAAAACATTATCTAAAATACATAATTTTGAACCTTTCATTTTCAGAAATCTCTTTTTATTTCTGGATAGCCCTGGAGGAGCCTGCAGGTTTAACAATACATAAGTTATATCAGCATACCAAGGTGATTGTAAAAAGGCTTGATTGATCTATGGAGTCGTCATCTCCTGTTCATTATCCAGTTCATTGATATCAAGGGCTTGAAAGTTGGTTTCAGTCATAACTTTAGCTAATCCTTGTCCTTTTATCAGCTTTGTTGGTTTAATTTCAATGTCATATTCCAAAATGTTAGCTATCCATTAGCCTCTTTTTCCTTCGATTCCTTCTTGAGTTAGAATATCCTTGACAACAGTATTTGGCACATAAGCTATTATATGAGAGTACAAGATATAAACTCTGACGTCCTTAATAGCTTTTACAAGTGCATAAGCTTGTTTTTGCATGATTTGATATTTTAGTGGTGCATCTCTAAGCACTTTGCTGAAAAAAGCTATGGGTTTTTCACACCCTTGGTCATCTTTCTACAATAGGACAGCAGTAATAGTATGTTCTGATGCAAATGAAAATATTATGAAGTTTCTGTCAAATTTTGGGCTTGCAAGGACTAGTGTTTTGGTTAAAGCTATTTTGATTTCTTCAAAGGCTTGTTTAGCTTGTATTCTCCACTTGACTTTGGAATCTTTTTTCAGCATGTTATTCAGCAATCTAATTAATTCAGCCAAGTTGGGTATGAATCTCCTTAAAAAATTGATTTTTCCTAGGAAAGCTTGAAGTTCTTTGATATTTCTAGGGTGAGGAACTTGCAGAATGGCTTGTATTCTGTCCGGATCTATTCTAATACCTTCTTTGGAGATGATGTGACCTAGCAGTTTTCCCTCTTCTAGGCCAAATAATGATTTCTTTGGGTTTAGTGATATACCATATTTTCTGCAGATTACAAACACTTGCCTGAGATGATCTAGGTGTTCCTGATTTGATTTGGAAAAGGCAGTGAGATTATCTAGGTATATGACAAGGAAATCATGAATTTCTTTAGTAAAAGCTATGTCCATGGCTCGTTGAAATATTGCCTCTGCATTCTTGAGTCCAAAAGGCATTTTTACATACTTGAAAGTTCCCCCAGGTGTTGTAAAAGCAGTTTTTTCTTGATCATCAGGGTGAACTAAAATCTGGTTGAAGCCTGAAAATCCATCTAGCAGTGAAATTCTGGAGGCACCCACTACCCTCTGTAAAATGTGGTCCATCTTAGGTAAGGGGTAGTGATATTTTAAAGAGACTTTATTCAGATTTCTCAAATCAACACACAGTCTTATTTCTCTCGTTTTCTTCCTAGTGGGCACTAAATTGGAGACCCATTCTGAAAATCTGATGGGTGCGATTATCCCAGCTTCATACATTCTTTTGACTTCTTTTTCAATTAGAGGGAGGAGTACAGGATTGACCCTTCTGAGTTTTTGCTTGAAAGGTTTTTGATTTTCTTTTAGGGGTATTGTATGCTGAATTATAGAAGTTTCGTGGGACTTGAGATCTTCATAACTCCATGCAAAGACATCCTAAAATTCTTTGAACAGTTCAACATATTTCAGCTTTTGGTCAGGAGGCAAAGTTTTGGACAATTTTATCATTTTAGGATTTTGTTCAGTGCCTATATTACAATCCTTAATTTCTGCGTTTAAAGGCTGCATTTTGGGTTTCCTTGGAATGTCATTAGAATCAAAAATGTCTTCTAGAGGAGTCAATCCTGTGGGTAAAAGATTGTCCTTTAAATCAATAACTTCAGACTCTCCTTCAACAATTTCATCAAGGTTTGTTTCTTTCAGCTCTTGTAATTCTTTGCTGGTAAATTTTGTTGGATGTAGTATTTGAGTTGCTATTTCAGCTGAAATGTGGGTTTCAGCTTTGTCTATTTGATGATCTTCACCAACAGTGCCTGTGTCTATATTTGTGCTGGAAAATTCTTCTTTTAAAGTCAGTGAATTATTAATTTGAGTGTCATTGTCAAACACTTGCCAATTTTTAACATTTTCAGGTACAGTTGGCCTGTGTTTAATTTCAGCTGTAAAATGATGATTAGGCTCAAATGGCAATTTACAAGTGCTGGAAAATGTTGCCAAACTGTGAGCATGCAAATTATGTTTCCTTGGAATTTTGGCAAGCTGTGATTCTAGAAAGATATTGAGTATTTCGATTGCTGCCCCTCTATAAGATCTTAACCTGAGGTCATTTGTGAGAAAGTTTCCTTTCATTTGTTGAATAACCAAATCAGAGTCTCCCAAAATTGATATCCTAACTGCCCCTAGAATTTTGATCAATTTGAGTCCTAGCAGGAGGGCTTCATATTCAGCCATGTTATTCGTGCATATAAAATTCAGCCTGTATGCATGTCCTTTAGCATGATCATTTTGCATGTTATGTATCCAAATCCCTACCCCTGCTCCTAGTTTATTGACTGATCCATCAAACTCTAGATACGATAGGATTTCTTGATTACAGCTAGCATCAGGAGTTTTAAAAATTTGCTTAGTAGGCAGATTTGGATTTTTAGTTTCATGTGGTTTCCCTTGTGTGTATGTTATATCAATTATTTCAACAATTTCTTGAATCTGAACACTAGATTTTTCATTTATGACTTTTTCTTGTACTGAAGCTAAAACCTTGTCATTAGTTGGAGGGCAAATTTCAGCGTTGTATAAGATGAAAGAGTCCATATCAAAATGCATGGAATAGATGGGAAAATTCTGGGGTTTCTCCTGGCTGCTGACCACATATTTCATCAACGTTTCTCGGTACAATCTCTTTGGCTAGCCAAATACTGAAATGGTAGCATAGGACATGTCTAACTGTAAATATCCCTGGAGCTTTGCACCCCAAGATCTGGACAAAAGCATTCCATATTTTGGTGGGATATCAACTACCACTACATCCATTAAAATTGTCTTGGCAGGGTATTGAACTAGAGATACACATAAATCTTTGATTAACCCTAGACATCTGACTTGGCTTGAATCAAAAGAGAACAAGTCTTTGTATGGCCTGGTGATATTTAGGTCCAACTTTTCCATCACCGATTTGGGCATTAAATTATGGGAAGCTCCAGAATCAAACATTGCATTGTGAAGTACTTTGTCATGAATATTCAGACTTACATAGAATGGAGGAACTCCTCCATCTACTGATTTGCCATTTACTTTAGGGCCAAAAATTAATTCTGGTTGGTCATCTAGGACATTTACTGCATCTCTATTCTCTGAAATTTGAAGTGATCTACTAATTTGTTCTCTATAGACATCATGTTTAGCCAATTCTGACAGTGGAATGGCTATTTTTAACTTGCCTATTTCAGTTTCAAGGTTAAAAGGTTTTTCCATTTGAATTTTTTCATTTCGGGTAGCAAGATTTTCTTTTTTTGTTGTGTTTTCATTGCTTTTTTCTTTATCAGGAGTGCTGTTATGAGCTGAATCTGCTTCCAAGTCCGTTTTTGGAAATTCTTCCACAGTTCCTTTAGGAGGAATAGAAGTTGAAGGTTGTTTGCTAGGTTGTAGGTTGTCTAATATATCTTCAACTATTGGATTGTTTGGGTTAGAAATTGTTTTGGGAAAAGTTTGTACAAGAGGGTTCTTAGCCTTGGCTTTGGTAGGTTGCTTAGTTTCTTTTTGCTTGCTTTTTCCAGGGACATCTATCTTTCTGCCTCTCAGGTTGTATTGCTTGTGAACCTCATAGACAGCTGTATCATATCCCTCCCTAAAATCGAAAGATTCATTTGATTGGGTCTGGAATTGATTAAAGGTGTGAGCTTCTTGGTCATCCTGGGTCAAAAAAATTTGTTGTCCATTATTGAGACCCATTAAGTTAATTTGAGTGTCCTCTGTTGGCTCATTAGAAGTTGAAGCTTCAGCATAGTTTTTCTGGAATGGAGGTCTAATGTTTTGGTCAGGGCCAGCCTTTCCAGCATTGGGATTCTGATTTTTTCTGAAATTTGGGTTTCTTCCAGTATTACTCGGTTGACCATCCCAAGATGATTTCCTCTCAATTGTTTCTACTCTATCACCTAGTCTATCCATTCCTTTAATAATTGCATCTAATTTTTGTTCAAATGCAGAAAGTTCTTCTTTGAAAGGTGTTCTCCTTTCAGCTCTAGCTTGAGCTCGTTTAGAAATTAGATTGGCCTCTACACTGACAGCTATACTCTGCATGTCTTCTAAGCTTGGAGGATCTCTTTCCCTAAGCTGGTAAGCCATGTCAGAATCAAATCCATCCGGGAATTTGATTAAGGCCAGGTCTAGTGGAGGTCTGAGATTCTGAGGGATAGCATTGTATACATTATTAAATCTGGCACAATAATCTTGAACAGTTTCTTGTGGGCCCCTTTTCAAGCTTTCATATTCTGATAGGATGTGCAAAGGGTCTTTCTTCTTCTCCCATATGTTCAAGAAAGTCTGGTAAAGGGCTTCTGGATCAGTGATAGTGTTTACAGGGAGTGCCCTAAACCAGGTCCTAACATCACCAGTTAAACTCTGAACAAAGATCTTCATTCTCACATCATCAGCATCAATCTCATAGTTTTCAAAATAATCTGTAATTTTCTTAGTATGTTGCTGAGCTGTATAAGTGCCAACACCATCAAAATAGGTGATTTTGCTTTGATAATCTTTAGGCATAGCCCCTGGATTTGCAGGTAACTACAGGGGAGCATATCGGTTTGCCATATTTGTAGGGATAAATGTAACAGCTGGAAGAACAGGGATAACAGCTGAGATATATGCAGTGGATGGGGGAGTGGGAAAGATGGTTTGAAGTACTAATGGTGAACTAGGAGAAGCAACAGTAATGGCAGAAAGGACTGGTGCTTTTCTAGGAGTAAGCTCAGTTCGGATAGGGTTCTGCTGAGGTATGTCAAGGTGTAAACTCGCAGAATGTTATTGAATTTCTTGGCTTCTACGGTTCTTAGGGATCAAATTAGGATTTTCAAAGATAGGTGGGGGATTTGGATCTAGATTTGATCTAGTGTAACGGATTTTCTTCTTTGGAGCCAGCTTCTGAATATATTTTTTGGTTTTTCTTGAAATATTTGAAGGTTGCAACTGTTGAAAGTATCTTTCTAGGAAGCTTAAAATATGGGAGTTTTGAATTTTCCTTTAGATATGTGGAAGCAAGGAACTGATCAAAAATTTGAGATAGCTGTTCAAAGCCTAAAACTAGACTGGAGATAGACTGAAGCAGCATTTATTTACTCCTGTAATTGCATAGCAAAAATAGTTTCAAAGGCTACCTGGCTAACTTCAGGCTCCATATGTAGCTTAAAAATAAACAGCGGTAACAAACAATTTATTCAGGTCCCCAACAGAGTTGCCAATGATGTTATCACTCAGGTTGTTCCCCAAAAGTTGTAGAAAAGGGAATACGGCCGAGGTAACCACAGACCAATCTTTTAGATGCAGGTTCTAGCCAATCTGCATCCAGAGAGGGCTCTCTCTTTATGATTTAGCTTTGTTTTGAGGTATATTAGGCTAGTTATGAAGTACAAGGGTTTGTTTAATTTTTGGGTGGTGACATTCAATAGAACAGTGGTGTAAATCTGAGAATTTCAGTCCATTGGGCTAATGGATTCTATGAGGATGAACTTCTAGATATGGTTTCTTTGCCAAAGGGTGGTACTATAGAGCAAGGTAATCAATCATGGAACAATTTATAAGCTGGAATCAGGTGGGATGGAGTTAGTGGGTGAAGGGCAATTAAGAATCCTTCATCATGTTAATAGAGGGAAAAGTGGATGAATATTTCCAGAGAGTAGTTAAGAATTCCTTAGCTAATATTCAAGATGTAAGAACCAGGGGAAACAGGGGTAGTCAAGAATTCCCGCTTATGCTAATTGTGAAGAAAACATTAATAATAACAGAGATTGAGCTCAGAGTGCTTGCAAACAAATTCTGAGTTATTCTTTTTCCCTATTATTCAGATCATGAAACATATATGATATAGTAAACACAGAAATTGAAAACACAAGTAAGAGAGACTTATTGATCCACAAAATGATTCAGGAATTCTGTAACATAGTCCTCTGCTATCAATTCCACATCCAGAGAGTCCAGCAACAATGGATTCCAACAGCTTTTGTATTCAGAAGATTTTCAGAGTTACAACGCAGTTCCAGAAATGTATCACCAACCCCTAATACTTTGCTTGGGGAGGTATTTGTACAAAAGTGTTTACAAAATATCTCAAAGAGATAATATCTAGTAATAACTTCTTCTACCTACTTTACAGGAGAAGTAAATGATCTTGAAAACAGGGAGAAATAAATGCAGAAGTAAATGCTGTTGTGCTGGCTGCTCAGTTGGTGAGATGTGTTGACTGTAAGCTCGGTGAGTCAGCTGGTGGTCGCTTCCACTGATATTCCGCACTGTTGCCCCGGCTTCCTCGGGTGCATTTAATTTTGATTTGATACATTGCTACCCCGCATAACTCCCATCCATTTCCTCCCTCCACTTTATGGTATCTATTGTATCCTGGGTAAAACAAAAGTTGAAATGTGCCTATAGGATTTCCAGCATGCTTTGCCACCACTGCTCTTCTTGTAACTGATGTCTTTGTAGCTTTGTAAAAGTCTCATCAGCGTCGATGTACCTGTAGAAGTTAGGCTGGACTGAAAAAAGATGTTTCACTTCATGCTCAATATAGAATAGATTTTCCAAGTTGTTGTAGAGAGTTTGGCCAGATGGAAGGGTTTTCTCTGCTGAAGTACTTGATGATGCATTTAGTTGATCAGCAACATGTTTATTCAACCTGTGCATGTACTCAGCTTGTCTCAACAGGCGTTCATTTCTTCCCACCAGACTTGGCAAGCCCCTTTCATGCAAAACTGCAAATCTTTCTACAAAAGAATTTACCTCCACTTGCATGTCCTGGCTCTTCCTCTCCAAGTTCTGCATTAGGGTTCTCATGGTCAGAACTCTTTTGACTATTAGAATGGTGCCCGTCCTGTCTCTGATGTCCACTGCTACTAGTTCTTCACTGGTCTTAGTGTTCAAAAATTGTATTAACCTGTTGGCCTGTTCGGGCATATGTCCCAATAAATTTCTGGCCTTTTGAATTTCCACTTGGGCTGCTGCTATCAAGTCAATCTGCTCATATATAATTTGAATAGATCTCCACACATTACTAATGGATTCACTGATGTTAGCCCACAAAATGCCTTTGATTTCTCCCAGAGGCTTATCTAAAGAGAGGTCCTTTTCCAATGCTTTTACCTTGTTCTCTAATGCTTTCACCTCTCTTGTCTTTTCTGCCATAGTCATTTTAGATTTGTCATAACTCACTTCTAATTTTGCCAATTTCTCTTTGGCCTCTTTTAATTCTGATACTTGGAGTTTTAGCTCCTCCATGGCTTTTATTAACTCCTCTGTGGTCATAGTAGTGCTGCTGCCTGCTACTGTTGTTGTTGCTGAAGTACCTGCTGCTGATGCTGGGCCAGTGGGAGGCACTGCTGTTGTAACTATGGGAGGAGCAGTTGTGACTGTTGGAGCTATTTGAGATGGCTGGGAGGTCGACTCTCCTTACTTATCTTGTAGTGCTTTCTCCAAGGCCTGCTCTGTCTCACTTAATCTTTGATTCATTCTCATCAGGAAGTCCATCATATCCTCCTCTGTTTTTTTCTACACAACCTCTGTAGTTTGTGGATTCATGGTAGTAGGCAGCTTCAACTGTTTCCTGAGGGCAGCAATGTTCTCTTCCTTCTTCTTAATCAATGCTTTTATTCCTTTGGCATCCTTGGGATCATGTCCCAGCTCAATGATAATATCCTCCAAGGACTTTATCCTGTTGTCCTTGGCTAAAGAAGATGCCTTCTCCAAATCCAGTTTGGCAGATGTGTTGTTCAATGAGTTCTGCAATTTGTGAGCTGACATTGCCTTATCTGCCAATGTAGAGTAGACCATCTCTCCAGTTTGCTTATGCAACTCAATCTGATCCATAGGATGAATGTCTTTGGCAAGGACCTCCATTTTTGTTCTAATGTAGTCAGCCGTTGACTGTGGTTGCTGCACTTTAGGCCTAAAGTGGCTCAAGATCATTTTTCCTTCTTTAATGTCATATGTAGACATTAACCTTTGCTGGTTGGCAGGGGTCATCTTGAGAAATTGGTCATAAAGTTGCAGCCTCAATGGATCATTTCTAGCTTTAATCTCTGTGAATGTTCTTTTGACATCTGAGGCCTACTTTCTTGATGGTCTTGTGGATGAAACTTCCACACTATGCTGCCTTTCTAGGTCTTACCTATGAGAGCTGGTGGATGTTTCTATTACCGGGGAGATCTATGGGCTGGTTGCCCTCTCGCCTCTTGGGCTTTCTATGGTTTCCTCAATAATTTCCTCTTCAGGTAGAGGATTTATTCTTTGCCTTTTTGCCCCTGGTTGCTCTGCTGGTCCACTTACAGGTGTGGCTTCTTCTCTGTCTCTTTTCCTGCCCTTTTCCTCATTTAGAGGAGTTTGTAATGCTGGTACCTCTGGTGCTTTGGTCTGGACAGGAGGAATTTGCCCTTGGCTCTGTTCCTTTGATGATGCTGGCTGATCTGTCATTATGTGTTGTTCTGTATCTAGCACTTCTTTGCCCTTTGATGTCCCTACAATTGGTGTAGTGCTTTCTTGGGCAGGTTGTTGTGAAGTTCCAGCAGATGATGTACCTACTTCGGTTTGCTGAGGCAGCTTGAAAAATACCTGTCCAAAAGAGTCCAGGTCAAGAGTCTTTTCTAGATTTTTCATAGCTTGTTCCATTTTCTCTTGCTCAGTAAGCTCTTCTATCAATGTGCCCTCTACCCACTCATCTTGATTAGCAAATTGCTCTATTTCAGGGATCCTACAATGTTTATAGGCTGATAGCCTGTTTTTTACTTTTCTTTCACAGATAAATCCATTTGGGTCATAGGGTACCCACCAAAAGCTCTTCTTTAATTTGAGTTGTTCTCCCAATATCTTGTCAGCATCTTGCCATGCTTCCTTTTTGTTAATGATAAAAGGGCCTAACTGGTTTCTTAATTTCAGCTGAGCTTTTTTCTTTGCACCATAAAAGTGAGTCAAATCTAAGTTGATAAATTGCTTGAAATATTCTAGAGCAAACAGTCTCATAGGCACATATTTGGGCAGCTTATAAGGGTATAGCTCATAGCCATATATTCTGATTTCAGTGTGATTCTGGTAGAAGTACCAATCACCTATTTGGTAGCTTTTGGAGAGTTGTAAAATTTTATGCATATCACCAGAGATTCTAGGAGGAGGAGTTCTCATCAGTAAAGAGGAGACTGGATGTATAAACAAATCAATGAATTCACAGTGAGTGTAAGGAGAGTTATGGACTTCATGGAAGACTGAGGTCCAAAAGATGACAGACCTCCTTTCTCCTTTAGAATCCAATTTTCTGATGGGAAACTGAAAACTGTCTGTTTGGAAATACAAGAACAGATGATATATATAAGAGGTATACTTGAAGACTCCTTCTCTGTCTAGATTCAAGAGTTGGTCATGGATCTTGTTGGCAATGAAAGTAGCATAGTCATATTTGACAGTAGGGGGCTGTCTTGGAGTAAATGTGGACAACAAAACTAGGGTGGTCTCATCAACATATTCACTTGTCTTGAATCCCAGGACATAGGATATCATATCAATGATGAATCTTCCAGCTTTATTAAACCAGACATGTAGAAAGGGAGGTGGGAATTTGGGCTGGCAATCTGGTTTCATGAATGTTTGAGCAATGCCGGTTATATCCGAGTTTGATATTTTAGGGCCCTGCTCAAGCAAGAATCCCATAGACAGAGGAGCCAGAGGCAGAATGGGTTTGAAGTGTAACATTTCATTTATGGACTCAGGAGTTATATAAAAGAGGACAGTTCCAGATGGAGACTTGACTGCTCTTTGTAGAGGTTCATAATTGGCACAACATAGGCAGATTATATCAGGAAAAACATTGACTGAGGGGAGGTAGTACCTGGCAAATTGGATTCCCAAATTCCATATGAATCAGAGTTACTTCTGTGACTATTTCTAATTTCACAAAATGCTTGGAGGTGGTTTTCATTACCAGTTAAGTCTTGGATTTGAAAATCTCTATCGGCCAAGGGTAACCACTCCAGGTCTTTATGAGATGCATTGAGGGGAGCAATGTTTAGGGCCACCGAAGCTTCCATTGCTCAATTTTATGTGATTTTCAAATTGGAATTCAGGTTTTTGTAGCAAAAGTAGGAAAAACAACAATTTTGGGGCTTTTCTCCGGGAATTGCAGACCAAAGTCAATTTGAATTTAGTTCACTGGGTGAAATTTACAGGAAAAAAATGAAAGTTGCAGGGTTTTTGGCAAAAATGGGTAAAGAGTAGTGGTTTTGGTGCGCTTATTTGAAGGCAGTACGGTGAATTCAACTAGAATTTGGCTTCTTTGGAAAATTTTGCAGAGGAAAGCTAAAAAAACAAGTTTTGGGAGGTGAAACAGGTAAATACCTGTGTTTTTGGACGCGCACGGGAGTAATTTGCAGGTTTGGACGACGAATTGCAGAGTGGGATGCCAGATTATGCTGGTCGGGTGGTGGACTGGAGCTCTGGTAGCAGCTTCGACGTAATTTGCATGCACCGGTCTCGTGAAAGCAACCAATAGAAATGAATGAAAACGACACTTTCACGGGTTTTTGACAAAAATTGGTTTGGCGGGCTTTTGGCGCCTTTTTTCGGATGACGTCAGCATGACGTGGTGTTTTGTCGTGTAGCGCGGTGACATGGCGATGACGTCAGCGGGGATGCAACGGGGGTGATAAGCGGTTTTGGGCCCGCACCGCTTATCGACCAGGGTGGTATTGGAGGGGAGGGCAGTGAGCACTGCGGGAGGGTGCCACGCGTCCCTTGGTATGGCAGGAATACCACCGTTCCCTGGGCGTTAAAGATTGGTGTGAAAGGGCACCGTGATATTGCTATGGGCCGTACGATTGGTGGGCCATGATCAAACGGCTGGCGGTCAACGGGATATGGCGGAGGACCACGGCGCGGGACCCACGAAATATTTGTTATGGTTTAAGACTTCCCGGGGCATGTGCTATTGGCTGTCGGGGGGATTAATGGTTAATTAACCAGGCGTTAATTAATTTTCCAATATTTGCGCGGGGAGGGTTATTACATGGTTCCGGATGAACCACTAATTCCCAAAAATATAATGATATGGTTGATATTACAACCGAGGCGGGGAATATTAAACATTTTGGGGTTTTTATATATTAATAACATACGGGAAAGGGGAAATAGCCATAGAGAGTTAAATAATAAAGTTAAAATGTAATTAATGTGATTCATGAAATGGGAAGCGCTAAGTGATGATCTTAGGCTATAGGGAAAGTAAGGATTTTACACAAGAAATGTGGCTTCTTTTATCCTAAGTAAAAACAAAGTTTCACTTAGTCTTTTTCATGAAATGAAGTGAACTAGAAGTATTGTGTAGATCCCAACATCCTTGTGGGGAGGTTAGTGAGTGATTTTGGGAGAAGTATGGAGGGAAGTTAGACATGCATCACCTGATTTGTAGCCACACCTTGCCATGATACTTATGATATCCATGAGATGAATCACCTTTGAAAGACAAAATTACTCATAAGCCTGCTTCTGCAACACCAAAACTACCTACCCAGCCTATTACACCTAACATTTTTTCTTCCTTTTCCTTGGGTGCATTTAAACTAGCAAACCCTTACTCTTTTCTTTTCTTTTAACTGCCATCCTATCTAAGTCTGCCCTTATTTCTTCCAGGGGCTCAGATTTAGCTGTTGAGCACCTTTGCTTCTCTACCTAACTACTTATCTGCCAAGCTTGAACTGTTTGGACAAATTTTGCTCTCCATCTCTAAAACAAGAAATTTAAACATGAATTGGCCAAGATTAAGTTGTTTGGCCATCCATCAACTGTGACAAGAGTCAACTGATTGCACACAATGAGATTCTTTGGAAAAATAGAATAGTAGTGGCATTTTGGACTAGCACACTTTCCTGGTCTTCTTCATTTGGGGTTCATTTCTTTTCTTTTGACCATTTCATTCTTTTTGCCCTTTGATTTTTCTTTTAGGGCATACCCTCTTTTCATTTTTTTATTTTTTGATTTTTTTCAAAATATGGAACCTTTGCAGCATGGAAAGGATGAACATATTTGGGATTTTACTAGTCAATCATGAAATATGACACCTATTGGTACAGGAGCATAATAGGCACATGGATACCTTGCCACCCAAGAACAATCCATATATTAGTTTGAGGACACTCTCAACATGTTGGAGACAGAGAGCCAACAAGAATGTCAGAGAAGGTGGAATTCCATTCCACACAATCTCCAACTCAGAGAGTATCAAAAGCCTGAGATATTCAAAAATGCATTGGCTATAACACCTCTATACAAGAGGGCCATGCGGAGATTGAAGATCAACCAGATTTGACTGAAGGTCAATCCACCTTTTTTTTTGCGTTTACAGGAAAGAAGAAGAGGAAATGAAGCAGTGGAAGAGATAGAGAAAACTGCAAGCTTCTACCCTTAGGAAGAGACACCATCTACAGAAGCTTGGGATGTCAAAGAGGCCACCAGGGCCATGAACGACATGGATATACATGAATAGGTTGATTAGAGGATAAGAAACAATTTCAGTAGGGGTCTATTAATGAGGCTCATCAATAGGTAAACTATATGGTTCACAATTCCATTCTCCAACTTATTAAATTGTCTCACATTTATCCACAATTTTTTTTATATTATGCTTAATGTGAGGAGTAAAGATGTGTTACTATGTCATGTGTCCTAATGTGTGTTAAATGTAGGAATTGGAGAAAGTTTGAGTTGATTTGGTTGCAAGAACTTAGAGTAGACAAGAAAGAGAGATTCTAGGAGGTGGTCTCCCTCCTTAACTCCTCCAATGAGTCGAAGACCTCCCACTCCATCTCATCAGCTTGGTTTCACTAGCAGCCAAGCAGAACGAGATCATTGGAAACTGAAATAGTTCAAGTGAAGGAAGAGTTAGACCCACCTATACTCGAGTTAGGGAGCCAAGTATCCCTATTTTCTAGGGAGCTGTTGGTAGCTCCATTTTTGTATAAATAAGAAAGCTAGGGGACTCATTAGGATTTAGATTTTTGATAGACAAAGAGGACAGTTTAGCTGCAACAAATTTTACTGTCGTGTTATGATGTATTTGACACTTTTTGAATAATAATGAGAAATTTTGTCTTGATCCAACACAGAGTTGACTCAGAGGGCTAAAGATATTAGGTTGGGGCCCAACCCTACCAGCAGAACTTCCTCTCTTGTATATATATTCTTAGGCTAGAATGTTGAGTGGTTGCCGGAGTTTATTCCTATCCCTTTTAGCTTAAAATATTAATTAAGTTGTTGGTTTATTCATGCTTCCATTAGCTTAAAGGATAAATTAGTTGTTATAGTGCAATAGATTAAAATACATCAAAAATATTGTGACAGTGATCCCTATCTCATCTCCCTTGTGGGATCATGATTAGAGGACCCCACTCTCACAGCCCAAAAACAGAGTTTGACTTTCTTTTTGTTCATTGCCTAGATTAAGTTTCAGTCTTAGTTAGATATTTGTTTATTATTTCTTGGAAATATTTATAGTTGTTATTCTTCTTCTTAATATTGTTGTAGCTTAGAAGGTAGTTCCTTTCATATATCCAATTCTTAGCAATAGTTAGATAATATTTTCCAAATTCAATTCATCTTTTCCACATTGACATGTAATGATTTGCAAATGGAAAGAGAAACAAATTGTAGGGTATTTGATCTGTAGGAAGGGACTCCTCTGACCAACTCCATCTAGGTCTTCTCCACCTTATGTTGGTTCATGCCAACCCATATTCTGAACCTCTATCTTTCAGCGACCGTGAGCAAGATGTCTTAGTCAAATCTGACCTTCTTGGAATGCTAAGCCTGGTGAATGGTGATGATCACCTTCCCCACAAATTCACCATTGTCATACACCCTTCCAACACTTCATCTCACCTTTATTTTCCTCCAAAACCTCTCAGCCAACTTCCTGTAGCAATTCAGGTATCATGTAGCAGTTCAGGACATCCTGTAGCAACATCCTATAGAAAACCTGTAGCAACCTGTTTTGACCTGCAATGATAGCCTAGCCTAGTGTAGGAGTAGTTTAACCCCTCATCTTGGAATCCATGACCAGAAGTGCCACCTAGACCAGTCCTTTCACTCCTTTCCCTCCTGCAAGATCAGATAGCATTAGCCTTTTATTTCTAAAATTAGCAATTAGAACTTTATCTATTCTACAAGTGTGAATGAGATAGTTAATGCATGCATGTTTGAATTATGAAATGGTAGAGTAATATTCTATTTTCAAGCAAGCCTGATAGTTAGGTGATCAAGTGCAAGATTAACATAATTTCCTTTATGCAAGTGATTTGTGTCATTTCATAGCTTGATGATTTGTGTCATTTCATAACATTTACAAGTCGACAACTTTCATTTCTTGAGATGACAAGCATTTACTTTCTCTGCACTAGAACTAGCTTTTAGATTCTTCTTTCAGTAATCAGACTCTTTTTAGTTCAATAAAGGAATCGTTTGGAACGCTAACGGTCAAGTAACCGAGTTGAGAGTGACATGAGTAGAATGATGCATATGTGGTGTATATAGCATTGTCACCTCCAAGTTTGTACAAAACCCAGAGTTGATAAAGTAAAGATGGTAGTCTTGGGAGCTGCAACATTCTTACTGCAATACTGAGGCTCGTCAACTATGTTCAACCATCATTTTCAAACTTGCAACAATATTGACATACTAGGTTCATCAAGGCTTCCACGATAAAATTTGCTAATTAATGAACCACTATATGGACCTACCAACATTTGTTAGATATTTCACTTTTAGCTATCTGTCATTTGCTAGGAAGGTGGTCTGGATAGTGAATGTGTTTAGAAATTGATCATACTACTTGACCTCTCTAACAAACAATGATCTCGTACTATAACCTATAGTCGAGTTTCAAGGATTTTTGAGCACCAGGTACAACAAATCATAATAGTATATAAACACGATCAAACTATCGATATGTTCAATGGTTTCTGAGTGCCAAGAACCAGTAATTTGAATTATGCAACATTGTTCAATAATTGTTTCTACACTTTTCAATTTACAAACAAACTTGAAAGTAAAAAATCTAGTTAACAAGATAATTAGTCAAATAGGTGATTGATTTGCAGGTTCCTCTTGTGAATAACCTTTTTACACAGATTCCATCAAGTAATAAAAGATTTTTTTTTGTAGAAATTAAATATGATTCACAAATAAATAATCGTGCACCCATGGTGTGAAGCATGGAAGCATGAAGCTAATGGTTACCTTGTTGATGATAGTGATCTATGAAATAAGACATTCAGGGTGTTATAGTGTTTTATTCTCAAAGGTGTACAGAAATAAATCACCTAAGACTGTGGATGAAAAAAAGTCTCAACAATATAAGTGGCTGCTAAACATTGCAGATCTGCAATAAATTTTAGAAACAAAACCTTCCAAAGTCCTGATCTATGCCACTATCATAGTTAAACAAAAAAATGAAATAGTAATAAATGCAGGTAACTCCAATAATCCAATGGAAACTAGATATACAAAGAATATATTTTATTAAATAACACCTCTGAAGGGAACAAATAGATGTTACCAGTCCCCCTCTATGGGATGGGTTCCTGGCTATCCTTAAATGTTTTCATATTTTGTAGAGTCTCTCTCCTCTATAATGTGTAAACCCAACAAATAAAATGTTTGAGCTCAATGGGAACTAAAATGGAAAGAAAAATGGTGTGCGACAATGATAATAATCAGAGTTACAACAGTGGGTGCAACAATAAAAATAATCAAAAGTGAATAATGAATGGAAAACCCTTCTATTTATAACAAAATATTGAGTTATTCTCAAATAATGAGCAATAATAAAATATTATTAACCCCATTATTGGAATAACCACTTGGAATATTTTATTATATTTGGTCAGGAGGGAAAAAGTATTTAAACTTTTATTTAGAAATAATAATAAATAAATGATTTATTTATCATCTCAAGAAATATGGTTAAGGGATTATAAACAAATAATGATTTATTTAATTATTCTTGAAAGATTTAGTCAAACTTGACAATGAATAATAATTAATTAGTGATTAATTAATTATTCCTAGAGAAAAATAAGATAATTAATAATTTATTTGTTTATTTTTCATAATTGGGTCAAATATGACAAGGAATATTAATTAATCAATGGTTTAATTAATTATTCCTAGAAGAAAATTAAATAAATGGTGATTTATTTAATTATTCCTAGAAGAAAATTAAATAAATGGTGATTTATTTAATTATTCTTCATGGGTTTAATTATAAATTACTTTAAAAATGTGGTTTATTAAGTAATTTATCACAGTGAAAGCAATTTTACTATGGTGAAATTGGCCTTACATGGTGTACTTTGATCCATCTAATAAATTAGGTTAGATGATAAATTTTTTGGTGATAACAGATTCCCCCCCAACGTATGAGTATTAGGAGAAAAATGTATGACCAAAGTACATTGTAAAGACACAATCACTAGACAACAAAGTGAAGTAAGAGAGAGAGAGAGAGACCAATAGAGCTGAAGTGAAGAGGATAGGGATAGAGGGGCTGAGACCAATGCAAGTCTCATTTTACGTTGTGGCACTAGATCTCAGTGAGGCGGGGAGGCATACCTATACCCACCGAGATAACTTAGTACGAAAATAATGATGCATCCAGAAACATAAAACTGAGCAATGAAGTACATGATGAATGGTACATGACATGCTGGCATAACTGAGCCAGAAAATAATACAATGTCTCCCATATACATAATGCACCTGGAAAAAACATGAGCCAGGACTTAATACAATATCTGAGTACATGAGATATAATGGCCCTTCCCTCAAAAAATGAGTGTGAGGAAGGGTAGAACAACTGAAGAAGCCCTACTGAACATGAGGGGCTCTGCAAAACTGAATGGATTATCTGAAGGAGATGTACATGTTATGAACATTGCAAGTGGTAGGAATTGAACCCACCAAATCTACAGAACTACATCTGAGGTTGTAACATAATATGAAAGAATCCAGGCATGTAGGGGGCTACCTAAAGGGAAACCCTGTCATGAGGTCTAAAGCATCTCACACACACCCGGGACTTAGTTCTACAATCTGTTGCATCACTGGACCATCAAGTGTATGAATCATGAGCATGAAACAACCAAGTCAAAGGGAAATGATGATTCCCTTTCCTTGATATGAGGCACTGAATGAGAGTGGAAGTTGGAACCGAGATACATCGCCCTCCTGGTCATTCTTCTGGAATAAATGTGTTGATATCAATAGAATAGGGCCCACCATAGGTGAGGCAATGAGGGTCCTCAACTAAGGCATGAGGGAAAATAGTAATGTGATTGATGGACTGAAACCAGGGAAAATGGGGAAAATGGGACCGCGGGAAAAACAAACCACTTCCTTATCAAAGCATAAAGTGCATGGTTGACATGGCAGCGACTGACTCGACTCCGGAGGGGATGGGGGACAGTATGAATTGAGGCCAAAATGGGCAACACAGGATGTACGATGATAGAGCCTAGATCTACCTCAGGCTGAAAAGGTAAGATTCTAGGTCCACATCAAACCACGCTCAGCCTCGTAGCTAGCCCTACGAGGACAGGAGAGGGCTCTCTCCGGGTCAATCTCAGCAAAAGATAATCAATGGGGCTTGCGATGACTGAAATACAAACTAATTTTAGGCTAGGTATGAAGTGTAAAGATTTGATTTGATTTTTTGGGAGTTTTTTGTTGGAAAAAGCGAAAGGCAAATTTGGTCCGGGGATGAGGCCAAATTTTTGCAGGGTTTCGGTTGGGGCAAGGTAGGCAGTATTTTTGATGCTTTAGATTAAATTAATGGATGGAAAAGACCGCTGAGGGGCTGAGGAGGGCAAGAGGGTACCAAGAATCCTCTTCAAACTAAAGAAAACATGTAAAACTAAACAAAGTTCCAGGCAGAGCACCATAAGCTAATGAATTCTACCTTTGTCACTCAATTTGTTTAGTTTCCGAAGCAAAGAGAAGGGAAATGGCATACATAAAACATGAATGAAATTGCAATTACATGAAGAAACACACCATCAAAACACAGAGCCACAAGGATCCCAACAAGTGCTGCAAAACCCTGGTCTTTCCTTTGCCAAAATTGCAGAAATGAAATGTACAATAAAGTGCCAAGCAATCCCAAGTATCCAACCATGAAAATGACTTAGAAATTACATAATATAGAGAAGCCAAACCCATTCCCTTGCCTCTAGGGGTCGAGCTCATCATTCTAGGAGCTGTTTCAACCATATCTAAACAAGGAACTGAAAAATAGGCAATGAAACAACTTGCCTCTATATGTTAGGAAACTGATTCATTCACTCACATTTCACCTTTTGGTGAATGAATCTTCTAGAACAAGTAAAAATGTGCCAAAATTACATCATGGTCATGAAATTACATCATGGAAGATCAAGAGTAACATCAAAAAGTAAAACTAGTCAAAACTGGGTGAATTTCTGAGCTGAAGAGTGAAAATGAGGCCAAATTTCTCTATGCGCCGCGCCCAAATTCTCTATGCATCGCGCCACTTTGGAGCTGACTTTGAGGCACTTCCTAAAGTCCAAATTGAGCCCAAGATAGCTTTTTGGAAATACCTACCTGTCTACTTTCTAACTCAAGTGGAATTTCTAAATTTGGATGTCATTTTCCCCTCCAAAACTTCAATCTCCCAAGACTGCTTCCTGTGTGTCAAAATAAGGGCAGTGAGGTCATTTTTTGAGTGTTTTTTGACCTTTTGAGGGCTCAAAACCTCCTAAAATTTCTTGGCCATAGGTAGAAAAGCACAATTTTTTATGAAAAATCCAGAAATGCAATTTTTTTTGGATTTTGAGCCCTCTAGCAAAAGAGAGCGCCACGTGGTGCGGCGCATAGGGAGGAAAACCCTGTGTTAAACATTTCTGTGAGTAGCGCCTTTTTGCAGACCCATTTTGAGGACCTTCCTAGTGTCCAAATTGGGCGCCGGATAGCTCGTTGGAAAGCCCTTTGAGTCTAATTTCCAACTCAACTTGAATTTTTCAATTTGGAGTTCCTTTGCCCTATCAAAAGTCAAATATCCCAAGACTGGTCAAAATGTGCCAAATGAGGCTACCTCAAGGCAGAGTGCTATTGCAGTCAACGTTTGAAGGTGTTCCCCAACTCCAAATTGAGATCATGATAGCTCATTGGAAATATATTTGTGTATAGTTATCATTGGACTCATCAAGAAAGTCATTTTGACAACCAAGATAGGAGAAAAATTGATTTTCCCAAGGTCACTTCAGAGGTACATCAATTCTCCCGAGGCAACTGTATTTTTTGACATTTCTCTAAACCATGACACCTGTGTAAAAATTGAAGGAAATTTTTCTTCCTTGGCCTATTGTGGACAAAATCCTCTCTCAGTGTTCTCAAATTCATATTTTATTTCTCAGAAACATCATTTGAGTAAAACCTACCCCGATGTGTGGAACAGGGGATTTGTTGAAATGAAGCGAAATGAAGGGGATAGGGGGCTTCTAAATTCTTGAGGAAATTTTGAGAAGTGGGGGGAGGATGTTAGGAAATAGGGGAAAGTGGAATTTCAAAGATTGAGTGAGGGTAAGGGGTCCAAAAGGGCTAAACACAGGCCTAGCCTTGAAAATTGTCAAGTTGTAGCAAGAAACTAGGGTTTGTGCGAAAATGAGGAATTTGGGGGATCTCAATGATGGGAAGTGTTTAGTAAGGTACATTAAGGATAGGGGAAGGTGTATGAACATCCGGATACAAGTTTTGCTGATGATTTGACCATCCAAGAGAAATTGCCTTCAAAACCCTAGGAGAGGGAAATGACCTTACCTAGGGGCAATTGAAGCATGAACAAGGCATAAAATGACCCAGTGAAACTTGGCATGGTGATGAAAACCCTCTGAATGATGGTACATTCTGCCTAATGGTGACATGAAGCTCTTGGGATAGCCATTAGGGTTTGGGAATTTTAAGTATGAGACTAGGGTTTGGTGCATTTGGGATTTTGAGAAAGGGAACTTAGGATAAGGGATTAGTGATTTAAGGGGGTAGTGGAACTTAAGGAATAAGGGAATAAATGAAAAAGGGATAAGGGAGTAAACTTGGTGGAAAAATAGTCATCAAAACCCTAGGCAACAATTTTTGTTGGAGGAACTTAAAATGATAGGGTTCAACTTCTTTAAGCAATCACCATGAAACAAGCATCATGAAGTAGGCACCCAACTTGGACAGAATATAATAATGGAGGCTCTACCTGAAAAATCCGTGCATTTTTGCGAGATTTGAGCAATTTGGGCAAGTTCTAGCAATTTTTGAACCCTCTATCTGTATGCGCTGCGCCTGTGTAAAAATGCACTGAATGGTCACGCCTAGTGTGCCACGCCTCACCATTGAACTGCGCCTTCTGCCCAGTGCGCCGCGCTTCCAATGTGTAGCGATTTTTTGCCCAATATCCTTACTTGTTCACAAAAACTGATTTGAATTGCCTCCTCTTTGCTCTTGGAATGAAAATGAGCCTTCAACACTTGGAGACATATTTTATACATGAGCTTTTCAAATTCATTTTGCCAAAACCCACTTTCATAAAGTTTTGGAAATAGCTTTTATTTCAACCTCTGTTTTTGGACTTTTTATTTCTTTTGGACTTTTTGATGAACTTAATAACCTGAGCTTTGCTTGATTTTGCAGGTGTCGAAGCTTCTTAGGCTAAGGAAAGAAACCAGGGTGCAGATGAAGGAATTTGCAATGAAGAAAACAAACTTTACATGATTTTTGTACAATAAAGGCTAAATACTCTGTTTTTTTTCCTCAAAACAGAGTTTTGAGGAAAAAGACATTTCAAACACTTATTAAAAAAATTTATTGACAATTAAACATCCTCATGGTCTGCTGGTGATTATTGGACCCTCTGAAGCATTTATTGACAAAACCCTAATAGAACCCTAGACCTAAGTGACCATGAAAAACCCTAAAGACAACTTTTGCAATTTTCAAGACAAAAAGACTGTATATGTGTTTTTTTTTAAATGATGAGCTAGCAGGTAGATAACATGAGGGGAATGAGTGACAAGGCCCTTCCATCAGAAGATCGATGCTCCTAATGGAATGCAGATGATTGAGCTGAATGAGACACCTAAAAATGAAATGCAACAAAAGAGGTTTTGATCTCTGACAGAGGGCTGAACAGATCGACTCTAACATACAATATGAAAATATGGATGGAATAATGTGACATGATACGATGGGATGTGAAATAGACTCCATGGATGCAAAAGTGACTCATCGCGGATGCTCAGAACAAGGGTGACTCAATGATGTTGCCACACAGAATAGGCTTGGTGGGGACCATGAAAGCATGAGTAAATAATGGTTACCCATGACGAGAATCGACACGTGAGATGAAAAGTATTAAGGGAAGGTGGTCCCTAAGGTACAATCATCACATATGAAGAAATTCGATTTTGAGAGGTGACGAAGTGACCCTTCTTGGAAAAATGGCTTCCGGGTGAAGTGTCAAATCATCAAAAACTAAGAAAGACCCATTATATTACTTGATGAGAGATTTCCAATGGTGCTAATGGTTTTTCAAATTGAGCTATGGTTTGTTTGCTATGGGCGATAGAAAAACTATGTATTTTTCTATAAAATGATGTTTTCCCTCCAATTTCAATTCATTTTCTAAGTGAGCTGTGGTGAATTTGGAGAGCAGGATAAGGCCCTAAATCTTGTGTAGGTCGTATAAGACAAACCGACCATTGGAATTGGGATCTATGACTTTCAGGCATGTGGCCTTAATTATTTAAAGATGGCCTTAATGCCTCTTGGAATGATGGATCCTGGTCAAGAATTTAGGGAAGAGGAAAATGAGAATGAACTACTAGAGGAGGTCTAGAATCATACTCACCTACTAATTCAAACATGGGGACTATTTGGTGACAGAGTAGAATATTTGGTGATATGGTATCAAACGTATACGATATGTGATGTGAATATGGCTCACCAGAGAGGCTGGTAGGAAAAATTATCTAAGGAATGGGAGGATAATCAACCATACCTAGATCCAGTGGGATCTAGGTCGAGACTTATGTTAATCAATTGAGAATATGACCAGGGGAAAATCATCATGCCCCCAAGCGTGGGATATTTCCCTCAAACATATGTGATGGAGGGGACTGATCTAGTACGCAAAGGTGGGAATGATTCCCCCTAGCAGGAGGAGTTTGTGGAGTGCCATTGTGTTTCAAGTGCTCGAAAAATGGATTCACGCATCTTGGAACAACTTGGCGTGAGATCCTCCAAAGGATGATAAGGAGATGCAGGGGCCTATGTGCCCCCCAATATGCTATGGGCGCACTAGATGTATTTATAGTGGTGGACTCAAAACACTTATATGTTTTATGTGATACATAATATGACTATGCATTTTATATGACGATGATGGTTCACCATGTGTTGTGTTTTATGGTTGTCTTCTGTTGTATACATGTGATAAATTCCAATCTAGAATGTTATTTACAATGGTATCTACAAAGCTATTTTGGGCTCTAGGAACATGACTGAAATTAATGGTTTCAAATTCACGTACCAACAGCTTAACTCGTAGGTATTTTCTATATAGAACTTGGTTATGTACATGATACACACCATTCAATTGCATGACAAGTAGCAAGGAATCTAAGCAAACATGAAATGAAGGATGTGATGAGCGAGGGCATCGACTAACAAACCTATCACTGCATCATATTTGGTATGCTTATTGGTGGCAGATCCAATGCACATGCCATTCGAAAGTACTAACATATGCAAGGGGGTAAAAATGGCCCAGGTTGCCGAGGTTAGATTCCTAGAGAAGTGACTTGCACCGTCAGCATGACTGATATACAGTGTGGATGATGGATCCATCTGAAAGGTGCAAAAGACAACAGATGAGATCATGCAGCCTACCTAACTTCATGACATAAATAAAGACACGCAAATCAAAGGAATATGCTATGAGACAAAATTCTTGAGGTAGAGTGTATTGGGAGAATTAGGAAGGAAATGGTCTTCAGAATGCTCAAAAAAATATGCCCCCTTGCCTAAGTGCAAGGGTAATTCGGGGTAGACATAGCTTCCATGATGTCCTTATCAGAATGGAAGATGGGAAAACGGGAGGAAGACTGACTACATGATGTGCCGGTGGTACCTGGTGCATGAACATGAGAGAGAAGGTTCACATACGCATCATCTGGAATGGTAGATGACGAGCTAGTAGATGGAGGATCTACAAACGTTGAGATGTGGTATTCTATTGAAAGAGGTTCGATAGAAGTGCGCGTAGAAACCTTAGAAACGTTTTCCTTCGAGGAACTCAAGGATGACGACAGGTAAAGGATATGGCTTGTGGAGTTCATCATCTTGACATCGGGAGAGTGATCACAATGGTGGGACTAGAGTCCCCCTGTTTTGGTTTACTAGTGGTACTAGAATCCACAGGTAGAGGAGTAGGCAAGGAAAATTTTAAGGATGGAAAGCTTTCTTGAAGTTTAAAAACATTGGCGAATCTCACTAATCCCTAATATGCAAACCGTAAAATTTTTATTGATATATTTGTAAAATTATTCAAATTTATAATGATTTTATATATAGTCTCTATATAATGTTGGCGATTTTTAAGGTAAAATAATTTTATATTCTAAAATTTGGGTGAATCGTCTTTTATAAAATTGGAAATTAGCAAATCTTTTTTGTGGAAAAATCATGGAAAATTAGCCCACTGGGCGACCATTATCCCCTAAAATTTTCCATGGGAGTAGGTGATCCACTATGAGTGGTCTCGTATTGTTGAAGCACCTCAAGGCAACAGTGAAATTCATCGAGACGAGGGAAACAATGGGAATAGTGACCATGATGATCGCAGAAGGCACAAGGGTGATTTGTGTGTAACGTTTTGAGTTTCTTGGCTAGACCCGATAAGTTAACATGGACCTCAGGGATATTTGACTTAGGGAACATTTCATGAACCAAAGGTTTGAGATGACGGAGTTCAAGACAATTATTAGTGGTGTGCCCAACAAATTTACATAAAGCGCACGGAAGTGACGACTTGGGGGCCTTGGGGGCTGGGGGAGCTTGGGGAGCCTTGTCCTTAGGTTCTTTGCTCTTGGATTTGCCCCACTGTCTGGATTCTTTAACAATAGGAGCGGGTTCTTGTTGAGGTTGGGATGGAACTGAAGCAGCGGTAGGGGTCATAGGCACTGGTTGAACCAGGGTCAAAGCATGATAAGGTCTTAGCTGACCAGGCAGAGTGTTTGCAGGGGGATCAATGTACCATAATAGAATCCCCAAAGTCATATTAGGGAGGACTATCGAAACCATGAAAGGGACATAAAATGTTCCTGGAGGAGGAAATAAGAAAGGTATTTGGCTTGCAGGGTAATGTCCTAGCGGAACAACTCCTAGATGGTTGGGACCTAGAGGAACAGTTCCTGGTGAGAACAGAGGAGAGGCACCCACAAACGGAGGAGGTCCTGGGGGGGTGGATCTGGATGTATCGGCTAAGAGGGTAATAGTAGGGTGCTGAGGAGATGGCTTTTGATCAGATGCAGCAGAATGCTTGAGAGCATCCCATGAGACTTGTAACATGCAAACACTCAAAGAGCTAGGATTAGAGATGAGAGGGAGAGGAACTGGAAAGAACCCAATAATGAGGAATGTTTATAGACTCTGAGTGAAACAATGGTGAGAGGAGTTGAACTACTTATATGACATTAACGAGATAATGGACTTAGGGGAGGTCACCGATGCTAGTTTGTAGTAAGTCCACTGATCGATGGTGACGATGTTCCATTCATGGGGGAAGCACATCTTGCAGAAAACCGTAGATGCAATGACTGACATGGCATAAGTGTAACTACGACCCAAGAGAATGTTGTAATCTAAAGGGGCATCAATAACTTTAGTTTCTACATGGATAGTCTTGCCCGCAAGATTCAAGCGACAATTGCGATACATGCCAAGAGGCTGATAGGAGTGACCATCCCAAGCACGCAAAGTGATGGTGGATGGGTGTTATAGACATATTTGGGCACTGAAACCCCAATCACATATGTCCATAAACCAAGGGCTTATAAGTCCCTAAAAGTGTTGTTTCATACCTTAAAGGAGCAAGGTCAGCTGCTTACATCATCTCCTAGAAGTTCTCCCTAAAAAACTACTCAAAACTGGTCAAAACTGGACCATACAGACTGCTCAGTGCTAAGGGTGCGATGCATCTCACCTGCCACATGCAAAAAGTGCAATGCATATGGAAAATCCCTTCTGTAGGGTGCGATGAGCGAGAGTAGACAAATGGCAGAGGAAATTGGCTAGGTGGAAACCCAGAGAATCTTCTAGAAACTTCCCATTTGACACTTGCCTCGCTGAATTCACCCAGGGATGAGTAAGAGATCATGAATCTCCAAGTGGAACCAAGAAATATTAGAGATAGGACACTAATCAAAATCCCAGAAGATGACTCACCCACCTGCAAACATCTATATATGGATCCCTCATCCTAGAGATCCAAAGGCTGGAATTTTGTATTTTTGTAAGGAAGTGCTATTGGTTTCTCTATGCAACATTGTTGGGTGATCTAAGCTTTTCATGAGGTGAAGAGGGCTTTCATGCTGGGAGGATGGCGCTGGGTCAGACCAATGGGTTGTAATCCTCTCTTCTACTACTTCTATCAATAAAGCTATTTGAGTTTTCCTCCATATGTTTGTGTATCTTTGGGTCTTGATATATGCATTTGTATGGTTAATATATATCTGATCCTATATTGTTTATGGTTATAGATCTCTATGCTTTGATGGTATCATGTTGCTTTGACTCCACATGTGTTCTTTGAAGTGGGACAAGTGAGGAAAGAGTGGTGAATTTCTGTCAAAGGGGAAAGGAAACAAACAAGGAGCCAAGCAAAAGACTGAGGTTGGTACTCTCTGCTTCTTTCTCATCTATCTCTCATAAAGGAAAACACAAGTGACTTTAGTTTGTTTGTTTCTAAGATAGCTACCCATCTTAGTGGGACTAGCAGCTCTGAATGGACACTAGTTTTCCCGATAACAAAATGGCGACTCCGCTGGGGAGCAAATAGCTTGTTTGCTTGTTTATATTTGTTTGCTTTATAAACTACAGACGGAGCCTGAAGTTAAGCCAGCTAGCCTTCGAACTGCATTTGCTATGCAAGTGCAAAGTAGATCAATGCTACTTCAGTCCATCTCCGGGTTTTGTTTATAAACTGAACAACTGACTTCCAAACATCCTAAGAGCCGTGGTGGTAGCTCAAGTAACCTCATTAGATCAGCCCCTATATTTTGTATTTACTGACTATCATTAGCTCAACCTAAACCCTGAACTAAGCTGCAAACTATGACCAAAAACCAAGTTAAAGTCTCGTCCCTAGACCATCGCACTATCTCCTTTTGATAGTCTGGATGCATTGCACCTCCAGTGTGCAGTAGTTGAGATGCATCCCTGTTTCCCTGTGTTACAAGTGCGATGATTAGATAAGACTGTTTCTGCCTCCAGATTTTGGTTTTTTCTTGATTGTCTTCAGGTTTATTCAGGAGTTTTGCTATCTGTGATCAATATACCACTGTTGAAACTCCCTTCCTTTGCATTATTCAGCCTCCATTGTACAAATAATTGTGAATGATTTTATGTATTTTTTGCCATTTACAGTTCTCCTTTACAAAAAAGTAGCTTAATCAAACTGTCGTCTTTTGATTTGGAAGTGTCGCAAGTGTCGTTTTCAGTCAAAGAAAAGAATCCTACTCTTTTTGATGGTCGATTACACTGTTACTCTTGTATTTGATTTGAATTAATAGTATTTCAAGTGTCGAAAGCAGTTTTCAAATTGAAGTTGAAAGTGTCGCTCTTAGCCTTCCTTTCGTTTTTTAAATTCGAAATTGCAAAGTGTCGTCTTAGCCTTCCTTTCATTTTTTGAATTCGAAATCGCAAAGTAGTCTTCCTTTCGTTTTTTGAATTTGAAATCGCAAAGTATCATCTTAGTCTTCCTTTCATTTTTTGAATTTGAAATCGCAAAGTGTCGTCTTCATCTTCCTTTCGTCTTTTGAAGAGAAAATTGTTAATATTGTCGCTTTGAGAGAAAAGATAGTTCAGATTTGTACTTAGCATTCTTTTTGTCACTCACACATTAAGAAAGAGGAAAACAAATACATGCATGTGCATTTGCATTTAGACTGCTTGTTGATTTTGATTTAGGACAGTGCATCTAGTGTGTGCTCTCTGCTCTATGTTGAAAGAATTTCGCTTCTCTTTCCTTAGTAGCTAGGATTTTCATTGCAAAAAGAAGAGTAAACGACTGTTTATCATCTTAGATTGCATATTTAGGAATTGTATATCTACATCATGTGGTGAACCTTAAATGAAAAATTCTTAAGAAAGATGTACTGTAAAATAAATTCAATGAACATAAAAATTCTTTGGAACCTAATGCACAACATTTAGAAGTCTAGGCTAGAGACATATTCCGGCATCGTAAAGCCTGGTAACTATTTCTTTCATCGTAGGTTGGGTGATTCCTCCTCTTTGAGACAATAAGTGCCAGTACGAACTTGTGCTCCCACGTACCATCGAGTATATATTGGGAGACTACAATAGGCTATATCCTTTATCCTTAGGAAGCCGTGCCTGCCGCCTTATCGATCGCAATGCACTGAACACAACATTCGGGAAGATTGATTGCCGTACCGTAAAAAGTATTCTGCAGTTTTGCGATTGGTTTGGTAATCCCTCTGTCTAGATTTCCAAAGTAGTCTCTTTCATTCCTTTTCAGACTCCTTAATAGAAAAGGTCCATCTGAGCACTTGTCACTTCAGGCTCATTAAAAATCGAAGGCGACCAGAGTCATCTTTAGCTTTTTCTTGACTCTTAAAAAATTGAAAAAGCAAGTTGTGTCAAAGCATCATAAAATTTATTTTAATCGGAATAACATCACTATTCCCTCGTTGATATTAGGTTGAGAAAATGGAGTCCACCAACCAAGGATTTCCCCTTGGAGGAAATCCTAGTCCTTTCTCCTATTGGGGAGAAGTTGGTGCACCTCATATGGCCACATTGTCCCTTCCAGGACTAACAATTGGCCTGCCAATATGGCTTTTCTCGACCTCTGTCATTCAAAGCATCGTAATTCCTGAGCAATCAAATCAGTAACCAGATGATACTGGAGTTACCCCGCAACCTTCTAATTCGTTTATTTCTCCCTCTCCTTCTTCCTCTTCACTTGGTAAAGCTGGTAAAACAAATAAGCAAGTAACTGAGAAGAAGTAGAAAGAGAAGGAGAAGAAGAAGAAGAAGCCAATGGTGAAAGGGGGAAACCAAGCATCGTCTAGCGAAAATCAACACACTACACTGTCCAAACCAAAATCTCCATGTGTCATTTGCAAAGGGGACCACTATCATCAAGATTTTCCTTGCATCCCACGGATCCTAAGGGACTGGTCTCCCTGCTTGCACAATCCGGTGTCCTCAACCTCTAATGATCATGTTGAAAGTACACCGTCAACTAGTGAAAATGAAGACACTGGACAAAAAGGAAGATCTAAAATTCCTTGTAGACTGTGTGAATGCGATCATGCCATCCACCATTGTCCCTTCCTAGACGAAGCTAAAAGAGTCTTGGATAACCATCCTGCTTCACCGCTACGGCTTCCTCTTGGATACAAGAAACTCTTGCCGAGTCCATCACTAGTTGAAAATCCAACTGACACATCTTTTTTATCGGTCGAAGCACCTATCATTGAAGATAAACCCTCTGAGTCCACCCTGCACCAAAGTCAACAGGTCAAGACGGCAGTTGACCCAATCTTGTCTTCAGAGGATCTGCCTTTAGATGATACCATCACCCAAGAGAATGAGAATGACACTGTTCAAATTCTTTTTGTAAACACAGACTCTGATGAACATGGGGGCAATCTACCCGTTCCTTTACCGCAGGAAGGCAGTTCATGAGAGATTTATCCGGTCGTTTATTCGGTCCCACCTCCAAGCAACCTAGTCGTTTCCTTCGATTGGAATCTACTAGGTAGACCCCATCTACCATCTAATGTACCATTCCGAATCATCGTACAAGCTTACAGAATGGTCATGGTTGGTACTATCATAGATGAAGGGGCTTCTGTGAGTATCCTTTCCTCAACTGCTTGGAAAGCGCTTGGTTCACCATTGCTTTTTCTTGAGATTCAAAATCTGACAGGCTTCAACAAAGAAACCAATCGACTGTTAGGGATCCTTCCAAATTTGCCTATAACTTTGAGAAGGAAAACAGTTCATCTAAATGTGATAGTAGTCTAAGGACCTTTAGATTACAATCTACTCCTCGGACGTGACTATATTTATAGCATGGGAGCCATTGTCTCCTCACTCTTTCGAGTGATATGTTTTCCACATGAAGGTAGAATGGTCCAGCTTGTAGACCAGCTTTCATTCCCCAGTTCACACATAGCTAATAGTCAAGTGCCATCCCTAACTAGTCTTTTTGCGCAAGGAATGTCTCATCAATCTCCAATCCGTCCACTTGATGAGCGCGAGAGATTCGGTGATTGTGACTAAAACCCAGGAGGCATGCGCCCTGGTCTGCCTCGGCAGGAAAACCCCAGATATAAGGTAGGTTTCCGCGTAGGAATATGGCTAGTCTGACTATCTTGTACGTTTTGGAAAATGGATCAGACTAGAAAAGGATTCCTCCGTGAGAAGGTGGGCCTTTCCCGACAGATCGAAGGAAGAGTTTTGTCTACAAATTGAATGGTAACCTGGAAACTCTACTTCGTTATACCTTGGGGCATGCAGACCTTTTTGCATGAAAGTGAAAAGCGACCATTTATTTTCTTAGTTTGTAGGTTCTTAACCCTTTAAACTCGTAGGATTGGTCGTTCCTAGCTTACATAATGAAAGTATCTGGAGAAAAGTTTTGAATGGGGCAAGCTCTCTAAAAAATGAATCTATCAATGAGACATCCTTATTATATCACTGGCACGAGCAGTTTTACACGAAGTTCAAGCTCGTTAAAAAATAAACCTAGAAATGAGCATATGTTCGACCAGAGTTTAACCTCATTAAAAAATGAACCCACCTCTTGTAAATAACCATTGCGATCTCATTATTATCAGCTTTTGAGCCTTGGTCGTGTTCTTACCATCACCTCCACTCTTTTTTAGCCGATCATACGCCTCCATTTGATTTTTTACCCCTTTTGAGGAACAACTGCGATGAGTGATCCTATTAGCCACCTTCTTTACACTGCCGTGATTGAAAAGTTCAAAACCTTACCTGGAAGCAGCTGCTATCCGAAAACATCACTCGTTCCTCAAAGAACGAGTCTCCTTTAAGCTCTTTTCATCTGACTCGTAAAATATGAAAAGATTGCCGAGCAATTGGCCTCTCCAGCTCGTTAAAGCGATCAGAATTGCTATCCCTCCTCTAGATTTTAATCTTTTTGGACTTGAGGGATCATTACACAAAAGGATCGAGTGTTTGTCTTGTTCAGCTTGTTAAAACTATCGAAAAGTCATCCCTTTCGTATTATTTTACACTTTTTCGAACTTAAGGGATTACAATACGAAAAAGGAATACTGGAGTTTCCTTTCCGTCCTTTTTCAGATTCTCTAAAAATGAAAAGGACCGAGTTATCTTTGTCATTAAACTCATTAAAACAATAGCGACAAACTTGTCCATGCAGGCAAGAGCGAGTTTTACTGTCGCTAGGCTCGTGAAAACATAGCAACGGGTTTGCCAGAAGGGAAAATTATAGAACAAGCATATGTTATCCTCCTCAAGCTTGACAAAAATAAAGAGGTACTGGTCAGAAATGACTGGGGAAAAATTGGGAAGAAAACTTGAAGAAACTTTATTGGTAGCAGGTCGCTCTTGAACATGACACTTTCACTCCGTCACCATGATTGAGTCGGGTTGGGTTATTCTGTTCGCCGGTCATATTGCCATTGGTCCACCGTACCATCCATTTTTGGGGTTAACGCTACCAATCCATTTCAGTGTCGCCGATATGTTCAAGAGAAGTCACTCAGAGAATTCACCAACCCAGCTTGTGTCTCATCTGCTGCAATAACTTCACGCTTCATTCTTTCATGACCGCCACCCTGAACCCTGTATCATCAGATCGTTTTCACCTCCACAAAATCATTTGCTCTGTTTCGTGTCATAGATGTGGGATTCATTAATGCCCTCCTACGACGGGTCACTTATTGTCGACGTCAAATCATTATTCAAGAAGTCGACCTAGGAACAACCCTTTCAGTACTTTGAAGCTTGCATGCCTCAATGGCAAGTTTCTCACTTCCGGCGACAGGTTTACATTAATGGCCTTCGACCGAAATATTTTGCGTGGCGTTCAACACCGACTCATGTATTCACACCACGTGAATTGTACTACAGTACCTTGAGGGTCATTATCATTATCAGTGATTCCTCTCGTGCCTGTTAACAACTTACATCATTGGCTGGTAATCAGGCGATGTCTTTCCATGTTTGACGCCAAAACATCTTTTCACATGGATCGACTTGTACTTCGGGCGAAGATTGAATGAGTTTTGAAGACCCCAGATCTAGTTTCATCCATCTGGGCTGCGATACATTCAGGAAAATAAAAACATCAAATGTACATCATTGCTGCACAGATAATCATCCAAGCCAAAGGATGATGGCTCTACCAGAATCATTAGTCTGCCACACAGACGGTTGTCTATCCTATGTACATGAAAATGAATTTATAAAGCTGAGCATGGGAATGCCTGCCTCAGCTAGATCATGAAAATATTATGAAGATAATGTATTGTATTGTATCTTATTATAGGTCACCTTCTAGTTCGAAAAACCTTGGATCCTCATGGTAAAGCATTTCACCCGACATCTGAAGATTTACGACCTCATGCTTTAGGGGGCAACTGTTATAGACATATTTGGGCACTGCAACCCCAATCACATATGTCCATAAACCAAGGGCTTATAAGTCCCTAAAAGTGTTGTTTCATACCTTAAGGGAGCAAGGTCAGCTGATTACCTCATCTCCCAGAAGTTCTCCCTGAAAAACTACTCAGAACTGGTCAAAACTGGACCATACAGACTGCTCAGTGCTAAGGGTGCAATGCATCTCACCTGCCACATGCAAAAAAGTACGATGCATACTAAAAATCCCTTCTGTAGGGTGCGATGAGCGAGAGCAGACAAATGGTAGAGGCAGTTGGCTAGGTGGAAACCCAGAGAATCTTCTAGAAATTGCCCATTTGACACTTGCCTCTCTGAATTTGCCCAGGGATGAGTAAGAGATCATGAATCTCCAAGTGGAACCAAGAACTATCAGAGAGAGGACACTAATCAAAATCCCAGAAGCTGACTCACCCACCTGCAAACATCTATATATGGATCCCTCATCCTAGAGATCCAAAGGCTGGAATTTTGTATTTTTGTAAGGAAGTGTTGTTGGTTTCTCTGTGAAAGATTGTTGGGTGATCTAAGATTTTCATGAGGTGAAGAGGGCTTTCATGCTAGGAGGATGGCACTGGGTCAGACCAATGGGTTGTAATCCTCTCTTATCTACTTCTATCAATAAAGCTATTTGAGTTTTCCTCCATATGTTTGTGTATCTCTGGGTCTTGATATATGCATTTGTATGGTTAATATATATCTGATCCTATATTTTTTATGGTTATATATCTCTATGCTTTGATGGTATCATGCTGCTTTGACTCCACAGGTGTTCTTTGAAGCGGGACAAGTGAGGAAAGAGTGGTGAATTTATGTCAAAGGGGAAAGGAAACAAACAAGGAGCCAAGCGAAAGACTGAGGTTGGTACTCTCTGCTTCTTTCTCTTCTAGCTCTCATAAAGGAAAACACAAGTGACTTTAGTTTTTTTGTTTCTAAGATAGCTACCTGTCTTAGTGGGACTAGCAGCTCTGAATGGACACTAGTTTTCCCGATAACAATGGGGATCGCTCAGGTGACTTAAGTTGTTTCCAAACAGTAGTGGACATCACACAAGTGGATGCACCTTCATCAATAATGCATCGGAGGATGATGGCATTATGGACTCGGACAGGTATTTGGAAAGAAACAGATGAAGGTAATGGGGGATGTTCTAATGTATCAACTAGGAAGACAATCAAACGATCATCGGAAGCATATGCTGCACCCAAAGTAGTTATTAGAGCTTTGTTTTGAAATGGGCACAACTGGAGTACCTCTAGTGTTGACATGGTGGCAGGTGATTGCGTCAAGTTTTCTACTATATTGTATGTATGGGAAGCTCAGTTAGAAGCCACATTACGACTTAATGGTCCATTTTGGATCTTGGGAATGGCCTCAACTTTGGGCTGAGAGATCTGTAGTGGGCCATTTGGTGTCATAAGAGGCTCAGTAGATGCTTTGGTTTTGGACTCAGTGGCAGACGAAGTCGATGGCTTGTCATACTGATGGGACCGAGTTTGTAGGATGATATCGAAGGTATTAACCTCATCAGAATTCATCATGAGGATCGGGTAGTCATCATGACTAGAAGGTTGTGGAGGATGGGTTGCTTGACCTGGTTGAGTTTGAGTAGCAACAAATCCTTGCTGGGGGAAATTATTTGTAAGCACTACCAGTTGAGATAGTAAAGGATTCTGAGGCAATTGCTGGATGGGCGGTTGACCTCTAGAAGCTGCTTGAGCTTCCCACATTTGGTGCATCTAGGGTAAGAGAGGACACTCATGTGTATAATGGCCATGTACACCACAACATGCACGAGGCTTGTTCGTACAAATAACCTTGTTCTGCTTGGGCTGACCTCCTTGTTGCTGGTTGTTGGTGTTAGGTTGGTTCCCCTAGGGTTTACTAGGTTGATTACCTTGATTACCCTGGTTACCCTGGTTACCTTTCCCATTATTATTTGTCTTCAAATTTGGGGGATTGGTCGCACTCTGTTGTGCAAACACTTGACCCTGAGGGCGTGGTGGTTGTTGGGGCTAAGGGTGCATGGGAGGATATGGCACTAATACTTAAGGGGCTGAAGCACTTGGCTATGCATAGGGATAAGATGGTGGAGGAGACATGGTTTGGTAGAGAGTTTGAGCATTGGATGACCCTGAAAGCATGTTGCTAGCAGGAGGGGCATAAGTGTTGTAGGAATTGGTGCTCCCCTGCGGATAGCCATAACTTTTCTAAGTATATGGCGAAGGATTTCAAAGGGTTCCAATGATACTATCGGCGGTGTGAGATGCCCCCAATGCATTGGCACCTCCAGGACGGGGGAGGTCTGGAATGACAGTATAGACATAACCAGATTGTGCATAAATCAGGTCATATCTCAGAGCGGTTTGGAGAGCTTCTTCCTCTGTCCGAGGAAAATGGGACATAACATCTTTGCCAATTGGTGATAAAAGGATCCTAAGAAACCAATCAAGATAGACACGGTCTTCGAAGGGCAGGGCATGACATGTGCTCTTCCTTATACGCCACTCCTAAAAATGATAGAAAAGACGAGTGGTGGAGCACTGACAAAATGAGGGTAAGAGCTCGTACCAATGTTGTATCAGAGAGGTAACTGAAAATATGAGAGGAAATCTTTAGAAAGCGTTGTGAAAATGGAATGAGCTGCGGTGGGCTGGTCTACATACCATTTTGTAGCATCTCCAGTGAGCTTGCGTTGGAACAACTGAAGATGAATGGAGTCATCAATGGAATTGGATGAAAACCACATGTGGAAGGAGCGGACATGATTGGTAGGGTCCTATCTAGAATTACCCTCGAACTTTAGGATGTCGGAGGGAAGCTTAGTCAGCATAGAAGGCTAACTAGCATCATGGTGACTTAACCCAGGAGACTTAACCCATCCATAAAAGGGAGCATGGGAGCTACTGAAATGGTTCTTGAGACATCTCCGCTAGATGTGACCACCGGGGTAGAATTGAAGCCAACACTAGGTTGGGTTCCTACACCAATTGTGAGTCAAGACATGGTGATGATATGCGGTGAAGGAGGCTCAAAATAAGATGAGGAATCAGGTGAACCAGAAGAAGAGTTGGCATGGGGACTCAGGGGACTATGAACTCGGACCCTATGGGTAGGAGTAATATGTCGAAGGGAAACTGGGGATAAAGGCCTAAGAGTCTCTACAACAAATGACTTGGTGGCGCAATGGTGGTAAGACACAAGTGACACAAAAATGGTGAAGGGAGATCAATAATATGATTTTTTCTCTGTGTGGGGATATAAATTAATTATGTTAAGTCTTGGATTGGTGGTGTAAATCAAGCGAAATTTGCTTAAGATGTGCTTGTGTGTGTAAGTGTGTTTATTAATTAAGCCCAGATCATGTTTGAATTTTTTTTTTGTTGAAAATAAACTGGAATCGAAAACATAAAATGAACAGCAAATCAATTAACTAAACCCCACCCAAACTGGGTTTGCAAACACTGTGCTGGTTGGTGGTGAAATCAATTGAAAACACACTAAAATGTTCAAGAGATCTAAGTGTCGGTGTGACTAGGATCAAATGACACTAGGCTACTAGAAAGTGGTGCAGCAACAACAAAAAACCAGAGAGGAAGATCACTGGAAAAAGATAGGGAGATGGGTGTAAAACCTAGGGCGACCAATGGGAACGTAAGGCCAATGACCAAACAAGGTTTAAGATGAAACTATGGATGAAAACAACCTATCTTTGAAGATCTGAAATAGAAGGGTATAGATATGGAAAATATGGTTGAAAGTGCTACAGAAACTCAGACTTCTTACTAAGCTAAACTCTTCCTATAAAGGTGGAAGCATACTAGAAGCCCTAAGGGGCTAAATTCCACTTTGACAAGTAAATCATAGTAGATCAAGGCCTAAGCAGGATAGGATAGTGGTCAACCAACCCATCAGACAACTCTCGACAAAACCTAGAAACAGATTTGACAAAATCCTAGAAACCCTAAAAATCGCAGGTACTAACCTGATTTCAAGGGGATCACACTTTTTGGGTTGAAAGGTGCATTGTGGACCTCTAGGTCGCACTTTTTGGGCAGAAAAGTGTGATTTCTTCTACTTGATTCATGGTCGGTAACTCTCAGAAAAAATTGTCTTCTCTGTTGCGGCTCATTCTTGTGCCTTGCGAAAAAGACCAGAAAACTTCTAGAAGTTAGAAATTTGATAGATCTAGGGTTAAAAATCTAGTAAATAACATTAAGAGACTGAAAAAAGAAGAAACCCTATGCTGAAAACTGAAAGTCACCCAGGCTTCTGGATTTGAAGTAAAAAACCCAGCAGAGTCACCAATTTTGTTATAGTGTTTTTGTCTCAAAGGTGTACAGAAAGAAATCACCTAAGATCGTGGATGACAAAGAGTTTCAAAAATATAAATGGCTATTAAACATTGTAGATCTACAACAAATGATAGAAACAACCTGCCAAAGTCCTGCTCTATGCCACAATCATAGTTCAACAATAAAATGAAATAGTAATAAATGCGGGTAACTCCAATAATCCAATGGAAACCAAATATACAAAGAATAGATTTTATTAAATAACACCTGTGAAGGAAACAAATAAATGTTACTAGTCCCCCTTTATGGGATGGGTTATTGGCTATCGTAAAATGTCTTCAGCTTTTGTAGAGTCTCTCTCCTATATAATGTGTAAACCCAGTAAATAAAATGTCTGAGCTCAATGGGAACTCAAATGGAAAGAAAAATGGTGTGCAATAGTGATAATAATCAGAGTTACAATAGTGAGTGCAACAATGAAAATAATAAAAAGTGAATAATGAATGGAAAACCCTTCTATTTATAACCGAATATTGAGTTATCCTCAATAATGAACAATAATGAAATATTATTAACCCCATTTTTGGAATAATCACTTGGAATATTTTATTATATTTGGTTAGGAGGAAAAAAGTATTTAAACTTTTATTTAGAAATAATAAATAAATAAATGATTTATTTATCATCTCAAGAAATATGGTTAAGGGATAATAAACAAATAATGATTTATTTAATTATTCATGAGAGATTTAGTCAAACTTGACAAGGAACAATAACTAATTAGTGATTAATTATTTATTCCTAGGGAAAAATAAGATAATTAATAATCTATTTGTTTATTTTTCATATCTAGGTCAAATATGACAAGGAATATTAATTAATCAATGGTTTAATTAATTATTCCTAAAAGAAAATTAAATACATAGTGATTTATTTAATTATTCTTCATGGGTTTAATTATAAATTGCTTAACAAATGTGGTTTATTAAGTAATTTCTCACAGTGAAAGTAATTTTACTATGGTAAAATTGGCCTTACATGGTGTACTTTGATCCATCTAGTAAATTAGGCTAGATGATAAATTTTTTGGTGATAACAGAGGGTTTCAATTATGTGCTCCCATTTATAGGTAAAATTGGCACGTACAATTGGTAGTCTTCAATGAAATATTTCCTCTCCTTGAACTACGCGCTTCTTCCATAATGTCTTCCCTGCACAAAATAAGTCAAACTCGATAAATCAAAGTATGGATAGGCCTTAGAGCTACCACATAAATGTCGATGGTGTTGGATCATATCTAAAATAAATAGAGAACATGCTATTGTGATATTAAATCCCCACATCAAATGCTGCAAGGGTATCTGTGTCGAAGCATATATTTTCAATCTAGTAACCTTGGGTCGATGAATTGACCTTCTACCCAATATGGTAGAGTTGTATAGAATTTTTATTTGGCCACAGAGAAGGATGAAGCAAGCAACCTACAAATGTGGCTTAGTTTGTTCCAAACCAATCTATTTACCTGCTTGGATGGATTTTATAACATGGAACCAAATGAAAAAGGTGAAGGCATAAATTCAGAGCACCTTGAATAGTTTGACCTAGTGCCGACATCATATGTGGGTATTCCATGCTCCTCATTAGAGACCTTCAACAAAAATCCAAGTTGATCATTATAGCTGCTCACATCATGGAAATAATGAGACCACATATTATGGGATTTGAAATTTGAGAGGTGTTTCTTGTCATGTAGAAGGCCAAATTACTTTGAACACAACAATTAGTCATTTGATCCATAACCATGCCAACTCTTAGTCTCTCTCTTAGTCTTCCATCAATGACTTTTGAAAAAACAAAAACTCAAATTGATCCTCTCCGCCTTTTCATCTACTCATTAGAGGAAATAACCTAAAAGAAGCCTCTTTAGGAAAAATAGTAAAATAATATTTTAAATAATAAAATAAGGGTTATGCCCATGGGTGGACTGTTAAGGCACTCCTTGCGATAGGTCACTGGTTCAAATCCTCCATGGGTGCTTACCTACCAAAAATAAATAAATAAGGGTTAATAATTTTGGAGGGAAAATAAGAAAACTACTTTTTTCAATGTCCTTTTGGCTTATATCCTTATATATTTACTCAAATTTAAAGTGTATACACTTGTTGTATGTGGGATTAAATTCTACATCCAACAAGTACCCATTATGGATACTTCTGAGAAGACCCACATTGATAGAAATTGAAGATACATTAAAAAAGTGTGTTAAATTTAACACATTTTTTTAATGTATCTTCAATTTTTATCAATGTGGGTCTTCTCAGAAGTATGCTTAATGGGTACTCCTTGGATGTGGAATTTAATTCCTCATTCAACGAGTGTTTACACTTGAAATTTGAGTAAATCTATAAGGAGATAAGCCAAAAATACAATTAAGAAAAGTATTTTTTTAATATTCCCTCCAAAATATTTACATGTACCTCTTTTTGAATTTAAACAATTTTGATTGGTTTACATATTATGTACATGAAAAATTCATGGGCATTTTTACGCTGAAACTTCCTCGAATGAATTGATGTTGCACACAACCACTACCACATCGGGCACAATTAAAGAGAAAATCATGTAGAGCATACAATGGCCTCCTTTCAACCTTACTATTGTAATGAATTAATGAAAACAAGCATAACATAATGGCTTGAAGAAATATCCGAGGGTTGCAGAAAATAAATCTGAGTCACCACACAAAAAGAGCTCCCATATACAAAGCAGTGAGAGTAATATGTTATTTATGGATTCTCCTCACAATCACACTCAACAAGACACACACCAAAAAAATATAAAATTCAACGTAGCAACAACTAAAAATCACTCTCACACACTAACTTCCCTATGTACAAAAAATCAATTTAATCCTCAAATTTCTTCCATCTTCTTGGACCCTCCCTTGATGGAGTTAGGGCCATATGGTCTCTGATACCAACATAGAAATTTGAGGAGAAATCATAGTTGACATAATACACATAAAAACTATTCGTATATTACCAATTCAAAACCAAAATACATCCCACATATATAGTGCTCATGATATCCAACAAATTCCAAACTACGAGATTATTATTTAGAAACTCTCTCAACAATATTATCCTATATCTCTTGAATCTCATATGCACTATATTTCTATTATGTATTTTGATTTCAAGACAGTAATATATGAATAGTTTTTGTGTTTGTTCTATGCACTATGTCTCTAATTTCAAATTCTTTGTCAAGAAAAACTCACTCATTGTAATGTTCTCAATTCACATGGTCCTCCAAATAATCCTTAGCAAAAACCCTCTTATGTTACTCCCCACAAATCAAAAGGTTTTATCACTGATTCTCCTCTTCATAGTCTTCATCATTGAGCTACGAGATAACTAGACCCAATCGCTAATTCTATTCTTAATCATTACCTCAAGATCATTTCTTTGTTAGTACATCTTATCGATAATTCTCCCCTTCCTATAGAACATGTTCCCTCTAATGAAAGTGATCATAATTACAATTCTATGCATAAATGGCTCCACAACCAAGAATTTGTTCTATTTCCTCCTCGACATTGAACAAGAGGTTGTAGGAAACCTATTGTTTTAGAGAAGATATATAAGAAGAAAGGCACAATATATGAGCACTATCGTCCCACTATGATACATCATAAAGACTAAAAGAAATATTGATGAGAATAATATTTTCTAGAAAAGATAGTGTGTCTCGTAGTAAACCTTTTTCTAGTGATTTTTCAAGAGAAGCCTATGCCTATCTATCAGTAAAAAGTGAAATTGCACCCTCCAACAACCAACAAACCTAATATGCCAATATAATATTGGAAGCATTAATTCCAAGTGAAGCAACTTGAAAGGGAACAAATGTTATCCTTGATGACTGAAAGGATGATTACCCTACTTGAGAAATGGTCATCACTATAAATCACTTGTTTCTTCTGAGACCCCATAGATGGGAAAAAGCTTGTAAAAGTGATGAAATGTATAACATCACTTATGAATGCAACATAGTGATATTTTAGGCCTTTTCTAGGTAGCAGAGAGTGTGGTTGATATTGTAAATCATAGAAAACATTTCTGATCTCTGTATGTAAGTTTTGGGGTCCAGAAGTATTTTCAATGGGAGGAATGATATAGGAGGCCCTAGGAAACCTTAAAAATCGAAGTGCTTAAAAGCTGATGGAAAAAACACCATATCGATGAAATCAACAAGACCTTTCCAATGGTGTGACTGATACCTAAAATGGATATCATATGTAAAATTTGTGGCCAGTCAAAGTTTTGGTAAAACTAAGAAAAAGTCAAAGTCAAAGTTAAAGGATGACATGGGAGGTGCTAATGAGGTAGTCCATACTACTCGTATTAGTATGCTGATATGGCAGCACTAAGACGTGCCCATGTCATCCATATTCAACACATTTGGTACCTATATGGACCAATGGGAAAGTACTACATGGCACCACTAGGGCATGCCACATGGCACTACCGTACATGACGTGGTAGTGACCATACAATCTAGTGGTAGGAAATGTGGACTGATTGATAAATGAAGTGGCCCAATCTAGGGCCAACATGTGGTAGCACTTGATTGTCTAGTCAAACTTGGCATATGGAAAGTTTGGTAGAGCTCCAATTAAATTTTGAACATCTCCAAGTTCACAATCTCATGAAATTTGGAGGTTTTGGCCAAATCAATGGCTAAACTTTGTGGTAGTTTTTTAGGAGCTCCAGATCGAGTTATCACCAATGCTAAGTTGCTGGTTCGGTAAAATCTGGTGATTTTGCCCAAAGTAATGTCTAAACTTTGTGACAGTATTAACAGAGCTCCAAACTAAGTTAGTGATAGTGCTAAGTTGGCGGTTTTGGTTACTAGTGGTGGTTATGCAAAAGTTAGCATCGATACTCATTGGGGGAAATTTCAGGCTAAAACTTCTTATGAAATTGTTATGTTATAGCTCTGATATGAAAATATATGAAAATACAAATATACCCAAGAAATAACAAGATAGAGATAGATAGAAATTCTTCTTTATTGATCAAACCCTTAAGGTAGGGCAACACCATACATTCACTCCTTAAGGAAGGAGAACACTCCACAAGCCATATGCCTGTTCATACAATATTCTTTCACATCTCTTAATGGGGAGTCTCTAGCCTCTATATAGGCCTCATACATACAATACCATGGGTCATTACCATGGTTCCCTCAATACCATCTATCTAATACCATGGGATTATTACATTATTGCTAACTACTTGTGGTCCCTTACATGATATCGGTTAACCACCTTATTTATTACTATGGCCCATCCCATTATTACATTATTCGCTTGGGTACCTCCCTTTGTATCCCATATTATCCCCCCTAGGTATACTACATTCCAACCCCCTTAACATGTTTCGTCCCCAAAACATGGGAAAAACACAAATAGTAAGATCTACTCACCATGCACGTGCATCTAGCCATCCAAGAGAAAGGTGAACCCTCGATCTAGCTGGTGCCTCACTTGCTTGAGATGGAAGTTGACCTTGGCGGCTCTTCTGTGTTGATGTGTAGTAGGTGGATCATCGACCTTCTATATTTGTCATGCGGGGGTTGTTGTCCTTGTGGCTAATTCATTGCCATCTTGTTGGTTGTTTTCTTGTTGGGTGATGTGGGTGGCGATACGCTGAAGTTTTAACGAATAGTGTATCTTTCTTTAATTTACCACCTAATGGAGCCTGATTGGTATCTGGTACATGTTGTGGTGCCTGCTGTTGTTTCTTATCTTCTAATATTACTTCAACCACTAAATCCTCATCTGATGTAACATTTTCTGCTTCAGCCTCCTTGGAATCTACCTGTTTTTTTGGTACCTGGTTTGACGTTTGTGTTTGGTTGTCGACCATCAGTGGCTCATCATCTGATATGCCAGTCCTGGAACATCTTCTGCTTCAGCCTTCGTGGACTCTACCTATTTATTGATGGAAATATCCTGTAATGTAATTTTCTTCTTTTTATACCAGAGCTTCAGAATTTCTTTTGCACATTAATATTGATAGTACCCACCGCTTCCATCCAAGGGTATCCCAAAAAAACATTCACATTAGCCATATCTGAAGCATAAAAATTAGAATGCAATACATACTTGTCCATAGAAATCTTCAAATCTTTATAAACTTGCACCTCCTCATTATTAACCTCTGTGTGCTCCAGTTGTTTTGATGAAACTTGCAATTTTTTTGCCAAATTAACATTGATAAAATTATGCTTGCAACTAGGATTTATAGACATAATGATCTTCTCCTTCCGAATTGATCCCTAAACCTGCAATAAGGAGATACCAGCAGAAAATAACCCTTTAGGTTTCTTGGTTTCTTTCTTTCCTACAAAAATAAAATCTTTGCTAGGTTTTTTAGTTTCCTCCTTTCTAGTATGAGACCATTTGTCCAAAAGTAGTTCTTCAATTTCGTCAGCACGACATAACTTCAGAATCTCACTGTCAAGTGATTTTCACCATATAGCAGCCTCATCTTTCAAATAATACTCTATTTTGTCCTTCCAACACCCTGGGAAGTCAAACTTAAGATGTGCTATAAAATTTTCAATAGAAGACCCATTATTTTTTCCTGTAAAAAACTTACTGTTATAAGCCATGAAGAGGGTTTTTGAAAACAAATCGCTTACTTGGCGAAAATTTGAAATGGCCACAATTCAGTCAATATTGCTTAGAATCCCTATTATGACCTATTTTCGGAAATGGAACAACCATTCTGCATCTTCTCATGTGATATAAATCCCAATCTAGGCACTGGAATTTCCTATTCGCACTGCAATTGTCCCGCCGTCACAAAAAATTGTTGAAAAAATAGCTGATTTTAAATCAGCGATATCTCCCTCATCCGGACTCCGATTCGACTGATTTGTTTTTTGAAATTGGGTATTTTTTCACAAGTAATCCAGATCTACAATTAGATTCTGCAGATTTTGCACCAGAATGTACAGATCTATGCTGCAAACTTGCTGCCCCAAAAAATGTCTGCAACAACACTGATTTTTAAATCAGTGAGATCTCCTTCATCTGGACTCCGATTCGACTGATTTTTTTTTTTTTAATGGAGTATTTTTTTTATCAAAAACCTAGATATATAATTAGATTTTATATATTTTTCCCCAAATCATACAGATCTGATCTGCAAATTCGCTGCCCCGAAAAATGTCTGCAACACCATTGATTTTTAAATCAGCGATATCTCCTTCATTCGGACTCCGATTTGGCCGATTTTTTTTAATGAACTTGGGTATTTTTTCACAAAGAATCCAGATCTGCAATTAGATTTTGAAGATTTTTCCCCAAAATGTACAGATCTGATCTACAAACTCGCTGCCCTGGAAAGTTCCTGCAAAAAATTAAAAAAAAATTCTTCACTTTTGCCCAAGAAAGTGCTCTGATACCACTTGTTATAGCTCTGATATGAAAATATATGAAAATACAAATATACCCAAGAAATAACAAGATAGAGATAGATAGAAATTCTTCTTTATTGATCAAACCCTTAAGGTAGTGCAACACCATACATTCACTCCTTAAGGAAGGAGAACACTCTACAAGCCATATGCCTGTTCATACAATATTCCTTCACATCTCTCAATGAGGAGTCTCTAGCCTCTATATAAGCCTCATACATACAATACCTTGGGTTATTGGTGAGCTCCAGTATTGTAGCAATAATGCTACAACTCCTGGGGCTTCCTGTCTCTTAATTTTATCAACCCGGTAGTTCGTACAAACTTGGAAGCGACGGTGCTATATGCACAAGTACTAGCTCTTGTCGCAGCTGTCACTTGGTCAGCTGGCACAAGTCCGCTAGGGCTCAAGCCAACTTCTATAGGCTCTCAGAAGAAGCTTGCTAATTTGATGGACGAAAGCTATTCTCAAAGGAAAGCTACTCTACTTGACAAACTGAACTGAAAGCAAATCAAAGCATGTAAACCTAGGAAACCCTAATTTAACTAGTCTAACCTCTATAATGCAAAGAATGTGAATGAAACTTCTACCAATGCTGCTGTTACCTCTAATAAGTGAAAATGCATGGATCTAAGCTACTTGCATCATAAAAGACATGTTTTTGTATTTTTCCTTTAAGTGTGTGAAGTGATTGTGATTTTGTGCTAACTAGGGTTTGGTTGTGTAGATGGGATGGAGAAGGAAGGAAAGCATGGGACAGGTTGGGGAGGCTCGGAGAGGTCCCTAGGGATCCTTAGCATCCATCCACAGAGGTTCCTCACATTCAGAAGCTCGGCAGCCGAGTGAGTGGCCTCCTACAGGAAGTCTGCAGGGGATCCTACAGGATACTCTGGTTTCTACAGGATGTCTACAAACTGCTACAGGATGACCTACCGTGAGTGTTTGGCGTGATGGAGGAGTGATGGAATGGTAGGGGGAGATGTGCAAGGTAGGAATAAGGCTGGTGATGGCTGTAGAAGTGGAGGAATGGGATAGGGAGTAGGTTGGAAGATAGAGGGCTAGGTCAACGAAAGGGCTAAAGAATGGAAGTATGTGGGGAGTGAAAGACTTTGGGAGATAACAGAGCAGAACAGAGATCAAAGATGTGTTTGTAGGTGTGATCAAGGTGGAGGACGAAGTAATGGAACGAGAGAAAGCAGTGTAAATGAAACAAATGCTTGTGACTGTTACCAAACTGAAAATGCATTAACCTAAACTACCTGTGCTTGTAAATTCAATGAACAACAATCCAAAATGCGAAGGAGAATGTGCATGAAGCTGTGGTAAAGGAGTGTGGTGCAGGTGTGAATCATGTGGAAGCATCTAACATAACGTGACTGTGTTTGCAGCAATCATGAAATAAAGAAATGCGTATTTTTGGTGGTTAGTCATGGACTGCACCCCAATCCCAAATGAGATGGCAGTGAGCCCTAACAACCCTTTTTGCTAGAGCTCCAATGGATTATATCTATCCTCTGCTAACCTAAACAACTGTAAACAAATTCACCATACGCAAATCCTATCTAAGTTCATGAAAGAAACTAAATTAACAACCTGTAATTCAAATTGCATGTGAAAACGAAAACTCAAAGTGCTGAAACGAAATGGAAACAACACTACAGCAGAGGGGATCTATGGATCTCAGGTTGGGCCCTAACCTGAGAGCTATAGTCTCCTTAAGAAAACTCAGAACTGAATCAAAATCTGTCTTCTTTATTCATAATCTGATGTTATGCCAAAACTGGCTTACAATAGGAACTAACACCGAGCTGTGGCTCACACACCAAATTACAAGCGTAATACCAAAAGTCAAAAAGCTTCTAATCAAGGCTATGGCCTTAGTATTTATGCAAAACCATCATCCAACAAGTTTCCTTGATTTTAGGCACTCGGCTGTCCAACTGAAGTTTAACTGGTGATCCTGTAGGATAGTTATGACTGCTGTTCCTGTAGACAGTTGGCTGCCTTTATGCTCAGTGCTCTATGCTCAGTGTTCTATGCTCGGTGGGGAGATTGATTTGAGCTCGGAGATACGGTGGAAATCACGAGGAAGGTCCCCAAGACTGTGGACATTCTCTCCTAAAAACCAGCAGTGCCACCTCATTGTCTCCTTGTCTCCTTTTTCATGTCTTTTTCTCCCTTTAAATGCAAAAAACCTGAAAGCATCATGCATTAGTCACGTAGATAATATGTCTACCCTTCTTCCTACAAACAACACGAACAAACTAAGAAATGCATACATAAGCAATAAAAATGAATGGTTTGAGCAAGTAGAATAGGCCAAAATGAGCCCAAATTGTACCAAAATTGGGGCTCATCATCACCCCCCAGCTGAACCATTTGCTCATCCTTGAGCAACCTTGCTCCTGCTCCTTGTCCTTGGTCGAGGACTCGGGACCGGAACAAGCTCTTTATTTTCTGCTTTTGATGGCGCTGCCTTCTCTGCCCCTGGTGGTGATGAGGGTGGAACTTCTTCCCTCTTTCCTGATTCCTTGAGCCGGGCTTCGGAAGGCGATTGGCCTATCTTTCGGGTCCAGGAGGTGACCTTCGGGCTTCCTTTTTCGGGGGTGGCCGGTGTCTTAGAGGGATTTTTCTCACTGGGTGAGGTAGGAACACTCCCCAGAGTGGTTTGGCTGCTGGGAGGAGGCTGCAACTTATCTGTTTTCATCCTCTGACTTCTCCTGGTTTCGGAAGATAGAGGGATCTCCCTCTCCCTCTTTTCTTTTGGCTTTGCAGGAGTGCTGAGGGCGGCAAGCGCAGCTGCCGCCTCCTTCTCGAGAACATCAGCCTTTTCTCTCTTGCTTTTTGCTTTCCCGGTGCTCCTTGTGGAAGGCCCTTCCCTTTCTATTTTCGGGCTTCCTGTAGAAGACCCTGCTTTGTCCACTTTCAGCCCTCCTGTAGAAGACTCTTTCTTTACGCTCTGTGGGCTTCCTGTAGAAGACCCGGTCTTGACCACTGCTGGGCTTCCTGTAGAAGGCCCCTTCTCTGTTTTCGGGCTTCCTGCAGAAGCCTTTGTCTGTTCTCCTGTAGGCGTTGTTCTGGGGCTTCCTGTAGAAGCTTGCGTTTGTTTTCCTGTAGGTGCTGCTTTCGGGCTTCCTGTAGAAGCCTGCTGTTGTTTTCCTGTAGAGGCAACTGTCACCACCTTTTCTCGCTTAGCTGCATGGACTTTGCTTTTGGCTTTGACTGCAGGAGCCGACGAGGTGCTTGGGCTGACAGGGGCCACCTTAGTTTTGACCGTCCTACTTTTCAACCTCTTTTATCTTGCCGAGAGGATGGGGGTGTCCTCTTTTTCTCTGTCATCCTTTCCCTCCTCCTTCTCCTTTCGTTCTTTCTTCTGTTTTGGAGTCGGGATCTTTTGGCTTTTCCCCTTCTTACTCTTGGCTACTGGCTCTTCTTCCTCACCGCTAGAGGACCCCGTTTCTTCAAGCAACATCTTTATGTCCTCGTCTCTTGTTAAATTCCTAAATGATTCCCATGCGAGGGGGACCCTATATGAGTGGAGAGCATCCTCCACCAAAAGCTTGATTAACCCATGGTGGGCTATCTGATCCGGAATGCCGTCCTTAAGCTTTGTAGCGCACTCCATCAAGGACTGTAGTAAAAAGTAAGGAATGCTCAGTCTCTGTTCTGCGGGAAGATCGATCCGGTGTCTTAGCTCACTGAGCAGTCGGAAGTGGTATGCATACACGATGTTGTAACGACCCTCACAAGTGATATATTTCATAATGTGCAAACTGACTTCGTTCCAGGGTGGCAACAGGCTTGTCCTTCTCACCCCATTTTTGTCCTCTGTGAATGATTCTTCCGGTGGGAAGAACTCCTTCTTGGCTTGCTGGCTAAGCTTGCGTTCTTCTTTATCCCACGGGAGACCCATAGGAAGCTCAGTGATTCTGCTGATAGACTCTGGAGTGATCGTAAGGCTTAACCCTCTGAATTTGACTGTGGCCAGCACCTTGGATTTTGGCCTCAGGGCCTGCAAGAATTCCTCGACCACTTCCTCATCGTACCCTTGCAACTTATCACAAAAAGGCATCCACTGTGCTCGGGTAAAAAGTTCTATCACGGCCTGATTTCTCCTCAATTTTTCTGAATCCGTGGGTTCTCGCCTGATAAAACCACCCGGCATGATGGCACAATTTTCAACCGGAGGTGGTGATGGTGGAAGAGAGTTTGGTTGTGGTGACAGAGTGCAGAACAATGCGTATAATCCACAGAAATTTTACAATACAGTCTACTACTCAACAATCCTGTAGAATTTGTAGTATAGGCACATAGACAGCAATTTGTCTACTTTCTCATTTACCCAGACAGCGACTGACAATTCTACCACCTTAAATGACCATTTTGCATGAGAAGTCCAGGGTTACCTCATCATTCGGCCACCTTTTTTCGTGAGCATCCGCATTCCTGTAGAAGACTGCGTTCCTGTAGAACTGTGCTCCTGTAGATTGCGTTCCTGTAGAAGCAGTGCGCAAATTCCCGGGAGGACTGCAATTGGACCGCGGTTGAGGTGCGCTTCACCAGTGTTCTGATAGCCAACAGCTCGGCGTATCAAGGTGCAGAGACGATCGGAATAGCCACTCGAGTTCGAAGTGGTGGTTTGATTGAATGCATGTCAAAATCTAGCCGATTAGATTTTGAACCGGCGCGATCCGTGGCGCGGGGGATGAGTTGTCCCCCCCCGCCGGATCGTTGGCCGACGTCATTAACCACTCACCGGCGTATTCACTTGCTGCCGCATTCATTCCCACAGATCTACCGCCGCCTTTTTCTGCTGAACTCGTTCCCATAGATTCTCACGTGCGTGCTGCTGATTTTTTCGTGGCCGCCACCCGAACATTCAACTGAACCATAACTAGCCGACGTGGCCAGTCTACTTGGCCATACGGCTGCTCAACCATTCACCTTTACGCCATGCAAGCAAATCAAAGTAATATTCATGCGATTTGAGGGAAGGAAGGGGTTAGACGCTTACCTGCGTGGCTGCACACGATTTTTTCAGTTTTTCGATGATGGTGAGCGGATCTACCTGCTGCATGCGCGCTTACACAGTCCCGGAAGCTCATGGTTACAGGTTGCTGACGATGGAGGGGATGCTGTGGTTGCATGCGCGCGCATTACCTTGGAGATGGCGGTGTTGTGGACGGTATCCACTCCAGCAGGTTGAACTGTTACAGGATGCCCGCGGGTGTCTCGTAACAGTCCTTTCTCCTTGGGTGCATGCTGCACGACGGAAGATCTGGTCGTCCAATCACGGTTCCGGAGCTGCTGATGCCTGAGGTATAAGATCTCCGCGCTTGTTTGTCTTTGAAACCGCCTTTTCCCGCGAGAACTCATTGCTCTGTTTTGTTGGTGCAGGGGACTTGGATGCATGGTGACGAGGGTGGTGGAGCAAGGTAACAGTGTTGTGCATGGGCCCAAAAGAGGCTTGCATGCGTCCACACTAACCCATAGTCATCAGATCTGCTCATGAAGATGCATTCTGGCTGTTCTGAGCTTCTACAGGAAGTTTCCTGTAGAGACACAGAGCTTCCTATAGACAGGAAGCTCTTCCTGTAGAAACTGGCACTTTCCTGTAGAAATCGGCACCTTCCTGTAGAAACTGGCACCTTCCTGTAGCAAATCGCACCTTCCTGTAGAAAACTCGATCTATAATGAAAGTGCACATACCTTGGAGAACATAAGCATTCTTGGAGGAGGAGCTGGTGAGGTGTCCTGGCTGCATGAGAAGGACCTTTGACCTTGACTTGAGAGGCTTCCTCTCCTCCATAGAACACCTGCAATCTGCATGCAAAGTTCACATAATAGCTTATTGATCTTGGTTTTTTTCTTTTTGTTTTTTTTTTTTTTTTTTTTTGAAAGATAGCAGGGGCGCCTCAATGAGGTTTTCACCCTTACCACCTGCCTTAAGCGCCTCAGAGAGGTTTTCACTCAAGGATCTTTATTTCTTTTTCTCTTTTTTTTTTTGAAAGATAGCAGGGGCGCCTCAAATGAGGTTTTCACCCCTACCACCTGCCTTGGGCGCCTCAGAAAGGTTTTCACCCAAGGATCTTTATTATTTATTTATCATTTTTTTTTTTTTTTTTAGATTCTTCAGGGTGTGCCCAAAGCAGGGGCAGGACCCTTCTCTATGACCAATACTGCCTTCTCCATAGTTTTGATGAACTCTTGTCTGGAGGGAGGCTTCCTGTAGATCTTCAATCGATGCCCGTTGACAAGCATGGGGATGGCTTCCTCATCAATGGTCCAAATAAGAACAGATCCATTGTCATGACATTTTTCCACTGAATATGGCCCTAGCCATCTGGTTCTCAGCTTCCCCTTGAAGTCTTTGTATCTGGAATCATACAACAAAGCCCAATCTCCCGGCTGAAATTGCTTGTCATGGAGATGTTGGTCATGCCACACCTTTCTCTGAAGTTGGACCACTTCTGAGTGAAGGAGGGCCTGCATGCGGTGCTCATCCAGTCCATTCAGCTGCAATAGCCTTTCTTGTTGTGCATGGCTGAGATCTAGATCCAGCTGGGCTGCCATCCTCAAGGTATTGTATTCGAACTCAATGGACAGCAAAGCCTTCTTCCCATAGACCAGCTCATAAGGTGTGAAGCCGGTGGTGGTCTTCCAAGTGGTGTTGTAAGCCCATGTGGCTTCAACCAGGCGATCTGCCCAGTCCTTTCTGCTGCTGCTCACCACCTTGGTCAAGATCCCTTCTAATGCTCTATTGGTGACTTCCACCTGCCCATTTGCTTGAGGATGATAGGGGGTGGAAGTCCTATGCTTGATCTTGTGATGAGCTAGTAGATCTTCGACCATGTTGGAGGTGAACTGGCTCCCTTGATCAGTGACCAGCTCTCTTGGATAGCCAAACTTATAGAATATGTTTTCTCTTAGGAACTCGGCCACTTTTTCTTCTGTTGCTGCTTTGATGGCTTTGGTCTCTGCCCACTTCGTCAGGTAGTCAGTGCACACAATGATGTAAGACCTTTGCCTTGAAGGAGGGTTGATTGGGCCCACAAAGTCCATACCCCACTTCTCAAATGGCTCAAGAGTCACTTGAGGTTGGAGAGGCATCTCATCCATTTGGGTCGGTTTCCCCATTCTCTGGCATTGGTCACACTGGCTGACATATCTTCTAACATCTTGATGAAGTGTGGGCCAATAGTAGCCTGCCTGCAGGATTTTGAAGGCAGTTCTCTTTGCTGCAAAATGTCCTCCACAAGGCCCATCATGACAGGTGAGGAGGATGTCAAAGACTTCCTCTTCCCTTACACAACGCCTTAAGATCTGATCGGGGCCAAGCTTGAACAGATTGCCCCCGATCCATGTAAATGAGGCACTCTTTCTGATGATTTTGCTCTTTTCTCTCGAAGAGAGATGCGGAGGGAACTGTGCTGAAACAAGGTAGTTTGCTATATCAGCAAACCATGGAGAGAGTACTGAGATAGCAAACAGATGTTCATCAGGCATCTGGTCATCCACTGTTCCATCCTCACCTGCAGATATATCCAATCTAGATAAAAAGTCAGCAACAACATTTTCTCTACCTGGTTTGTCAACAATGGTCAGATCAAACTGCTGCAATAAAAGTAACCATCTAATAATACGAGCATTCACATCTGGTTTATTCATTAAATATTGGACTGCAGCATGGTCAGTATGTACAAAGGTTTGATAGCCAGTGATGTAATGTCGGAACTTGTTCAGTGCATGGACTACAGCTAGGAATTCTTTCTCGGTCACAGTGTAATTCAGCTCTGCTTTGGACAAGTTTTTGCTAACGAAGTAAATGGCATATGGAAGCTTGTGCTCAACTTGTCCTAAGGCTGCACCTATGGCTTTGTTCGAGGCATCAGTGTGGATGTGGAAAGGTAGGGCCCAGTTTGGACCTCTCAGGATTGGAGCTGACACTAATTTGTCTTTTAATTCATTCAAACTCTTCTGACAATCGTCAGTCCAATTAAACTCCACATCTTTGGCCAACAGACCGAACAATGGCGAGGCTAGCTTGCTGAAATCTTTAATGAATCTTCGGTAATATCCTGCTAATCCCAAGAAACTCCTAACATCCCTTACCTTTTGTGGAGGTGGAACCTTTTTGATTAGAGCGATTTTGTTAGGATCCACCTGTAACCCTTGGCGAGAGATGGTATGGCCTAGCACGGTCCCTTCGGTCATTAGGAATTCACATTTTTCAGGGCTAAGGGACAAGTTCATCTCGATGCACTTGGTTAGGAATTTTCCCAAATTGGACAATGCTTCCTGGAAGTTAGCCCCGTAAGGAGTAAAGTCATCCATATAGATTTCTACTGCATCATGGACCAACTCCGAGAAGATGCTCAAGACAGCTCTCTGGAAGGTAGCAGGAGCATTGCATAGCCCAAAGGGAAGGACACGGTAGGCAAAGGTACCCCAAGGACAAGTGAAGGTGGTCTTATCTTGGTCTTCCGGGCTGATTTGAATTTGGTTGTACCCACTAAACCCATCCAGGAAAGAGAAGAACTTCTTTCCTGCCAGTCCATCCAACACTTGATCTATGAAAGGCAGAGGGAAATGGTCTTTCTTGGTAGCTTTGTTCAGCTCTCGGTAATCCACACAGATTCTCCATTTCCCATTTTTCTTGGGAACCAAGACCAGAGGGGACACCCATTCACTATCTGAGATGGGGTAGATGAATCCGGCATCCAACAGTTTCTGCAATTCTTCCTTGACAATGTCCTTAAGGGCTGGATTCATTCTCCTCTGGGGTTGCCTAACTGGTTTACAATCCTCTTTGATGTAGATATGATGGGTACAGACCGAGGGATGGACTCCTTTCATCTCCTTATAGCTCCAAGCAAAAGCATCTAAGTGGCTGGCCAACATGCTACACAACTCCTTCTCCTGGGAAGGAGATAGGGAGGAGCTGATCTTCAATGCTCTCTCAGGGCCGAACTCCACGTTTTTGACTCTGGGAGTGACAAGGTTGGTTGTACAAAGGTCCACTAAGGTGCTCGCTTGGGCATCCTCCACCAACTTCTCTAAGGATAGTGCACTGGAAGGTGGATTCTGGATCAGAGTCTCAATCAAGTCATCCTCGGTTGGAGGGTCTTTTCTAGTGGTATCTAGGGTGCACAGAGGTGCTGAATACACCTCGTCTTCCTCTCCTTCTTCTAGCCAAAGTGGCAAGTCATGCTCTAAGGAGGGTTGGGCAGGAGGGTATAGGACTAGCTGCTTGGACATGGGACCATTTTTGATGGTCATATTCCCTGCACGACAACTTATGTAAGCATCTGCAGTAGCCAACCAAGGCCTTCCCAAAATGAGAGGGTATCCAGTAAGCTTTGCCTTTGGTTGCAGAACCAGGAAGTCTGCCGGGTATTCCCAAGAATCAATAGAGACCAAGACATCCTCCACAATCCCTTCGGGAGTCACGGTGGAGCGATCTGCTAGTTGTAGTACTGTCGAGGTCTTCCTCAAGGAATCCTGAAGATTGAGTTTGAGCATGGTATCCCTGGTCATCACATTAATGGCAGCCCCCAGATCAATCAAGGTGTGAGGTATGATGGTGCCATTGATGTGAACATCTACTACAGGACTTCCAGGATCTAGATACTTTGGGCAGATGACTTGTCCTAACATAAGATCAGACAGTTGTCCTACGACATTGATAGTTGAGGCATCTTTCTTTCTCCTGCCTGGGTGTTTAAAGCACTTTTCCTTAACCAGTTTGTTGTATATGGGCACATCCTTGATGGCTTGGAGAAGGGTATTTTTACACACAACTGCTTGAGCTCACCCAGAAGCTCATCTTCCTCAGGGTTGGGTTGTGTGGTGGCATTTAGTCTCTCAGGAAAGGGTGGAATAGCTTTTGGTTCACTTTCCTGTAGATCTTCCTCATCCTGTAGGGGAGGAGGTTGGCGATCTGGAAGGATCTTTCCAGATCAAAGATTGATCTCCTGGATCTCCACAGCATAGGTAGGACATGATGTTTCCCCAGTGTATACCTGCTGAGCCTGTCTATTGTTGGGGTTCGGGTTCGGTTGAGCAGGCATTTGAGGTTGCCTTGGAGGAGCAGGAGGTAAAGGTTGGGGTTGAACTGGTGGTGGAGGCAAAATGGCAGGAGGAGTGTTGTATTGGGGCCTCCACCCCGACTGAGGAGCACTCCATTGAGGCTGCGACTGGGCATGTGAGTGATATGAATGAGAAGTAGGTTGAGTAGGGTACTGAGGTGGATAAGACCATGGACGAGGCATGGACCAAGAAGGATGAGCAGGGGGACCCCAAGAAGGCATGGGAGTCGATTGGTTGGGGTTATAGTAAGCTTGTGGTGCCCCTTGCATTCCCTGCTGATAAGGTCTAGATCCTTGAGGCCTCCTTTGGTTGATGAAGTAGAGAGGTTCAGTGGGGGCTTCGGTTCCTTGGTACATGGCTTTAAAACCAGGTAAGGTTGGACACTGATTCGTTGGGTGGTCCTCCTCACAAACGAAACACACCTCAACCGAATGCAATGGACATTCGTTCTTAGGGTGTCTTCTGGTGCACCTAGGACAGAAGACAGCCAAGGCTCTCTCATCTTCTTCTTTCTTTTGCTGGATCCTGAATGTGTCCAGCTGCATGGCAATGGTCTGTCTCACCTCACTCTTAAGATCTTCTAATTGGTTTGTAAACTCATGTTTGGAGAAAGGGACACCAGTAGAGAGGAGATTTCCTCTACCTCGTTTTCTAGCTGCCCTGGAATGATTTCTAAACACAGTCTTGATGTCCTCATAAGGCAGTTGGTAAATGTCCCCCCCAGCTAACATGTGAAGGGTGTCTAAGAGATCTTCAGGGACTCCTCGGAGTAGAACCAACTTGAGGGATTCAGGGTCAAGTGTGCACCTGGCCCGTTTATAGCTAAATTGGAACCTCTCCTCATAATCCTCTAAAGACTCCTCATTCCCCATGGTCATCTGAAAGATCTCTCCCTTGGTTTCCTTAGACCTACAGTAATCCCTATACTTGGTATTGAAGGCTTGCTGCATCTGAGCCCAAGTAGCGATGCTATTCCCAGGTAATCCCATGAACCAGCGTAGTGCTGCATCCTTAAGAGTGGAAGGGAAAAGCTTCAGCTTTTGCTCATCTTCAGTATAGTCATAGGTTCTACAAAGGACAGCAAACTCAAACAGGAAGGTATCAGGATCCTCAGTGGTCAGTCCATGGAAGTGAGGCAAGGCGGAGGGGCTAATGTTTTTCATTTTCATATCTCCATTGGTCTCTCGGATGGGGAAAGCTCCTTCTATTCTCTCATCTTCTCTTCTATTATCAGCCATGGCTTCAGATGGAGTGGTTTCTAACTCTTCTTCTTCTATAGGGTCTTGGTATATCTCAGGATGTTCACCTATAGGTTCCTCTGGGTCACTGTCACCAAAGAAGAGAGAAGGGTGACTTAGTGATGTGGTGGGGGTGTTGGGTAGGAATTTGCCTGATTTATCTCGGTTCCTACGAGGCATGAAATGGAAAGGACTTTTTTTTTTTTTTTTGAGTGCTCTTGCTTTTTCTTTGGTACCTGCAAAACTGAAACAAAGTGATCTACAACTAACTATATTGCTCAAATGAAATTGCAGAATTGGAAAGCTAATCTAGGAAAGCAGGAAATATTAATCTAGGAAAGCAAGAAATGTTAATCTAGGAAAGCAGGAAAGGCTAATCTATGAAAGCAGGAAATGCTAATCTATGAAAGCAGGAAAGGCTAATCTATGAAAGCAGGAAAGGGTAATCTATGAAAGCAGGAAATGCTAAGCTAGGAAAGCAAGAAATACTAAGCTACTTTTGCAGAATGGAAATGAAATAAACTACTGAGCAGAAGTAAGAGTACGAAAGTAGAAGAAAAGCAACAATTACTAATACTCTGACGCTTCCTCGGCAACGGCGCCAAAAAGATGGTGAGCTCCAGTATTGTAGCAATAATGCTACAACTCCTGGGGCTTCCTGTCTCTTAATTTTATCAACCCGGTAGTTCGTACAAACTTGGAAGCGACGGTGCTATATGCACAAGTACTAGCTCTTGTCGCAGCTGTCACTTGGTCAGCTGGCACAAGTCCGCTAGGGCTCAAGCCAACTTCTATAGGCTCTCAGAAGAAGCTTGCTAATTTGATGGACGAAAGCTATTCTCAAAGGAAAGCTACTCTACTTGACAAATTGAACTGAAAGCAAATCAAAGCATGTAAACCTAGGAAACCCTAATTTAACTAGTCTAACCTCTATAATGCAAAGAATGTGAATGAAACTTCTACCAATGCTGCTGTTACCTCTAATAAGTGAAAATGCATGGATCTAAGCTACTTGCATCATAAAAGACATGTTTTTGTATTTTTCCTTTAAGTGTGTGAAGTGATTGTGATTTTGTGCTAACTAGGGTTTGGTTGTGCAGATGGGATGGAGAAGGAAGGAAAGCGTGGGACAGGTTGGGGAGGCTCGGAGAGGTCCCTAGGGATCCTTAGCATCCATCCACAGAGGTTCCTCACATTCAGAAGCTCGGCAACCGAGTGAGTGGCCTCCTACAGGAAGTCTACAGGGGATCCTACAGGATACTCTGGTTTCTACAGGATGTCTACAAACTGCTACAGGATGACCTACCGTGAGTGTTTGGCATGATGGAGGAGTGATGGAATGGTAGGGGGAGATGTGCAAGGTAGGAATAAGGCTGGTGATGGCTGTAGAAGTGGAGGAATGGGATAGGGAGTGAATGTAGGGAGTAGGTTGGAAGATAGAGGGCTAGGTCAATGAAAGGGCTAAAGAATGGAAGTACGTGGGGAGTGAAAGACTTTGGAAGATAACAGAGCGGAGCAGAGATCAAAGATGTGTTTGCAAGTGTGATCAAGGTGGAGGACGAAGTAATGGAACAAGAGAAAGCAGTGTAAATGAAACAAATGCTTGTGACTGTTACCAAACCGAAAATGCATTAACCTAAACTACCTGTGCTTGTAAATTCAATGAACAGCAATCCAAAATGCGAAGGAGAATGTGCATGAAGCTGTGGTAAAGGAGTGTGGTGCAGGTGTGAATCATGTGGAAGCATCTAACATAACGTGACTGTGTTTGCAGCAATCATGAAATAAAGAAATGCGTATTTTTGGTGGTTAGTCATGGACTGCACCCCAATCCCAAATGAGATGGCAGTGAGCCCTAACAACCCTTTTTGCTGGAGCTCCAATGGATTATATCTATCCTCTGCTAACCTAAACAACTGTAAACAAATTCACCATACGCAAATCCTATCTAAGTTCATGAAAGAAACTAAATTAACAACCTGTAATTCAAATTGCATGTGAAAACGAAAACTCAAAGTGCTGAAACGAAATGGAAATAACACTACAGCAGAGGGGATCTATGGCTCTCAGGTTGGGCCCTAACCTGAGAGCTATAGTCTCCTTAAGAAAACTCAGAACTGAATCAAAATCTGTCTTCTTTATGCATAATCTGATGTTATGCCAAAACTGGCTTACAATAGGAACTAACACCGAGTTGTGGCTCGTACACCAAATTACAAGCGTAATACCAAAAGTCAAAAAGCTTCTAATCAAGGCTATGGCCTTAGTATTTATGAAAAACCATCATCCAACAAGTTTCCTTGATTTTAGGCACTCGGCTGTCCAACTGAAGTTTAACTGGTGATCCTGTAGGACAGTTATGACTGCTGTTCCTGTAGAACAGTTGGCTGCCTTTATGCTCGGTGCTCTATGCTCGGTGTTCTATGCTCGGTGGGGAGATTGATTTGAGCTCGGAGCTACGGTGGAAATCACGAGGAAGGTCCCCAAGACTGTGGACATTCTCTCCTAAAAACCAGCAGTGCCACCTCATTGTCTCCTTGTCTCCTTTTTCATGTCTTTTTCTCCCTTTAAATGCAAAAAACCTGAAAGCATCATGCATTAGTCACGTAGATAATATGTCTACCCTTCTTCCTACAAACAACACGAACAAACTAAGAAATGCATACATAAGCAATAAAAATGAATGGTTTGAGCAAGTAGAATAGGCCAAAATGAGCCCAAATTGTACCAAAATTGGGGCTCATCAGTTATTACCATGGTTCCCTCAATATCATCTATCTAATACCATAGGCTTATTTCATTATTGCTAACTACTTATGCTCCCTTACATGATATGGGTTAACCACCTTATTTATTACTATTCCCATCCTATTATTACATTATTCGTTTGGGTACCTCCCTTTATACCCCATATTATCCCCCCTAGGTATACTAAATAGGGATAATATGGGGTACAAAGGGAGGTACCCAAGCGAATAATGTAATAATGAGATGGGTCATAGTAATAAATAAGGTGATTAACCCATATCATGTAAGGGACCACAAGTAGTTAGCAATAATGTAATAAGCCCATGGTATTAAGGGAACCATGGTAATGACCCATGGTATTATATGTATGAGGCCTATATAGAGGCTAGAGACTCCCCATTGAGAAATGTGAAGGAATATTGTATAAACAGGCATATGGCTTGTGGAGTGTTCTCCTTCCTTAAGGAGTGAATGTATGGTGTTGCCCTACCTTAAGGGTTTGATCAATAAAGAAACATTTCCATCTATTCAAATCTTGTTATTTCTAGGTTTATTTGCATTGTCTTATATTTTCATATCAGATCCATAACAAGTGGTTTTTTATGGATCTCATCTGAAAATATATGATAATAGAAAATATGCCCAGAAATAACAAGATCTAAAATATAGAAAATGATTCACTTTATTTATCAAACCCTTAAGGTAGGGCAACACCATACATTCACTCCTTAAGTAAGGAGAACACTCCACAAGCCATATGCTTGTCCATACAATATTCCTTGACATATCTCAATGTGGAGTCTCTAGCCTCTATATAGGTCTCATACATACAATACCATGGGTCATTACCATGGTTCCCTCAATACCATCTATCTAATACCATGGACTTATTACATTATTGCTAACTACTTGTGGTCCCTTACATGATACAGGTTAACCACCTTATTTATTACTATTGCCCATCCCATTATTACATTATTCCCTTGGGTACCTCCCTCTGTACCACATATTATCCCCCCTAGGTATACTACATGTTATGTAATTTTCATGTCATAATACGTAAGCCAATCAAATTCCTTTAAATTTAAAAAGAGGTACATGTAAATATTTTGGGGGGAAAAGATGAAAAACTACATTTTTTAAATGTATTTTTGTATTATCTCCTTATAGGTTTACTCAAATTTGAAGTGTAAACACTAGTTCGATACGGAATTAAATTCCACATCCAATGAGTACCCATTATGCATATTTTTAAGAAGACCCACATTGATAAAAATTGAAGATACATTAAAATGTGTGTTCAATACACTTTTTTTGTAACAAACCTGGTGAAAATTCCATGTAATAAAAGTTAAAAACAATAACCATAGTCGATTGGACAATTATTCCAAGATGAATGTTGGGCAAGAAATCCTAGGGGGTGTCCATTTGGTTTTTTATGGCTAAGTAAATTGGCAAAGGAAATGGCTAAAACTTTGGGAAGGTAAAATGGCATTTTTGGCACAGTTGTTTATGGAAATAATGGAAATTAGGAGAAAAAGGAGGTGAAAGGTCACAGGGTGCATGTGAGGAAGAAACTGAAGGAAAATAATGGAAAATGAAGAAAATAGAGGCTTCATCCATGAAAAGGATTTTTAACATCAATTGGCAACCTTTAGTCAGTTCAGTGTTGGAGCTCTTTCATTATTCTCTCTCTCTCTCTCTCTCCATACTCTTGGACACTTAAAGTTTCTTGGAGCACTTTGGCATTGGAGCAAGAAAGGCAAAGAAGGTAAGAGGAAGCAAAGATCAAGTAGGGAAAGGTAGGATCAAGCACCTACGGTAGGCTTCATTGGAAGTATCAACTCACATGTGTATTTTTCTTGCTAGATTTGGCATGCATGGGATTGCATGTGTTTCTTTTCTACCATGGCATGGGTTTTTCTAGGTGTCACAGTAATTTTAGCCTAGCCTTGTCATTTCCTAATAGCTTTGATGAGATGGGTTCTCTCATTTGATTTATGTGGGATGGTTCGATTGGATTCGAGGCTAAGTGGGGTGGATCTCTGAATTGACAACCACAAGGTATGAGTGGTCCCTAAACCAGACTATGGATAATGAAGCCACTGGCCTAGTAACCCCTAAACCAAGATGATGGTTGCGGTAAAGCCAGATTATGTACCTCGACGGGCCTAGGAATCCTTGCCTATGAATGGTAGGATATATGGTAAAGCCAAGAGGTGGATTTTCTATCCGGTGGGCCTAGTGGTCCCGAGATGGGATACATGGTAAATCCTGGAGAGTATGTATCAGTGTAGGGCCTAGTGATGCCTGGATCAAACTTTGGATGCACGGTAAATCTTGAGAGACTAGGAGGCACTCAAATTTCTCACGGTGTGGGGGAGAACTTTGGTGCCATTCATGTTGGTTGGTGTTTTTTGATGTGTTCTATGAGTCCCACATTAATGCTTGGAATATGGAATGGGGGTGATTGGATGAAAAGAGACATGGCTCAACCAATCTATGGTCAGGTGGAATGTGGTAGTCCCATCTTTCGTTTGTTCATTGCATTCATTAATGAGAAATTCATTCCCTTGATTTTAATGTGTAAATGTATTGATTTATATGTGGATTTTGATGGTTGATATGTTTATGGTATTTCTATTCCTATTATGTTGGTTATATGTATATTTTATGATAGCAGCTATGTATGGCTCTCAGAATGTTTCTACTTGTATATGAATGGATAATGTATCTATGACCTAATAGATGATAATGCAACAAATGATATGAGGGAAAAATGGTTCATAGTGATTCTGAGATAAGTATGAGATCCCTACACTTAATTTTGTTATTTATACCTATAGATGACATGTTGATGATATGTTTGACAAAATTCTTGTCATGGCTAGTAGGGGTATTGTTAAGGTCTTGATCAACTTATTGTTTTTGCATCATTGTTTCCCTGTACTTTTCCTGATCTTGGGGTCGCTGGCACAAAAATGGAAACTTAAGTCTCGGGGTCACTGGCACAAAATTGGCAACTTGGGTCTTTGGTGACTGGCAGGCAAGCCTGCGAGAGTGACTTTAGGTTTTTGGTCGGTCCCTTGCCCATAACATGAGAGCAACTATGGCCTAAGAGATCCATAACAGTAGTGGGACCCAGGGATAGGCTATTTGAGTGGCTGATTTGTCTCATAAGGGTTCTGTGGATGATGTTGGATGACTGTGTGTGATTTTCTATCGATTCCACTTCCTTAAGGCCACATAGGAGGTCGAATTCGATCATAGTAGCCTCTTGTCTCATGTTTACCCCAGTTGACATGGTTACTTGGGTGGATGTTGGAGGAAGGTGTTACAAAGTGGTATCAGAGCATGGTTCAACTCTCAAACTAGATGAGTGGTGAGTAATTGTCATGCATGCATGTTAGTCACATGTGTGTCTCTTATACTTGCATTCATGTGCTTGTTGCATTTGCTTGATGATTGATTATGGTTGTAGTATGTTTGTTATGGAGAATTTGATATTGATTTTGTGGAATTAATTTGTCATGAGTATGTGGCTGGTTGTATATGGTTATATGTTTACATGTTGATTTTGTATCACCTACTTACATCCTTATATGTTAGGTTACATTCTTAAATATTTTGGATTACAGGCACCAGTCTTGTAGGTTGATTACAAGAACTGATTGCTTATGCTATACTACATGTGTTTATGCATATGTGTGGTTGATTTGGAATTTCTTATGCATATTGATGGTTGCATGTGACAATGTGTACAATGTAGTAATGGTTTTTGTCATGCATGAGGTCATAGTATGCATTGTCGATATGGCCTTGCATTGATGACTAGACCCTAACTAGAGTGATGTTTATGTGTTGATACATTTATTTTTGTATGTTTATATGTTGTTATGATTATTTTATACATGTATCACGTTGATTTGGCAATTTGGCAGAAAAGGTATCCTCCCCGAGCTATACAAAGGTAAGTTGGTTTATTGTGATTTGGTTTATCTAACATATTATGCATTGCGGGAAGAAAGCTTACATGGCAAGCAAGGTGATAGACTACATAGAATCTCCCTATGCATCAAATGAGCAACATTGTGCGTGGCATACTTCTAATTTGGAAGATACACTGAGAAGCTTAAAGGAAGAGATAAGGAGTTGTAAGGCATATAATGACAGGATCATACAAGCACAAGAGAAGCAAGCAGAGGTTAATGTTATACTTTTTCAGAGTTTGTTAGAATTGTAGCGATAAGGGCCGCTTCAGATCAGCCATGGAAATGAGGATGGAACTAATGGGGCATATGGCTGTAGATCTCCTAGTAGACACATGTCAGATAGATCTTATACAGTGAGAGATGGAAGGTATTTGGACATTCCAGATAGGAGGGGAAACAAGTATAGGTACTATTCTAGTTTTGGTTCTGATAGACATCATGATCATCATTGCTATGATCCTTAGAGGAGGAATGATATGGGATACTTTCCAGATGAATTCAAGAAAGTAAAACCACCTACTTTTGATGGAGATGTGAAGAAGCTGGAAGTGGAAGAGGCTTGGGTACTTGTAATCAACAAATTCTTTGAGTTGCATGAGTGCACAGATAACATGAAGGAAAGAATAGGTATCTTCAGCTTGAAAGGTAAAGCATACATCTGGTGGGAAGATGTTAAGCGGGTCAAAGAAGTCAGGATAGATTACTTAAGTTGGTGGGAGTTCAAGAGGATTTTCAGGATGAAATACTTGTTAGAGAGGTACTACGATAGTGAGGCTAAAGAATTATATGAGCTAAAGATGGGATCAATGACAGATGAAGAGTACATGATAAAGTTTCTGGAGCTATTGAGGTATGTACTGTATCTTACGGATGAGAAGGTTAAAGTTCATAGATTTGTTAGTGGTTTTTCATTAGCATTTAGATCGTATTGAGTATGATGAGCCTCATTCACTTAAGGAAGTCATTGGGAAATTGACGCATTTATATGAGAAGTAAAAGCATAATAATGAATCTCAGCATGGATGGAAGGGAAAGGATAAATGTAGAAGTAAATGGTAGCCTAAGAGAACAAGGCCTCAGCATGCAAATGGGAAAGAGAATGTGTCACTGAAAAAGAGATTTAATGCATCTAGACAGGGACATTGGTCACAACAGCAGCAACAACAACATAGAGGTGAGGGCACTGGTGGTTGGAGTGTTGGACATGTGGTGATGAGCACCTTAGGAGATATTTTCCGCAGCATCATGGTGGTAGGCCTAAGATATATAGTGCATAGGAGGTGTAGACTGTTGGGGATGTTGATCATAGTATTCCACGTATCTATGCACCAATGAACAACAAGTAGGCAGAACACCAGACATCTATCATTGAGATGGATGGTAAGCTTTGTGATCAAGTTATTTCCGTTTTGATTGAACCTGGATCTAATTATAGCTATGTTAGTCTGGAATTGGTGTATAAGTGTGGTTTGAATAAGGAATTGCATGTAGAGCTTTGGTTAGTGCAGTTGGGTATATGTACAAAGAAGTGAGTTCATCATTGGGTAAAAGCTTGTGCATTTGATTTGAATTGTATGCCTACAACAACACATTTAAATATACTACCATTGGGTTCATACAGTATGTTGTTGGGAATGGATTGGTTGTATCTTCATAGAACCAAGGTAGATTGTTATGACAAAGCTATTGAGTGTATTGATGACAATGGGGAACCAAGATTCTTGCAGGGTAAGAAGAAAGCCACATCAGTTAGGATGGTGACAACTATGCAAGAAAAGCGTAGCGGTAGGAAAGGGTGCAAGCCATTTGCAGTACACATTTTTAGTGATAAGGGTAAGGAGGCCGAGGATGAAAATGCGTTGAACTAGTACCCAGTGTTGTAGTAGTTTCAGGATATATTTCCTGAGGACATTACAAAGTTTCCACCTCACAAGGAGGTAGACCTATTTGAAATACACATTTCTAGTGATAAGGGTAAGGAGGCCGAGGATGAAAATGTGTTGAACATGTACCCTGTGTTGCAACAGTTTCAGGATGTATTTCCCAAGGGCATTACAAAGTTGCCACCTCACAGGGAGGTAGACGTTGCTAGGGGAAGCTCCAACATCAAAGCACCTTATAGGATGAGCACATCTGATTTGGTTGAGTTAAAGTTGTAGTTGAAGGAAATTTTGGACAAGGGATACATTACGCCAAGTGTATCATCTTGGGGCACACGAGTCTTGTTTGTGAGGAAAAAAGATGGTACTCTCAAATTATCCATTGACTATAGGTAGTTGAACAAAGTGATTATCAAGAAGAGGTACCCTTTGATGAGGATTGATGACTTGCTCGATCAGTTGAAGGGAGAAGCAATGTTCTAGAAAGATTGACTTGAGATCTGGATACCATCAAGTATGCATCAAAGAGGAGGATATTTACAAGACTACATTCAAGACCACATATGGGCATTATGAGTTTGTTGTTGTTCCATTTGGCTTAACTAATACTCCAACTACATCACGTGTTTCATGAATAGTGTGTTGTGCCCATATTTGGATAATTTTGTTATTTTGTTCATTGATGATATACTAGTATATTCTAAAAATGAGGAAGAGCATGTTGAGCATTTAGCAGCAGCTTTGAGGTTGTTGATTGAGCATTAGTTGTATGCTAAGCTCAACAAGTGTAGTTTCTTTCAGAGTGAGGTACAATGCTTGGGACATGTTGTCTCCAAGGAGGGAATTGTAGTATATTCAGAGAAGATAAGGGCCATCATGGAGTGGGTAGCTCCTAAGAGTGTGGATGAGGTAAGATATTTCATGGGTTTGGCAGGCTATTAGAGGAGGTTCAATATGAACTTATTGTAGATTTCTTATCCTATCACATCATTGCAAAGGAAGGGTAATAATTTTGAATGGACAAAGGAGTGTGCGGTTAGCTTTGAGCAACTTAAGAAGTTGTTGACACATGAACCAGTGTTACATATTGTAGATCTAGAAAAAGAGTTTGTAGTATGTGTTATAAACATATTTGGACACTGCAACCCCAATCTTATATGTCGATAAACCAAGGGCTCTTTAACCCCTAAAAGTGTTGTTTCATACCCTAAAGGATCATAGTCAACTGATTACATCATTCCCTAGAAGTTCCACCTGAAAAACCACTTAGAACTGGCCAAAACTGGACCATACTGACTGCTCCACTGTCAAGGTGCAATGCATACTGACTGCTACACTAGCCAGGTTTGATGCATACTGAAGAGGCCTTCTGTGGGGTGTGATGAGCGAGAATGGACAAATGTCTAAGACAGTTTGCTAAGTGGATGCTCATGGAATCTTCTAGAAACTTCTCCTATGACACTTTCCTCTCTGAATTCGCCTAGGGATGAGTAAGAGATCCAAGAAATCTCCAAGTAGAACTAAGAACTACAAGTGAAATGACACTAATCAAAAACCTAGAGATGACTCACACCTTTGCAAACATATATAAATGGATCCCTCATCTCAGAGATCTAGAGGCTGGAATTTTATAATTTGTAAGGAAGTGCTGATAGTTTGTCTTTGAGAAGAAGCATTGTATTGTTGGGTGATCTTGCTTTTCATGAGGTGAAGAGGGCTTTGATGCTGGATCAGACAGCTGGGTTGCAATTATCCCTTCTATTTTAATAAAGTTCTTTGAGTTTTCCTCCATACAATCGTGTACTTGTGAATCTTGTTATTTGTAAATGTCATTGTATGTTCAATGTATTTCTGATTCTGCATTGTTTATGATATAATAGATCGAGTTGCTTTGATGGTGTTCTGTTACTTTGTTTCTATAGGTATTCTCTAAGCGGGACAAGTAGGAGAGGAGTTGCAAGCTCTATCAAGGTGGAGAGAAATCAAGCAAGGAGTCAAGCAGAAGATCCAGGTTGGTCCTTTGCTTCTCTCTTATCTATCATACATAGAGGAAATCACAAATTGCTTTGATTGTTTGTTTCTAAGATAAATACCAATCTTAGTGGGACTAGTAGATCGAAAAGACACTAATTTTCCTGGAAAGAAAATGGCGACTCCAATGGGGATCGAATATTTTGTTTGTTTGTTATTGTTGTTTTCTTTATAAACTACAGATGGAGCCTAAAGTTAGCCAGATAGCCTTCGAACTGCTCTTGCTATGCAATTGCAAAGTAGATGAATGCTGCTTCAGTCAATCTCCGGGTTAGTTTATGAACTGAATATCTAACTTACAAGCATTCTAAATGCTCTTATGGTAGCTCAATAGCCTCCTACGATCATACCCCTATACTTTGCTTTTTACTGTCCATCATAGCTTAGCTTAAATCACTGAACTCAATTGCAAATTTGAGCAAAAACCCACCTCAGTTTCGCTCCTTGGCCCATCGCACTATCCATCACTGGAAGCCAGTATGCATCGCACCTCCTGTGTGTAGCAGGTGAGATGCTTCCCTGTTTCTGTGAAGCACAGGTGCGATGACTGAGTAATCCTACTTCTCTCATTGAAATTTGGGTTGTTTGTCTTTGTTTTCAGCTCTTTTCAGTTGTTTTGCTACTTATGATCAGTATCTCATTGCTGAAGCCTCCTTCCTTTACATAGTTTAGCTTCCATTGATTAGGATTAGTAAATGTTTTTATGTATTTTTCCATCATTTATGATCCTTTGTCAAAAAGTAGCTTAATCGAACTGTCATTTTGATGCAAAAAGTGTTGTAACTATCATTTTTATTCAAAAAGGAAGAGTATCGTAAAGTCTTCCTCCTCTAGATAGTTGATTGTACTTTTTGTCATGTATTTGATTTGAATTGTTAATATTTGAAGCATTGAAAGCATTTCTCTATTTGAAATCGAAAAGTGTCTTTTTAGTCTTCCTTTCATTTTGAAAAGAAATCGTCGAAATGTCGCTTTGAAGAAAATAGTTCAGATCTGTACTTAGTTTTCCCTTTTTGCATTATTCACATTAAAGGGAACGAAAAACAAATACATGAATTTGCATTTACATTTAGACCATGTGTGAAAAATGATTTAGGAAAAGTGCATTTAGTGTGTGCTCTTTGCTCTCTATTTGAAAGAAATCATAATCTTTTTTCCTTAGTAGCTAGGATTTTCATTGCTAAAAGTAAACAACGACTGTTTATCATTTTAGATTGCATATTTAGGAATTTTACATCTACATCACGTGGTGAACCTTGAAATGCAAACTTCTAATCAAGATCAACTCTAAAAGAAATCTCAATGAACTTAACAATGCTTTGGAACCTAATGCAACACATCTAGAGGTCTAGGCTAGAGATGTGTTCCGGCGTTGTAAAATCTAGTAACTATCATTTTCATCGAAGGTTGGGTGATTCCTCCTCTTTGATATGACAAGTGCTAGTACGGACTTGTGCTCCCCATACTGTCGAGTATATATTGGGAGACCACAATAGGCTTATATCCTTTACCCATAGGAAGCCGTGTCTACCACCCTATCGATCGCAATGCACTGAACACAGCATTCCGGAAGATTGACTGCTATAAATAAGTCCTTGGTAATTTCTCTTTAATTTACCACCAAGATGTATATTGTAGTTTTGCGATTGGTTTGGTAATCCCTCTGTCTAGATTTCCAGAGTAGTCACTTTCGTTCCTTTTCGACTCCTTAAAAGAAGAGGTCCATCTAAGCACTTGTCACTTTAGGCTCATTAAAAATCGAAGGGGACTAGAGTCATCTTTAGCTTTTTCTCGACTCTTAAAAATTGAAAAAGCAAAGTTGTGTCAAAGCGTCATTAAAATTTATTTAATTTGGAATAACGTCCCTGTTCCTTCGTTGGTCTTGGGTTGAGATAATGGAGTCCACCAATCAAGGAATCCCTCTTGAGGGGAATCTTAGTCCATTTTCTTCTTGGGGAAATATTGGTGCTCCATATATGGCCACATTGTCCCTTCCAGGAATCACAATTGGTCAACTGGTATGGCTATTCTCAACCTCTGTCATTCAAAACAGCGTGATTCCTCAGCAATCAAACCAACAACCATTTGATACTGAAGTTGAACCTTCACCTTCTACTTCGTTTGTTTCTCCCTCCCCTTCTTCCTCTTCACTTGGTGAAAATAGTGATACTAGTAACCAAGTGGCTGAGAAGAGGAAGAAAGGGAAGGAGGAGAAGAAGAAGAAGTCAGTTAAGCAAGGGGGCAACAATGAATCATCTGGTGAAAATCCACACATAAACACTCCTAAATATCCTTGTCTAATTTGTAAAGGAAACTATTTTCATCGAGATTGTCCTTGCATTCCACGAATCTTGAGAAAATGGTCTCCCCGTTCACACCGTCTGGTGTCATCAACCTCTGGCGATCATGTTGACAACACACAATCAACTAGTGAAAATGAAGTTCCTGGATAGGAAAGAAAGGTCAAAACTCCATGTCTATTATGTGAAGGAGACCATCACCTTCCCTGTTGTACTTTTTTGGATGAGGCCAAGAGAATCTTGCATAACCGTCCTGCTTCCCCGCAACAACTTCCACCTGGATACAAGAAACTCTCACCAAGACCTTTGCTAGTTGAAAATCCGACTGACATAACTCAATCATCGATTGAAATGCCTATCATTGAGAGTGAACCTTCTGAGTCCATACTGGACCAAAGTCAACAGGTCGAAATGGCAGTCGACCCAATCTTGCCTTTAGAAGGTCCACCTTCAGACGATACAATTTCCAAAGAGAATGAGAGAAATACTATTCAAATTCTTTTTGTTAATACAGAGTCTGATGAACTTGGGGGAAATCCGCCTGTTCCATTACAATAGGAGTAAAATTCCCCAGTTCAAGTGGTTCATTCAACCGTTTATTCGATACCCCTTCTAAGCAGTCTAGTTGTTTCCTTCGATTGGAATCAACTATAAAAACCCCGCCTTCCATCTAATGTACCATTTTGGATCATAGTACAAGTTTACAAAATGATCATGTCTGGCACTATCATAGATGAAGGGGCTTCAGTGAGTATCCTTTCCTCAACTGCTTGGAAAGCGCTTGGTTCGCCATCGCTTATGCCTATGACACAGAATTTGTCAGGCTTTAACAAAGGAACCAGTCGACCGTTAGGGATCCTTCCGAAGTTGCTGATAACTTTGAAAAGGAAAACCATTCACTTGAACGTGATGGTAGTCCAAGGACCGTTAGATTACAATCTACTTCTTGGACATGACTATATATATAGTATGGAAGCTATTGTTTCCACACTCTTTCGAGTAATGTGTTTCCCGCATGAAGGAAAAATGGTACAACTTATCGACCAACTTTCATTTCCTAGTTCAAACACAGCTCCAAGTCAAACATCATCCCCAAATGGTCTCTTTTCATCAAGAGTGTCTCTTCAACCTTCATTCCATCCACCTGGTTACGGCAAGTAGTCTAGTGAATGTAACGATGCTTAGGGGGCATGCACCCTAGTTTGCTTCGGCAGACGAACCCAGCTAAAAAAAATAAATAGGTTTCCTTGTAGGTTATGTGATTTGAAGTGCCGACCCACACCATTCACTTTTGTCTGCACTGCAGAAGAAGCCAAGGAAGTGTTTTGTCTACGCGGTAGACGAAACCATCCTACCATATGAATTTCCCTGTAAGATAAGTGATTGGAAGTGTCGACCCACACCATTCACCTTTGTTTGCGTTACAAATAAAGCCAAGGAAATGTTTTAACTGCTCTGCAGACAAAACAATCCTACTTAACCATAGTGATTTCCATATGGTTATTGGAGACTCTCCTTTTCTCGATGCCTAGGGGCATGCAAACCTTTTTATGCAAGCAAAAAATGACCAATTTCAGTTCTTAGCTTTTTAGATTCTTTTAGCTTTTTAGTTTCAGTTTCTTAGGTTAGGTGGTTGGTCTAGAAATATTTGCACTGTAGATGGACCAAAGGAAGGGTTTTGTCTAGACAGAAGACAAAACCATCCTAGCTAACCTCAGTAGTTCCTTAGCTTTTTATTTTTTCTAGCTTTGTAGTTTGGTCGTTTCTAGCCTACGTAAAAAGGCAACAAGCATATGTTATCGTAGAGTTCATGCTCACTAAAAAATGAACCTACCAATAAGAGACATCTTTAATGACTGTAATGAGAAATGTTTCCGCAAGGTTCAAGCTCATTAAAAAATAAACCCACTACTAAGCATATGTTAACACAAGGTTCAAGCTCATTAAAAAATAAACCCGCCTTCGGTAAATAACCTTTGTGATTGCCATTCTATCTGCCTTTCGAACCTTGGTTGTGTTCCTTCCATCACCTCCATCAGTTTGGCTGATCATACGCTTCCACTTGATTGTTTACCATTTTGAGGAACAACTGCAATGAGTGGTTCTGTTAGCCACCCTCTTCACACCGCCATGTTTTGAGAAGTTCCAAACTTACTTGGAACCAGTTGCTACCTGAAAACACCACTCGTTCGTCAAAAGACGAGTCTCTTTTAAACTCTGTTTAGACTCGTTAAATATAAAAATATTGTCGAGCTATTGGCCTTTTCAGCTCATTAAAGTAAGGGGAAGCGCCATCCCTCCTGTACATTTTAATATTTTTGGACCTGAGGGATTATCCCACAAAAAGATCAAGTGCTTGTCTTTTTCAGCTCACTAAAGCGATCAAAAAGTCATACCTTTCGTATTATTTTATAATTTTTCGGACTTAAGGGATTATGCTACGAAAAAGGACAGCTGGAGTTTCCTTTTTGTCCCTTTTCAAACTCTCTAAAATGAAAAGGACCGAGTTATCCTTGTCGTTAAACTCGTTAAAACAATAGCGACAAACTTTTCCACCCAGACAAGAACGAGTTTCACTATCGCTAGGCTCGCTAAAACATAGTGATAGGTTTGCCCGAAGGACAAATTATAGAACAAGCATATGTTATCCTCCTCAAGCTTGACAAAATAAAGAGGTAATGGTCAGAAATTACTGGGGAAAAAAGGGAAGAAAACTTGAAGAACTTTATTGGTAGCAGGTCGCTCTTGAACATGACACTTTCACTCCATCATCTTGATTGAGTCAGGTTGGGTTTTTCCGTTCACTGGTCATTTCACCATTGGTCCTCCATACCATCCATTTTTGGGGTTAATGCTACCAATCCATCTCAGTGTCGCCGATATGTTCAAGAGAATTCATTCAGAGAATTCACCATCCATTTAATGCCTCATCCATTGCAATACCTTTACCCTCCATTTTTCATGACCACCATTCCTGAACCTTGTATCATCAGATTGTTTTCACCTCCAGAAAATCATTTGCTTTGTTTCGTGTCGTAGATGTGGGATACATTAAGGCCCTCCTACGACGGGTCACTTCTTGTCGACATCAGCTCATTATCCAAGAATTTGACTTAGAAACAACCCTTTCAGTACTTTGAAGCTTGCATGCCTCAATGGCAAGTTTCTCACTTCCAGGGACAGGTTTACATCAAAGGCCTTCAACCAAAAGATTTTGCGTGGTGTTTGACATCAATTCATATATTCACACCACGTGAATTGTTCTGTAGTACCTTGAGGGTCATTATCATTATCGGTGATTCCTCTCGCATCTGTTAACAACTTACATTATTGGCTGGTAATCAGGCGATGTCTTTCCATGTTCAACTTCAGAACATCTTTTCACATGGATTGACATGTACATCGGGTGAAGATTGAACGAGTTTGAAGACCCCGGATCTAGTTTCATCCATTCGGGCTGTGATATATTCAGGAATATAAAGACATCAAATGTACAAAGAAGCTACGCAGATGATCATCCAAGCTAAGGTATGATGACTCTACATAAAAATGAATCACCAGTCTGCAACTGCAGACGATTATCTATCCTATGTACATGAAAATGAATTTATAAAGTTGAGCATGGGAATGCCCGCCTCAGCTAGATCATGAAAATAATATGATGATGATGTATTGTATTGTATCTTATACAGGTCACCTTCCAGTTCGAATACCTCGGATCCTCATGATAAATCATTTCACCCGACATCAAAAGATTTATGACTTCATGCTTTAGGGGGCAACTGTTATAGACATATTTGGGCACTGCAACCCCAATCTTATATGTCGATAAACCAAGGGCTCTTTAACCCCTAAAATTGTTGTTTCATACCCTAAAGGATCATAGTCAACTGATTACATCATTCCCCAGAAGTTCCACCTGAAAAACCACTCAAAACTGGCCAAAACTGGACCATAATGACTGCTCCACTGTCAAGGTGCGATGCATACTAACTGCTATGCTAGCCAGGTGTGATGCATACTGAAGAGGCCTTTTGTGGGGTGCGATGAGTGAGAATGGACAAATTTCTGAGATAGTTTGCTAAGTGGATGCTCATGGAATCTTCTAGAACTTCTCCTATGACACTTGCCTCTTTGAATTCGCCCAGGGATGAGTAAGAGATCCAAGAAATCTCCAAGTGGAACTAAGAACTACAAGTGGAATGACACTAATCAAAAACCCAGAGATGACTCACACCTTTGAAAACATCTATAAATGGATCCCTCATCTGAGAGATCTAGAGGCTGGAATTTTGTAATTTGTAAGGAAGTGCTGATAGTTTGTTTTTGAGAAGAAGCATTGTATTGTTGGGTGATCTTGCTTTTCATGAGGTGAAGAGGGCTTTGATTCTAGGAGGATGACGCTGGATCAGACAGCTGGGTTGTAATTCTCCCTTATATTTTAATAAAGTTCTTTGAGTTTTCCTCCATACAATCGTGTACTTGTGAATCTTGTTATTTGTAAATGTCGTTGTATGTTCAATGTATTTTTGATTCTGCATTGTTTATGATATAATAGATCGAGATGCTATGATGGTGTTCTGTTACTTTGTTTCTACAGGTATTCTCTAAGTGGGACAAGTAGGAGAGGAGTTGCAAGCTCTATCAAGGGGGAGAGAAATCAAGCAAGGAGTCAAGCGGAAGATCCAGCTTGGTACTTTGCTTCTCTCTTATCTATCATACATAGAGGAAATCGCAAATTGCTTTGATTGTTTGTTTCTAAGATAGCTACCAATCTTAGTGGGACTAGCAGATCAAAAAGATACTAGTTTTCCCAGAAACAGTATGCACAGATGCTTGTAAGAGAGGGCTTGGTGGAGTCCTTATGTAGGATGGAAAGGTGGTATTCTATGAGTCCCGAAAACTAAATGAGCACGAGAAGAACTACGCTACACATGATCTTGAGTTGGCAGTGATTATATATGAATTGAAGATGTGGAGACACTATCTTCTTAGCAAGAGGTTTGTACTTATGAGTGATCACATTAGGTTGAGGTATTTGTTTGACTAGTTGAATCTAAATGCTAAGTAGGCTAGATGGTTGGCCAAGATTAGCGATTTTGATTTTGGGATCAGGTACATCAAAGGTAAAGAGGACAGGGTGGTAGATGCTCTCAATAAATAGGTACAAGTACATCACTTGGCATCTATGAGCTCCTATGGGACAAACTTATAGGACAAGATCTTACAGGCAAGTCAGTAGGATGTTAGGTATATGGAGATTGTGCACAAGGTGCAGTAGGATTATGGTACCGGTACAAGTAGAGGAAGTGGTACAGGTGGAAGTTCAGGTATATGCATAGGTACAAGTATAGGAACATGTGCAGCTATACAAGGTACAAATTATTGTCTTACAACGGATGGATTGGTTAGGTTCCAAGATAGGATATATGTGTCAAATAACAGTGAGCTCAATAATGTGATCTTAAGGGAGTTTCATGTGAAACCATATTTAGGTCACCCAGGTTATCAGAAGACACTGACAGCAGTAAAGAGATATTATTATTGGATAAATTTGAATACGGGTGTAGTAGAGTTTGTGGTGAGGTGTTTTGACTATCAGTGAGTGAAAGGAGAGTGTAAACATCCAGGCAGACTGCTACAGTCGATCGCGATTCTAGAGTGGAAATGGTAGGTTATTTCCATGGACATCATCACAGGTTTGTCGAGGACAGTGAAGCATCATGATTTCATTATGGTCGTTGTGGACAGGTTAACAAAGGTTGCACACTTCATTCAAGTGAAGTCTACATTCTCAGATAGCGATGTGGCATAGGTATTCATCAAAGATGTGGTTAGACTACATGGTGTTTCAAAGAAGATTGTGTCATATAGGGATGTGAATTTCACTTCCAAGTTTTGGAAGGAGTTATTTGCAGGTTTGGGCACGTAGTTGGCTTTCATCACAGCTTATCATCTGCAGACAGATGGATAGGCAGAGAGGATCAACAAGATATTAGAGTACATGTTGAGGATTTATGTGATGCAACAGCAGTGAAAGTGGGAAGAGTATCTCCTTTTGGTAGAATTCGCGTACAACAGTGATTATCAAGAGTCATTAAGGATGAGACCTTTTGAGGCATTGTATGGGTGGAGTTGTAACACTCCTATCTGTTGGAGTGATCCGCTTAGAAGGGTATTGAATGGACTAGATATGTTAGTGGACATGGAACAATAAATGCAGGTGATCAAGAAGGCAGAACAAGATAGGCAAAAGAGTTATGTAGATAGGAATAGGTTGTTCAAGGAGTTCCAAGTTGGGGAACAGGTGTACTTGCGTATCAAACCAAAGAAGAGCTCCTTGCGGATTGGATCATGTGCCAAGCTGGCACCATGGTTTTGTGGACCCTTCAGTATAATTGAGAGGATTGGGCTAGTCGCCTATCGACTTGTACTACCTCCGACAATGAAATACCATGATGTTTTCCATGTATCTTTGCTTAACAAATATGTTAAGGATGTTGATCATGTGATTGATTGGTCTATATTGTAGGTGGAACCAGATGGAGAATTCTATGTGGAACCTTGGTGTAAATTGCAAAAAAAGGTGCTCATGCTCCGGAATCGAGAAATCGAGCAAGTTAAACTAAAATGGAAGCACTTTGGACTTGATGAAGCTACATGGGAGATAGTGGATCATATGTGGGCTATGTAGCCTTCCTTGTTTTCTAGTTGAGGCAAAACAACTTTAATATGGTGATGTGGTATATGCTTTATGGTGGTTTTGTATAGCTTTATGGTGGTTGGTATATGATTTACGGTGGTTTGGTATATGCTTTATGGTGGCTTGATATATGCTTTGATATGGTGTTTTGGTATATGCTTTGATATGATGTTTTGATATATGATTAGATATGGTGTTTAGTATATGTTTTGATATATATTTTTGGTGATGTTACTATATTTATTGGGTGTAAATACCACCATGAGTTATATTATAAATCTCCACTATGTGGCATGGGTTTCATGTTATTATGATTATGTTGTAATGTTACTATGATATCATGTGGTTATGTTATCATGATGTTATGTTGTCATGTGGATTGGCACTAAGCAGGATGATCATTGTAAATATCGTAATGAGTTGTGTTATAAAGCTACAATATGCAATATGTTGTCATAGTGTCTTGTTTTGAGCAGATCTTTCATTGTAAATACTGCATAGAGCTATGTTATAAAGCTCCATGAGTAGTATGTATTCTTTCAACAATTTGCTAAGGTATATGTCTGATTGAACACTGAGGACGGTGTCCCCCAAGGGGGAGGGTTCTATAACAGCCCTAGTGAAAATTCCATGTAATAAAAGTTAAAAACAATAACCATGGTCGACGGGGCACTTATTCTAAGCTTAATGTTGGGCTATACATCCTAGGCGGTTTCATTTGGTTGTTTATGGCTAAGGAAATTGGAAAAGGAAATGGCTAAGGCTTTGGAAAGGAAAAATGGCATTTTTGGCACAACTATTTATGAAAATAATGGAAAATAGGAGAAAAAGGAGGTGAAAGGTCATAGGTTGCATATCAGGAGGAAAATGAAAGAAAATAATGGAAAATGAAGAAAATAGAGGCCTCATCCATAAAAAGGATTTTGAGGATTAGTTGGTAAACTTTTCTTAGTTCAGTGTTGGAGATATTTCATTATTATCTGTCTCTCTCTCTCTCTCTCATACTCTTGGACATTAGAGTTTCTTGGAGCACTTTGGCATTAGAAAATAAAGGCAAATAAGGCAAGAGGAAGCAAAGATCAAGTAAGGAAAGGCAAGATCAAGAAGCTACAATAGGATTCATTGTAGGTATCGACTCACATGTGTATTTTTCTTGCTATACTTGGCATGCATGTGATTACATGTCTTTATTTTCTACCATGGCATGTGTTTTTCTAGGTGTGACAATATTTTCATCCTAGCCTTGCCATTTCCTAATAGATTTGATGAGATGGGTTATCTCATTCAGTTTATTTGGTTTTAGGGTCCTATAAATTATAGGATCTCAAGGTGATTTAGTGTTTTGTATTTGTGATTTCATATTGTACATAAATTTCAATATTCAAATGATTTCCAAAAATATATGAAAAAGAAAATGAAAAGAGGGTATGTTAAGAAAAAAAAGGAAATAAAAAGCCAAACAAAAGAGAAAATAAAAAATAAAATGGAAAGTGCTGCAAGTCTAAATGCCACTACTCATAAGTTAGTTCTTTTAATTTATTATCAAATAAGGTTGTGTGCAAATTGTTTTTGAATGCCACAATGACTAAAGTTCTATTCAGATCATACAGTTTAATCATGATTGAGCACATTTAAATTTTTGTTGAATAGGTTAGTGAATAAAGATTTACCAAACATCTTAATCTTGGTAAATCAGTAGCTAGGTAGAAATAAAATTGATTCAACAATTTAATCTGAATCAATGGTGAGATAAGTGATAAGATAAGGTAGATTTTCATAAAATAAAAATGATTTGGGTCTGCTAGTTTAAATGCACCTTGCAAAGCAAGAAGAGAAAATGTTAGCTTAGAAAAAGAATTGAAATGAGAAAGGGTAGGTAGAAGCACAATGATGATTTCAGGACAAGCATGAAAGTTTTATCCTAAGTTGAATTTCAAATATACTTTCATGCATAGAAAAAGGAAAAAGGATTAAAGTTTTACCCTAAAGTCCAGTATATCAAATAATATTTGGTATATTATTCCATTATTCCCAAAGTTTCGTTACCCCAAAATCACCCCTCCGCTCATATTTTTCATCCATCTGCCTCCCCCACTACACATCCAATCATACCCCATTAAATACATTTTCCTACCCCACCATACGCCCCATCACATCATGATAATATCCCGCCACATTTCCCCTCATCTGCGCCCACCTCTTAACATTCGATGGCCTACATTATGTTTCGGCCCCCCCTCATCGTCCGAACTTTACCATTGGGGGGGAGGGGGAGTTCCAAAATGGGCGGTATTGAAAACTGCCCTCACTGCAACGTGGCGCCATATTGTGTTTATGCACCCCCCATGGCCGAAACCATTAACCACCTTCCCCCCTCCGAAAAGTGGTTTCTCCACCATCTGATACCACTACTCTATCCGTTACGCTCCTGCCAATCCCCTCTCACCACCTCATCTGCCCGTTGCTCCCACCAATCACATCCTCTCCCTCCAAAATCAATCTGTTAAGTAATTAAATTACTTAACTGTTAATCCAACAAACCCACACGACTATCAATGGGAAAGCCAGAAGATTATAAAGTCCCTCCTTTCACCCATTCACCGGTTACTGATTTTACACACTGCCATTGACATTGGTCTATTACAAGTTTTCCAATTCAAACTACACTTGTTTCACTCCACCAAGCATCATACCTGCTAACTTCCATTTAAGCTAGCGCATTTGTTTCATTTTATCTTGAACCAAATTCCATCTCTACACACTGTAACCTGCACAATCCAAAATTTCCCAGTGTTTTTATCTTTATGCAATCATGCCTCTGAAAGACAAGGGACAAAAAGAACCTGTGACTCCTCTCATCCACCCTCCCATTGATTTTCACCATATTCCCTTGGCAGACGGAGACTACAAAATTCATGAAACACTGTGCGATTTTGATCTATTTGAAATGTACCATTGGCTTGAGGACAAGTTCATTGATAAGTCTGATGATATTAAACTGTGGGAATACAATTTTCCCCATTATATATTTCCCCGTACCCACAACACCCCTGAATTCATCATGAAATGTCATGCTTGTTATCTACCTATCCAAAGGGCTATTATTGCCCCTACTCAAGAAATTATATTCACCATAACTCCCCAAGCTATAGACCGAATGATTCAAGCTCCTACAACATAGAATGCCACTCCTTTCTCTCACAAAGCACTTATTGAATTATATCAGAAACTCGACTTTGCGAAAAGAGCTAAAAACCTAGACCTTTTCTTAACTGAAGATGACCCATTACCCAAGAGAAATCCTCCCTATCCATCCTCCATTTTCCCTGAGAGAGCCAAGAAAATCATCACAGCCATCTCCTACCTCGGTTATTACTCAGATCAATGGGTAGATGAGGCTATTATAGGCTTCCTTTCTATTTTCTCTATAGATTCCAAGCCTTACATTTTGTTCAACTTCAACCAATTTCTTGTAGATTCCATCCATGAATAGTTTGTAAAATTCCAAACTGAGGAAGTATTCAAATATGCTTCTGTGTTAGTATACATGTTTTTGTACTTTCAGGGAGACAACCTCAATCTTTCCTTACAAAAGTTGGATGAAGAGGGAAATCAACAATCAATCATCTTTTGGACTACGTCGGTAATGAAGGAGAGAAAAGAGTATTCATACAAACAATTCATAGAAATGTTTGTACATACAACACTCAGTCTCCTAAGAATCACTTTAGAGCCAAGAATCAATGAAGAAATAAAGAAAATTTTGCAGTTATCAGACCAAGTTCAAACAGGGAATTGGTACCTTTATCAGAATTACACAAAACTAAGGATATTTGGGTGTGAACTTGCCCCTTACAAACTTCCAAAATTCCTCCCAATGAGGATTTTTGCCTTAGAATACATGAGGAAAATGATCAATATGGATGGGATTCTTTTTGTAGCTGCCAAGAAGAAATCTCAATTCAAAATCAAAACACAAATAGGGCCTTTTATTTGCAACAGCAGGGCAAGAAGCAGACAAATTTCTAAAAGAAATGCAGTTCAATCTCAATTTCACATGGGCATATGATCCATTAGGGGTCATCTCTAGGTTAAATGTAGAGAACAAATCTACTGCTTATTTTCATACATCCAAACCAGAGATTGAAAATATAAAAGCCATCTAGAATGGACTGAGAACACTCTACAAGAGGCAGAGGATCAGTTGGTGTCAACTTCAATAGTACAGACTCCTGTCACACAAGAGAAAACAGGAAAAAGGAACAAAGAAGAGGAGTCACCTTCAGTGACTGAGATTTCTAGTGAAGGCTTCAAAATAATGTATAGAAAGAAGACCAAGATGAATTCCAAACTAAGTCTAAGCAAAGATTCAGATCAAGAGAACATTATCACCACCAAAGAGCCACTTGTTTCCTCACTAGTAGGTGATCATAATACACTTTCTTCTACTACTTCGACAACTTCATAGGATCAACAACAGGTTATGAAAATATAACATCTACCACAGGGGAGACATAAAAGACTATATTTGACATTTTCAAGGATATTAAAGTGAGAAATGAGGCCTTGAAGATGAACATGTATAATCAGTTCTGGAAGCAGACTTCCAGTTCTCAAAGTAGATTGATGTCAGCCTTTGATTCAGAGAAAGGCAAAATGCAAATGACCTTCCTCCAAGTGTAGATCCCACAGCCCAAGGCAACATCCGATTACAAGAAGAATTCATTTGAATTTGATGTGAAAGACATACATCCCATTGACCAAATGGAGATGCACAAGCAGACTGGGCAAATGATTTCATCTATTCTCACTAACACTACTATGAGTTTGTCAAAATTGCAGGTCACTCTAGCAAATGTCCAGTCACAGTTGAAGATGGAGAATGTCTCTTCACTGGCTAAAGACACAAGGATCAAAGCTTTGGAGGACTTGGTAGCCAAATTAGGATATGATCCTGCAAATATCAATGCTGCAGAAGAACTTGTAAGAAAGAAGAATAATGGTATAGCAACATTGAGAGAACAATTAAAATTACCAACCACAGAAGATCCTTTGGCCAAATACATAAAAGAAACAGAGTCACATAAGGCAGACACGATGAAGCTCATCATGGAGCAAAGTGCACAGTTGAAACAAATGGAAACAGAAATGGAAAAAATAATAAAAAAAAGGGAGCAAGTTTCCAGGATGTCTATTGTCCCTTTGCAAGCATTGCCTCTTATAGAAATTCCTACAACTACATTGTTTACAACAAACACAGGGAATTTTCCAAATTAGTTGGCAAGTGCAATGGAGAATATGTATCTCCAAATAGAAGAAATTAAAAGATTGCAGGCTCAAGTCAATCTTCTACAAGACCAGAAGGAAAATACTGAAACTTTCTATGCTACAGAGAGCTCAAAACCAGATAGAAGTATGGAGGAAATCAACAACTGAGACCTCTATTGGCCACACATTGAACCAAGTTAAAGAAATTATATTGAACAATATTATTGAAGCAATGGATGAAATCTTGCCATGTATCCAAATTATATTTGAACATAAAGAGTTGATTGAGAAATCCATTCAGGGCATTTCCACTATTAACAATGAGTTGGGCGATATGCCTGCCACAACCAATAACATCATCAAGTTTCTCAATTCCAAAAACAGATATGATCTGGATGATTTAGGAATAGATGATAGGACATAAACAATCTTAGAAGTGAAGAAATTTCTGACAAAGAAGAACTTGGTTGTGCAGCTTACAGAAAAATGCCACAGTTTGGAAATAGGAGTCAATAGATTTTTCACCAGAATAGAAGCATTAAATAAGAAGGGTTTGCCTTCTTTATTTGTAATCAATGACAAACTGATGACTAGGGAAGATTATAAGAAGAAGCTTCAAGACATTGCAAAGGATACTACCAAGTCTTCCCACATTAAAGGTGCTATGACAGGGAGAGATTTTTTCGAAGCTATCAACAACATGAGTTTCATCCAACATGAGATAAAGCATATTTTTGTAGTAAAACCCACATTTTCTTGGTATCCTAAGGTAGATGAAATCTACCACAAGGCAACAAAAATCACCATTCTAGATGAGGAGCAGTGGGATAAATTATGTGAATTTCAAGACTAATGAGCATATCAGCTTCATGAACGCAACACCTAAATAGTGGCAACTCAGCAACTATTCTCCACCAAAATAGTGCCAGACCTCCAGATCACTTCGCTAAATTCACCTCTTTTGGTCATATTAGTCAATTCAGTTATTTTGTCATAAATTATAGATTTCCATGTCAATGCAACATTGATTGTAATCATTTTGGAAAAAAAATTTAAATACTTCATTCATTCGAAGTATTGAGGGTCAGTTCCTGATCATTGTAACTCTTTTTATCAAGCACTGTACTTTTTCCACATTGCTAGAGCATCATTAATAAAAATACTTTTCACAAGGCACTTGTGCTGCAACTTACTAGTGATGTTTTTCTTATTGTAATTGTTGTCTTCCCTGTTATTCTCTGCATGTCACTCATATGAAATCTAATTATAAAATAGGAAATGTGAAAAATAATATTTGCTAATTGAGAACCTTATTTGGACTATTTTACAATATGTATGTTTTCTTCTGAAGTCTAATTAAAAAATTCTTAAATTATTTATAATCATTACTGAAACACACCTTTTCTCGACTTCATAATTCCCTTTAAAAGATCCAGCAAACTTAACTAACTTGCCCTGTGATTACTCTTTTAAACATTTGATGCAACATCTAGCTTTATTTGACTCCATAGCCCAATGGGAAGAAGGTAATTTGATCAAATCAACCAACCAAACCAATCAAACAAATTCAAACAAACAACCAACCATAATCGTAACTAACCTAAAATCAACTAGAAAACCAAGCTAAATCATAAAAAGAGATCCTTCTCTGAAGCTGGCAGGGCTAGATCCCAACTTCAAAAGTGGTTTGATGTTGTCCAATATATTTACTCCCTCTGTTAGTGTCAGTCAGTTCAGCCTGTCACCAGTGACCAAATATGCTCTTACAAGGTGTTGTTAGGGTGTCAAGTGAAATTTTTATCATTTCAGCGAATCTTCAAATAAAAATTTGGCCATTGGCTGTTGTGTTAAGGTCACTGTTGCTCCCTTCACTTACTCATGGTCTTCACCACTCATGATGGTCATTGTTTTCTTCAAGGTATCATATCTTCACTTAACGTATTGGGTCATGAAATTGTCAAATTCTTCATTTTAGGTCATGGTATAGGGTTTCACTCCATGTGCCATCATGATACCATAGGTCAAAACAAAAACATGTCCATCATGTAATTCAGTGGGTAAAGGGAGTTAGCAGCTTAGGGAAAGAAAAATAAAGGTAAAGGTAATGTTTTATTTCAAATAAGACAATGCTGCAGTACACTACCTTGTCTCATCATTTCTCATAGGGCCATTTTTGCTTCAAAATATGTTTCTGACCAAATGGAGAAGAAGTTGACAAAAGTGAAAATCATTTTTGTCAATGATAGGCCAAGGAAAAAAAACCTCCTTCCGTCTATGCACAGGTATTATCATTTGAGAGAAATGCCCAAACTGCACTTGCAACGAGAGAGTTGTTACACTTCTAGACAGTTTGAATTCAAGACAACATTTTAGGAATTTGGAGTAGGTGTTAGCAGTGCTTAAGGACTCTATTCTGTAATAGACATCCTAAGCTTTCTAATGGTACCTTCAGATAGTGATTTGGATTAGTGAAAGGCATCTAAAACTTCTTTGCAAGTTGGCACTGCATTTTTTTCAAAGACACCTCCGGTTTTTGGAGTGACCTTGGGAAATTCAAATTTTCTCCCTGCTGGAGTGTCCATATTACATTCTTGATGAGTCCATCTTGTAGAAAACTTCAAGAGCTCTCCACCAAGCTATCAATTTTGAAATTTGGAGCCATTTAAGGCCTCTAAAAGTTGGTTGGAAGACGGCGATGCGCTTCTGGAGGTGGTGGTGTGCTTCCATGAACTGTGTTGTGCTTCTACTAACTGCACTGCACTTCTGCTATTTGCGCTACACTTGTGATAGAGTAGCTCAAAAAATGCCCAAACTCACCAAAATCTAAAATTTTATCTTGCATTCCTACTTTTTTCTCTTTTAAGCTTATTCACAAGTAAATATCATCATCTAGCTCACCTTTTTGCTTGGGAAAAGTAGATGCAAATGTGAATCTTTTTCATCTAGTGTTTTTGTGAAATTTCGTGATGCAAAACTAGTGTAAATGATGGGTTTTATTAGTTATGACATTGAAAACTTTTAAACTTTTCACCTCATACCTTTTCACATGTATAAATCACCCTATCTTTCACTAATTAACTCATCTACCCTCAGATTACCTCACCTTTACACAAACTCTAGCTCATACCTATCATTTTAGACAATTTCCTAGCAGGACTGTTTTTTAAATTCTCGTACTCATCTATATCTCTCATTTAACCCATTTTATACTTCCTAACTTTTATATAACACCTATCCACTTCCAAAAATTCCCATATCATCATCTCCCTTCCCTAACTCCCTCATTGCATCATTTCCTTCCTTGAGCAAGAAAATAGTTAGCTTAAGGCTAAACAACTGATCATGGAGAAAGAGAAGTCCAAGATGCTATAGAAAGGACATAAAGGTAAAGTAGTGTTGGAGCCTGGTGAACATGATGAATAGGAAAAAAAGTTGCAAAGGAAGATGGCCATCCATTATTACACTAGGAATCAGGTTGCCAAGGTCAGAATCAAGCAGTTGAAAAACAAGCTAAAGGAAACCCTAAAGGACACAAATTAGAGGGATAAATTGGAGATGCTTGCTAAAGCATCCATGAGGGAATGAAATACCTCATTTTTCACTTCATGACTGATATTTAAGGTTTTCTGACCATTTCTGTTTTTTTGATAATTTTGGTGCCAAATTTAGAAATTGAGCTAGTCACAGAAGCACAACACCTTGGCATTGCACTTTTCCTTAGACCTCCAAACGACAAATGGCTTGCATTTTTGGAAAGCTCTCATGGCATTCTCGCAAAACCTATTTCATCAGATTTCTCAGAGAGGGCTCAAATTTTGAGAAAAAGGAGAAAAAGGGGTCAAAAATCATCATTCTGCCACTCCTTTTCACAGGGGCTGCACTTCCGGAGACACCTTGGGAGATGCATTTTTGAAGGCCTTCCCATGGGTCATTTTTTAAAATTCAAGCTGTTATGAAAACTAGACAAGAAAGGCTAGTTGACCATTCTCTCATATATTAATTTGGACTTTAGGAAGACACCTTAAGGTGGGCTCAAATTTGGTGCTGCACTTCTGCAAATTTCTGAGTTTTTATTTTAAATTTCACTGTGTAATTTCCTAGTTTTCAGTTTGACTTGGTCAAAGTCAAAAATCGTGATGTGATTGAAGTAGTTCAAGGATAGATGATGTAATCATGAATAAATATACATGATAGGTTTTTTTATGATTAATTAGGCCTCATTAAGGAAGCAACATTCAAAACAAAGTCTAAGAGAGGAGTTTGTCTTTGACCTTCTCACTCTTACCTATTGGTTGAGAGAATCCTGGAAATAGTTCCACCACCTAGGAATTCGACTCCTGAAGGTGGGAAATTTGTTTGATTGAGTATATATGTATTATTCCTCATTCAGAGAGAGGGGTTGGACTTTTGTGGAGAAGATTTTACCTTATGTTCTTTTACAACTAATACAGGAGAAGTTGCAGCTATATTTCAAGAATTCTTGTTCAGTGAGTCTATGGTATTGTTTTGTTTTCCTATCAGTTTCTAATGGATAAATCATCTCTCTTTTTATGCTTTATCTTCTTCCTATGAATTTCCTTTCAGTTATATAGATAGAAATCTTAGATTTAAGCTCTGTTTATCTGGAAATCATGCTTGTGTTTCTTTTCTTCTAAAACTAATGAATTCATGCTTTTACATGCTCATTATGTTTTCTTAAACTCTCAGACCTATACTACATTGAAAACACTTTAAGTTCACCATAGCACACTGATATCTAGATCCTTTTTATACTTGTCACTAAATACTTGAAGCCTTGACATAATTACCTGCTCTAATCCTTAGTCCAACAAACCAAAAACCCTAAATTCACAAATACTCAAACATGACTTGTATATCTAGCCTAAAACCTATTTATTTTCAGTTATTGACAAATCCTTAGAGATATCCCTCTCTCGTTCAGTAGGGCCAGCTACTAAACTGAATGTGGTTCGAGGTTACCTCTTTCGATCTCCTCCTTAGCCTAGGAAACTATAGGGGATAACATTTTTGGTTCCGTTACCGGGGAACGAAAGATCATATCTTCCCTTGAAAAGAATGACAAGGATCAGATCTGATTTATGATGGTGAATAGTGATCAAACACAAGAAATGTTATGCATCTTTCACCTGGAGACTCGAGTGTTGAAGAATCCAAAGGTTCAGAATTATCATGATGACTCCACTGTTCAAAAATCGGTAGCTTGAAGAACTTCTTAGTGACTTAAATATTTTCAAAATGGATTCAACTGCTTGAAGGTATGCTCCTATGAATTGAGCTCATATTCCTGGTCTTCTGAATCATATTCCTTGTATAGATTGGCAAACAGGGCTGCCAAATTTAAGGGTTAGGATGGAGAAGATGCTAGTTTGCATTTGGTCAAATTTCATTTTCATATTCATAGATTAAAGACTAAGTTTCCTGAAGGTTGTCTAATGAAGATGTTCATGGCTGCCTTGGAGGAAATAGCGAGGAAATGGTATGAAAATCTACCATTTTCTAGTTCATATTCTCTAAAGGATTTTCATTCAGTTTTCTTTCAACATTATCAAAGATGTAATTTTTCCTTATCAATGATGGATAAATGTTGTGAGATTTCTAAAAATTTCATTAAATTTCTTGAAAATTCGTATGGGGATGAAGAATGTATGGAAGAAGATATATTAGAATCCCTTTATGATTTTTCCTCCCAACAAGAATCAACATTTATTGAATTGAGGCAACTTGTCCTGATGATGAACCACACTGGTTGGTTCGAAATGCGTTGACAAAAGAATCAACATCTTCCTCCTTGGATGAAAAAGACTGGGATCAAAATAAAGAAAGGCCTACTTCTGATCTTGAAAATGAAAGTCACCGAGCCAATGTTAATCTCTATAAAACTTTGTGTTCTCCTTTGTCTAAAGATGAAATAGATAAGCTCTTGAAAAGCCATCTTACAACCCAAGTTAAGGCAAGTTTGTAGTGTTCACACAGTTAAGAATGTGTGAGTGAAATTTCTTCCATTATTGAAAACGAAAATCTAGGTTTAAATGATGACAATCATGAGACTGATGAAACTATACAAGAAGTTGTTGTGAGTAAGCCAACTTGTGATGTAGATTTCCTACAAGGAGATCAACTAACAGGGATTGTTTTCTTTCATGAAGAGGATAGGACTAACATGTTTAATAATATTGAAGAATGTTTTCTTTTCAAGGATGATTTAGACTATGAATTGGAAGAGTATGAGTATGAGATAGATAGTGTGTCGAAGATAGAATCAGAGTTTCTCATGCTTGAGGAATTTGTAGCCAACACTCAAGTAGCAGAAAGTCATACTTACTTATTCCTTCCTATGGATCAACAACCAAGTATTCATTCAGATCAAAATGAATTGAGTACTTGTATTTTTGTTGGATTTCAAGACAAGGTAACATTTCATATTTTTAAGGATACTTACACTGATTTGTTGCATCCATCTGGGAAGATGAATTTTCTTGTATTTATGGATCATGAGCACATGTTCAGTGGACACTTGGAGTGGCCTAGCGTTTGTTTTTTCTGCCTGCTCAAGGAAAGTATGAGCATGATTCAAATAAGTAGTCATTTGCTGGATTAGTTACACTAGAGGGATCATTACACTTGATATATATATATATATATATATATATATATATATATATATATATATATATATATATATCTTCAGAAGGTGAGGCGGTTATCATCAGGATTTGAAGCCCGAGGTGAAGGCCCTAAGATCCAGATGGTCTATTGCCATAAGTAAGTTTAGTAAGTTTTAGATTTTTGTCAAGGTCAGTTAGTTAGTCAATTTTTAGTTTGAATTTAGTCTTTGCAATTTAACTCCATGCCCAATGGATAAGGCTACTAGGTCTACAGTGTTCTTGACACCTCCAAGGAGCTACCATCCCCAGTTGGAGCCAATGCTAGTGTCAGTAAGTTCAGCGTGTCACCAGTGAACAAATATGCTCTTACAAGGTGTTGTTAGGGTGTCAAGTCAATTTTTTTCATTTCAGTAAATCTTCAAATAAAAATTTGGCCATTGGCTGTTGTGTCTAGGTCACTGCTACTCCCTTCACTTACTCATGGTCTTCATCACTCATCATGGTCATTGTCTTCTTCAAGGTATCATATCTTCACTTAAATGTCTTGGGTCATGAAATGGTCAAATTCTTCATTTTAGGTCATGGTCTAGGGTTTCACTCCATGTGTCATCATGATACCATAGGTCAAAACAAAAACATGTCCATCATGTAATTCAGTGGGTAAAGGGAGTTAGCATATTAGGGAAAGAAAAATAAAGGTAAAGGTAATGTTTTACTTCAAATAAGACAATGCTGCAGTACACTACCTCATCCCATCATTTCTCATAGGGCCATTTTTTATTTGAAATATGGTTCTGAATAAATGGAGAAGAAGTTTACAAAAGCGAAAGAGGTTTTTGTCAATGATAGGCCAACGAACAAAAACCACCTTAAGTTTATGCATAGGTATTATGATTTGAGAGAATACCCAAACTACACTTGCAACGGGAGAGTTGTTACACTTCTGGATAGTTTGACTTTAAGACAACATTTTACGGATTTGGAGCAAGTGTTTGCAGTTCTTAAGGACTCTATTATGTGGAAGACATCCTAAGATTTCCAATGGTACCTTCAGATAGTGATTTGGATTAGTGTAAGGCATCCAAAAGTTCTTTGAAAGTTTGTGTTTCACTTTTGTGAGAGACACCCCAGGGTTTTGGAGTGACCTTGGGAAAATCAATTGTTCTCCCTGCTGGAGTGTCAAAATTACATTCTTGATGAGTCCATCTTGTAGCAGACTTCAAGATATTTCCAACGAGCTATAAATTTGGCAATTTGGAGCAGTTTAAGTCCTCCAAAGTATGGTTGGAAGATGATGTTTCACTTTTGTGAACTGTGCTGCGCTTCTGGAGGTGGTGCAATGCTTCCATGAACTGTTCTGCACTTCTGCTAACTGCGCTGCACTTGTGATAGAGTAGCCCAAAAACTGCCCAAACTCACCCAAATTTCAAATTTGAGATTGAATTCCTACTTTTTTCTCTTCTAAGCTTATTCACAAGTAAGCATCATCATCTAGCTCACCTTTTTCCTTGGGCAAAGCAGATGCAAATGTGAATTTTCTTCATCTAGGGTTTATGTGAAATTTCATGCTACAAAATTGGTGTAAATGATGGATTTTATTAGTTATGACATTGCAAACTTGTAAATTTGTCACCTCATACCACTTCACATGTATAAATCACCCTATCATTCACTAATTAACTCATCTACCCTCAGATTACCTCACCTTTACACAAACCCTAGCTCATAGCTATCATTTTCGATAGTTTCCTAGCAGGATTGTTTTTTAAATTCTCCTACTCATCTCTCTCTTTCATTTCACCCCTTTTAAACTTCCTAAGTTTTCTATAACACATATCAATCTCCCAAAATTCCCCTATCATCATCTCCCTTCCCTAACTCCCTCATTTCATCATTTCCTTCCTTGAGCAAGAAAATAATTAGCTTAAGGCTAAACAATTGATCATGGAGAAAGAGAAGTCCAAGATGCTACAACAAGGGGACAAAGGTAAAGAAGTGTTAGAGCTTGGTGAACATAATGAATAGGAAAAAAAACTTGCAAAGGAAGATGGCCATCCATTATTACACCAGGAATCAAGTTACCAAGGTCAGAATCAAGTAGTTGAAAAACATGCTAAAGGAAACCCTAGCAGACAAAAGTGAGAGGGATAACATGGATATGCTTGCTGAAGTATCAATGAGGGCATGGAATAGATCATTTTGCACTTCATGACCAATTTTCAAGGTTTTCTGAGCATTTTTGGGTTTTTGAAAATTTTGGTGCCAAATCTAGAAATTGAGCTAGTTACAAAAGTGCGTTGTGCTTTTTCCTCAGACCTACAAATGACAAATGTCTTGCATTTTTGGAAAGCTCATGGCCTCATATCAAAACCCATTTCATCATATTTCTCAGAGAGCGCTCAAAGTTTGATAAAAAGGAGAAAAAGAGGTAAAAAATCATCATTTTGCCACTCTTTTTGACATGCGTTGCGCTTCTGGAGACACCTTGGGAGAATGAGTGTTTGAAGGCCTTCCCTTGGGTCATTTAAAAAATTCAAGGTATTTTGGAAACTAGACAGGCAAGGCTAGTTGACCGTGCTGTCAGATCTAATTTTGGAATTTAGGAAGGCACCATAAAGTGGGATCAAAGTTGGTGCTGCGCTTCTACAAATTTCTGAGTTTTTATTTTAAATTTCACTGTGTAATTTCCTAATTTTCAATTTGACTTGGTCAAAATCAAAAATCATGATGTAATTGAAGTAGTTAGAAGTTAGATGATGTAATCATGAATAAATAGACATGATAGGCTGTTTTTATGATTAATTAGGCCTCATTAAAGAAGCAAAATTCAAAACAAAGTCTAAGAGAAGAGTTTGTATTTGACCTTCTCACTCTTACCTGTTGGTTGAGAGAATCTTGGAAACAGTTCCACCACCTATGAATTGGACTCTTGAAGGTGGGGAAGCTATTTGATTGATTCTATATGTATCATTTCTCATTCAGAGAGAGGGGTTTGACTTTTGTGGAGAAGTTTGTACCTTATGTTCTTTTACAGCTAATACAAGAGCAGTTGCAGCTATATTTCAGGAATTCTTGTTCAGTGAGTCTATGGTGTTGTTTTATTTTCCTATCATTTTATAATGGATACATCATATCTCTTTTCATGCTTTATCTTCTTCCTATGAATTTCCTTGCAGTTATATAGACAAAAATCTTAGATTTAAGCTCTGTTTATGTTAGGCCCCTATACTACTAGTGTAACCCCTTATTGTTATTATTACAACCCCCTTATTATATTGTTGTACCCATGTAGTCCCCATATTGTTATTATTGTGCCCCATAGAAGCCCACTATTGTTATTATTATGCCCTTACATTATTATTGTTATGTCGGCTCTGATTATATTATGACCCCTTAGACTCTTATATATAGAAAGGAGGTCTTGTCATTTGTATCATCCAAGAATTGTTCATTTGTGTAATGTAAGGAGGTTACCCCCTTGAAAAGGCTGAATTCTAAAGCGTTTATCTCTCTTTTCTATCTTTTTGTGAGTTGGTTTCATAACATTTGGTATCAGAGCTTTGGATTCTAGGGTTTCGCTGCTCCAAATAGCTCATTGTGGAATTTTAGCTATAATGTTTTTTCTATGATGTTTCAGAATCTAAAAAAAAACCCATTAGAGAAGAAATCGCGCTGAACCTCTGGTCCAAATTTCAGATCCTGTATTGCTATATTTTTGGATATATAATCTAAGGAATTTAGGGTTTTTGTGGACCCCCGAATTACATTCCAAAGAGGTCACCTTTGGAAAATCGTTATAACTTTCTCTTTGAGCATCAGATTGAATTTTCGTCAGAAGTTACATAAAGAGGACGGACTGTAGTTTTTTTTGGGTATAATTTTCAGAACCTAAGGTTGAAACAGTGACCCGCAGTGCGTTGTACCAGTTCGCTCTATTGAACCAGTCTATACTCAAGTCATCGTGGGAGATTTGGCACAACTCTTCATTGGAGAATCCAATCTTGATCATACTTACGAGGTTTGAAAGATTACTCAGAGGGTTACCGCAGGCCGTGATTTCAGAACTAGACGATCCAAAATTACAAAGTTACAGTCATTTGAAGATTGAGCTCCTAAAATCAAGAAAAGGCGATATGAGGAAGTTTGATGGAAAGGATCCGGTAAATTGGATACTGCAGATGGAGAAATATTTTGATCTACATGAGGTCTAAATGTTATAAAAGGTATGTATTGCATCTTCATATTTAGAACCAGATCAATTTTTATGGTATAAAGGGCTTCGTTCTCGTAAACAACTTGTTACGTGGTCAATTTTCACAGAAGAAATGATAGCACATTATGAGGATACAAAGAGCAACACCTTCTTTAGAGCAACACCACAAAAATTGGAAGGAAAAAGAGAAAAAGGGCTTTGTTACAATTATGATAACAAATACATTAAAGGTCATAAGTGTGCAGAGAATAAATTATTTTACATTGATTGTGGAGAGGAGGAAGAAAAGGATCAAGAAACGTCAAAAGAAGAGGATATACAATAGGAACCAACCCCAGAGAAAGAAGAAATGAATCCGACCATATCTTGTAAAGCATTGGAAAAATTACTACTCCTCAAACTCTCAAGATAGAAGGACATATCAAGAAGAAAAAGTTTCAAGAAGTGAAAGATCACATCAAGCAAGAGGAAATGAATCTAACCATATCTTGTAAAGCATTGGCCGGAATTACCACTTCTCAAACTATCAAGATAGAAGGACATATCAAGAAGAAAAATGTTCAAGAAGTGAAATATCACATCGAGCATCAAGTAATGAATCCGACCATATCTTGTAAAGCATTGGAAGAAATTACCACTCCTCAAACTCTCAAGATAGAAGGACATATCAAGAAGAAAAAGTTTCAAGCAGTGAAAGATCACATCGAGCATCAACAAAAAGTTCTCCAACTTTGAAAGGATAATGCCACTTTGGTGCAGAATCGAATGAAACAACAGGTAGATCAACATCGCAGTGAAAAGAGTTTTGATGTAGGTGATTGGGTATTTTTACGGCTACATCTCAAGCAAGCTATTTATGAGAAGGAATTTTGGCAATACTACATGCACTTAAGAAGTGGCGACCTTACCCAATAGGAAGACACTTCAAGGTAAAAAGGGATCATGATAGTCTTAAATGCTTTTTAGAACAAATATTATCTTTAGAAGAACAGAAAAAATGAGTCACAAATATGTTGGGTTATGACTTTGACATCATCTACGGAAAAGGGAAGAAAAATTTTGTTGTAGATGCACTCCCAAGAAAGGATGAGGATGTGGAAGCATTGTTTTGTGCTATTTCTATTATCCAACCAGATTGGATAAATGAAGCAAGGGATGAATGGAAGAAGGACAAAGAAGTGTGGCCACCCATCCAAAAGTTGCAGAAGATCCCAATTCAAACAATATTTCCAGAACTTGAAGTGGAAGGAAAAATCATATTGAAACCTGGAGCAGTCACAAAAACAAGAACCCGACAATGATGAAATCAATCAATTGCAGAGTATCTCATCAAGTGGAAGAACTTATGTGCTGAAGATTCCACATGGGAGGACAAGAATTTTATATAGAAGCATCAAGAACTACTCAAGCGTTGAGGACAACACTTTTTGAAGGAGAGGAGCATGATAGGCCCCTATACTACTAGTGTAACACCTTATTGTTATTAGTACAACCCCCTTATTATATTGTTGTACCCATGTAGTCCCCATATTGTTATTATTGTGCCCCATAAAATCCCACTATTGTTATTATTGTTCCCTTACATTATTATTGTTATGTCGGCTCTGATTATATTATGACCCCTTAAACTCCTATATATAGAAAGTAGGTCTTGTCATTTGTATCATCCAAGAATTGTTCATTTGTGTAATGTAAAGGAGGTTACCCCCTTGAAGAGGATGAATTCTAAGGCATTTATCTCTCTTTTCTATCTTTTTGTGAGTTGGTTCCATAACAGTTTATCTGGAAATCATGCTTGTGTTTCTTTTCTTCTAAAACTAATGAATTCATGCTTTTACATGCTCATTATGTTTTCTTAAACTCTCAAACCTATACTACATTGACAACACTTTAAGTTCACCATAGCAAACTGATATCTATCTCCTTTTTTACTTGTCACTGCATACTTGAAGCCTTGACCTAATTACCTACTCTAATCCCTAGTCCAGCAAAGCAAAAACCCTAAATTCACAAATACTCAAACAAGACTTGTATATATAGCCTAAAACCTATTTCTTTTTAGTTATTCATTGATAAATCCTTAGAGAGATCCCTCTCTAGTTCAGTAGGGCTAGCTACTAACCTGAAAGTGGTTCGAGGTTACCTCTTTCAATCTCCTCCTTAGCCTAGGAAATTGTAGGGGATAACACCCTCAACCTCAAAAATATAGAATGATAACATAGTGGTGACCATACTGGGGAAGAATACATTTTAATTCAAAACATTATTATTCCCTGGTTTAAAATCAATATTTCAGTAAGCAATTGTTGTATCATTATGAAATACATGATCTGAGGTTGTTATTTTGCACATATCTGTTGTACCATTGATTTTGATTTTGATTTTTGTGTGATGATTTTTCATAACCCTGGCTCCCAAAAGAATTTATACTAGATCTCATCCTGATCCCAACCCTGCTAAAATTGTAGATGACCCTGAGAAACTATTTAGAAAGAGAATCTTTACCGAGAGTCAAGGTAGTAATAGTCCCTTTTCTAGATTCAATTCTCCTCTGGAAAATACTCCTTTGTCAAGGTCTAATTCTCTTCCAGAGAAATTTGAAACTTTACAAGATATAGAATTTTATTTTCCTTTCCAACAAAGTTTGTTTAGATCAAAGTCTGAGGCTTTTGTAGATCAAAATATCATAGATAAAGCCATACTGCAACCATATCTACCCCAAACCCAAGACCTTGAAATAAATCCTGATCTTGAATCTTTACAACAATTTGACAAATTACAAGGTCTAGTTTTAGTGTTGGACCAAGCTATTGAAGAAGATTTTATTCAACAATCTGTCGAATTCTCTTCTTTAACTATTGTAGCAGCCTTTTTGTCTAATCACTCATCCTAATCTATACATCTTTGGCCCCCCAGTCCTACTCATTCCATAGTTTCAACTTCCTTGCCTCTGATTTCTCAAACTACTATCCCTACCATCCCTATATTTATCAAAACTGAACCTCCATTAGGTCCATCCTCAAGTCAATCTATCAAGACAATTATGGCAGGAAGGTATGCACCTTTGGTGTTATTAGGCTAGCTAAATGCAATGCCTGCAGATTATCCATCCAAAATTGTGACCTTTGATAATACTGGTGCTAATACTGCCCAGCAACATGTGGATAGGATGAATGATGTTTTCGATCTCTAAGAAGTAGATGAAGCCACTGTTAAAAAGAGATTGTTTGCCCAAATGTTAGGAGGTGATGTCAAGAAATGGTTTATGGGTTTACTTGAAGGAAGTATAGCCAACCTTGAGGCTTTCCATCAAACGTTTTTAGCTAGATGGGAGATCAAGAAGAACCCACTTCAACTCCTAAATGAATATAAAAGGTTAAAGATAAAACCCAATGAAACTGTGGAAGAATATTATGAATGATTCAATACTATTTACAATGCCATTCCACAAGACATCAAGCCCTCCCCTGGCCTATCTCTGATTGATTTTCCGGATGGTTTCAATATAGACATGGAATATCAACTTAGAGAGAGATACCCAACAACTTTGGAAGAAATGCAAGCAAATGTAATTAAATTTGAAGCTAACATCCTGGCCAAAAAAGCCAAACAGATGTCTGAATGCAGAGTAAAGAAGAACCTTCTACTTTTGGTGTTGACCATAAGATTGATAACTTAGTAAGGATAGTGAATCAAATGATGCAAAGAGTTAACATTAATGATCAGTCTCAAACAAGAGAAAACCAAAATGTCCCATAAACTAGAAACCAAAACTTTAGAAGAAATGTTCCCCAAATTAAACAAAGAGAATAAAAGGGACTAGACCAGCAGGTCCAACCTCCTTTTTAGGAAAAGTAGACAGATTATTAGGGGAACATTGTAGAAGATTTGGACGATAATAAAAATAAATTTGCTACGGATAAGTGATGAGGAAATAGTTTTCCTCACTCGAGAGGAGAAATAGTTTTCTCTTATAGCCCAGACTGAAATGGATTCTAAAGAGTCAAATGAATATAAACAAGGATTTGAAAATGAAATAATGGAAGTCCATAGGCAGTATAATCTTAGAAGTAAGAAGAATCAAGATACTGCAAATAAAAATAATGCTGAAATTCTTGTCAAAAATGTCTCTGATTCTGATTCCAAGAAAACAATAGAAATTTTTCCTAAGAGAAACACTAAAAATATTGGGAAGAAGCCAACAGAAGCTACTATAAAAAATACCATTGATATTCCTTCCAGAACTACTCAAACTGATCCCCCTTCTACCAGTCAACAAATAGAATTGGCCACAAAAGTAGTTGCTAATAAGTCTGATTTTCCAAATATGCTTAAAAATCAAACACCATTCATTATAGAAAATGAACTTGCCAAGCTGAAAATTTCTATCCCCTTAACTGAATTAATGAAAAAAAATACATACAAGACTCATGTCATGAAAGCATTAAACAATGGGGAGAAAACTAATGATCTAAATTTCAATGATGATTAGCCTAAACTCTTATTTGGGCTAGAAGTAGAAGATAAACCACAAGAAGGAGCACTCCCTCCATTTTATGTCAGTATGAATATTCATGATAAAATTCTCCATAATGCTATGCTAGATTTAGGTGCATCCCATAATTTAATGCCCAAAGTTGTCATGGAAAAACTAGGACTTGACATTACTAGACAATACAAAGATTTGTATTCCTTTGATTCTAGCAAAGTTAGATGCCTAGGTATTATCAAAGACCTATGTGTTACTTTAGTCCAAACCCCTGCTAAAAGTCTACTAATGGATATAGTGGTTTCAGACATTCATCCTAAGTATGGCATGTTGTTTTCACGCTCATGGGGAGAAAAATTACAAGGAACCCTACAAATGGACATGACTTATGCCACTATACCAGTGTTTGGTCAACATAGAAGACTGTATAGGGAAACTTTAATGAAGTATATGGTCAGTAGTAAAGAGAAGCCACATAACTATCCTCTTAACTCTGTTCATTCTGGCCTGGAATCTTTCATTCTTTATAATGATGGGGACATTGATGCACATATTACTAAAGCATAAAATGATATTGATTAAAAACATGAAAATCAAACACAAATTGTGCAACAAAACATTGAAACTAAACCTTTTTGGAACATGAGCTTTGATGGATCTTGTAGCAAAGTAGGTTCAGGGGTAGGTGTTTGGGTGGCCAATTCAGGGAACAACCATGCAGAGGGTCATTCCTATAAACTCAACCTTCATTGAAGCAATAATATAGCAAAATATGAGGCACTTCTCTTGGGATTTCAATTATTGAAAAGGCCAGGTGCTAAAAGAATTGAAGTTCAAGGGGATTCTGAATTAATTCTAAAAAAAATTAAAGGAGAATATGTTGCAAAACATCCTAGGTTGAAAGCCTACATAAATGTTGTGCTTGAATTTCTAGTAACTTTTGTAGAATATGATCTTGCTATCATTCCCAGAAATCAAAATGTCCTCGCTAATGGTATAGCTTTTTTAGCTAGCACATGTAAAATTCCTCATCCCAACATAAAATATACAGTGGAAGTTAAATGTCATCCAGCTATACCCGATAATATGAGGTACTGGCAAGTATTTGGATGTGACAAGCAGATTGAAAACTTTTTACAATCCAAGGATGAGTATGAAGAAAGTAGCATAGATTTAGAGTGTGAATTAGGAAATAAGATTGTTGAATACATTAATGTAGATAACCAGTTTGATGATTCTTATGTAAATATTTCAGTGAGTAAATATGTACATAAATTAGAATTGCATGAAATAGATCCAGAAAAGGAAGAATTTGAAGTACTTTAGTTTAAGGATAATTTTCTGCCTAGAAGTCTAGCTCCGTTAGAAGAACTTTTTGATTTCAATGATGTAGCAAAGAAGCCAAAAATGGAACACACGAGGAAAAACATAGAAGAATGCAATATAGGTAGTGAGCACAATCCCAAAATGATAAAACTCTTAAAACCACTTCCTACTGTCAAAAAGCAACGATACATAGCCCTTTCCAAAGAGTTCATAGATGTCTTTGCCTGGAGCTATGAGGACCTAAAAGCATATGACACTAGTATCATACAACACAAAATCCCAATAAAGGAAGATCAGAAACCATTCAAACAAAAACTTCGTAGGATAAATCCTGTCCTAATGCCTTTGTTTGAAAAAGAAGTGAAAAGGATGTATGACGCTAAAATTATACTTCCTCTTAGATACTCTAAATGGGTGTCTAACATTGTGCCTACTAGAAAGAAAACTGGAGAAATCAGATTGTGTATTGATTTCAGAAATATTAATAAAGTATCCCTTAAAGACAACTACCCCTTACCTAAAATGGATCATATATTGCAAAAAGAAGTGGGGTCTAGTAGGATTTCCTTATTACGTGGTTTCTCAATTTATAACCAAGTCTTAGTGCATGCTGATGATCAGGATAAAACTACCTTCACTACACCATGGGGGACTTTCATGTAGGTGAAAATTCCCTTTGGGTTAATGAATACTAGAGCCACTTTCCAAAGAGAAATGGATATTTCCTTTGCTGATGAAATTGGCCATTTTATTGTGATTTATCTGGATGACATTACTTTCTATCCTAAAACTAATGAGGAACATTTAGCATATCTTAGAAGAGTGTTTTAAAAATGTAGAACGTTTGGAATCTTGCTAAATCCTAAGAAGACACTATTTGGCTTGGAGGAAGGAAAACTTCTTGGTCACATTATTTCCAAGGATGGAATTAGGATTGATACCAGTAGAATTGAAGCAATATTAAAAATCAGTCACCCAATAAATATCAAAGAGCTTCAATCTTTTATTGGAAAAATATATTTCCTAAGGAGATTCATTCCTAACCTGGCAGAACTTATTAGAAACATAACAAACATGCTTAAAACGAATTCTGAAATCAAGTGTAGTATTGAGGCTAAACAATCCTTTGACTTAGTCAAATAAGCATTGACCAAAGAACCAGTGTTGATCAGCCCAGATTTAACAAAATATTTCATAATCTTCTCATTTGCTTTTGAACACACTATTATAGCAGTGTTACTGTAGAAAAACAGTGAAGGTTTTGAGAAGCCTATTGCATTCTTTAGTAACGCTTTAAAAGATGCATCTTTGAAATACAAAATTATGGAAAAACAGGCCTTTGCATAGTTTAAAGCAATAAAATATATTAGAGTATATATTTTCATTCCCATATTATTGCTTATGTACATAATGCAGTGGTTAAGGACATTTTGACACAAAATGGACCTAATGAAAAACGAGGCAAATGGGTTACTTTCATTCTTGAATATGATTTAGAAATCAAGCCCACTAAGTTAATCAAACATCAGGGACTAGCCAAATTGATGGATGAATCAAATTCCCATGCATTAGAAATTAACTTGATTGATTCTTTAGATAATCAAGAGGAATAGGTGACTCCACAAATTGATGAGCCATTTCTGAACTCACCCTCGTATGTAGACTTGCTTTATGTTTTATTTAATTTAAATCTTCCTCCTAGTTTGACAAAAAACAAAGGCAAGATTTCTGAAGTTAAAAGCAGTCTAATTTTTCATTATAGATAATATTTTGTATTGGAAAGATGCTGGGGGTATTTTACTTAAATTCTTGTTAAAGAATGATGTAGAAAAAGTTATGCAGGAATTCCATGAAGGAGATTGCGGTGGAAATATTTATTGGAAAACCACTGCCAATAAAATCCTTAGAGCTGGTTTCTACTAGCCTACCCTTTTCCCTGACATTGACAAACAAGTCACCTCATGCCATAAATGCAACATTTTTGAGGGAAAGAGAAAATTGTTGCCCCTGCCATTAAAGCCTATCTCTGTTGAAAATCCCTTCCAGCAATGGGGATTGGACTTCATTGGTAAAATTCATCCCTCTTCCTCTGCCTAACATAAGTGGATTCTCAAGCACATACGGCAGAAAAAACTGATCTGAGCTGCGCGCGCGTTTACAGCGATTAGGTCAAGAAACGTAGCGGGTTGAGCCGCCGCCATGGGTGCTCCAGGGGGCGGAGAGGCCTCTCCCCCCCCTCCATTCTCTGCTGAAACCGCATTCAGAAATCTCCTGACCCAGAAAGGGAAAAAACGGCCAAATCCTGAAGTCCCAACGTTTATCAAAAAGCTTGAAGAAATACCAGAGATCGCGCTGCCTGAAGAACAACCAATCAAAATAGCTCTTGCATTGGTGGACAGAGGATTGGTCGGGAAATTTATGGGTCACTGGCCATCAACAAAATCGACAGATGAATGGGTTCAACGAAATTGGAGGCCTCTGCTGACGAACAGCGTGATCTGCTATGCTGTCGGCCGAGGATTTTTCATCTTCGAATTCACTACCAAGGAAGACCGTGACCTGGTGTTCAGAAATGGTCCGTATTTCATGGGAAATCAAGGCCTTTTCCTGAACAAATGGACCCCTGATTTCGATCCTTCAGTCGATGTTCCAAAGGAGGTCCCTGTTTGGGTCCGGCTCCCCAACCTGCCGATCCACTGCTGGAGCTACCAATCTCTTCAAAAGATTGGAAACGGGCTGGGTCGATTCATTGACAAAGCTGACAATAGAGGCCAATACACCTGCGCAAGAATCTGCGTGGAAGTTGACTTGGAAGCTGGTCTACCGGAAGCCATTAAACTCACAGTTGGAGAATGGCATCACTACCAGAAACTGGACTACGAGCAACTGCCCTTCAAGTGCAGAATCTGTCATGAGCATGGTCATTTCCAACGAAACTGCCCTAAAGCCCCATCAAGGGACAAGGTGGAAGAAGAAGGATGGAAAGAGATAAAAAAGGGCAAGGTAGTCTCAAAGGCTACTGAACAGACAAAATCTGGGACAATGGGGAACCCCCAGGCCAATTCTCAGAATAAATCAATCACAAAAGAAGGCCCCCCTTCAGTTGAAAAGGTGAATGTAACAGAGAATCAGGAAGAAACTGAAGACCACTCGAATAAACTGAAAGAAACCGAAGAAAACTCTCCGGATCCCCTAGCAGATGCTGAACAAAGGGGAACCGAAGGTAATGAGGAGCACATCAGTCTAGCCTTTGATTCAGGGGAAGAGTCAGAAGAGAGAGACACCGAATCAGATGGATCACAAATCACTCCTATCAAATCGACTAGGGGACGAAAATCCAAGAAGAAACAGAGAGAGGAGAAAACTTATCTGGATGTCCTTCAAGGCTCCCAGAAAACTCTAAAAGGAATGATGAACACCAGATCCGGGCGCAAGCAGAGCAGGGCTCCAAAAGGAGCCACCACCTCCCAAGGCAGTAAATAATGAAATACGTCTCCTGGAACTGCAGAGGGTTAGGCAGCAGACTGAAAGAAGAAGCCCTGAAAGACATTGTTAGGATACATTCGCCTGAAATCCTTCTCATCCAGGAGACAAAGATGGAGGATAATCCGCTCCTCCAAACTAGTAAGACATTCTGGCACAAAGGTCCCGGAAGAGCTGTCAGCGCTAGGGGAGCCTCTGGTGGGCTTGCCTCCTTCTGGGACAGCTCAAAATATGAATTGATTCAAGAAGAAATCTGCTCTCACTGGATTTTCATCCAGCTCCTCCACAAAGATTCTGGGCAACAAGTAAGTATGTTTAATATTTATGCTCCGGTCCTTCCAGTTGAGAAAAAATTTTGTTGGGACTCGCTTCAGTCCTTTCTTTTATTGCACAAGCCAGGAAATATCATTATTGCAGGTGATCTGAATGTCACTCTTACCATTGATGAGAAAAAGGGTGGCTCCCCAGTAAGGGATCTAGCTAGAGAATGGGTGGAAGACGCAATGTTAGATTGGGATCTTGAGGATATCAAGCCTTCTGTTGGAAAATATACCTGGACCAACAAAAGATTAGGGCCCAACCACATAGTTGCTCGTCTAGACAGATTCCTTGTCCAATCCTCTTTCCTCTCATGTGGTCTAACAACCTCGTCTAAGATTCTCCCAAATTGCACTTCTGATCATAAACCCATTAGTCTCGAGCTATCCCTTGATGGAAACCTTGGTCCAATACCTTTTAGATTCAGTCCCTTGTGGATTCAGCAAGATGGTTTCCATGAAGTGGTTTCTGAAGCTTGGAATCGGCAGATCCTGGGATCTCCTTTCTATGTGTGGGAAGAAAAATTGAGGGGCCTTAAAAGAAAACTCAAGGAGTGGGCTAAAACTCTGAAAACACCCACTGCCAAGAGAAAAGATTCCTTAGAAAACCTTGATGCCCATCAATCTGCAATGGAGAAGTCTGTTATATCTCAAAATCTGATTCAAAGAGAAGTTGAGCTGCAAAAAACTCTCCATAGAGACAGTAGGGAAGAAGAGGAGTACTGGAGACAAAAATCCAGAAACTTATGGCTGCAGGCTGGCGACAAGAATACCAGTTTCTTCCACAAGCAAGCCGAAGCACGCAAGCAATTTAAATCTATTTCAGAAATTCGATCCCAAGATACAGTGGTCAAAGATTTTGAAGGCATCAAAAGTGCTGCTTACACATTCTTCAAAGAGCTTTATACGGCTCCTGAAAACCCTCCTTTAGACTTCCAAGCCTACCCCTTTGACCTAATCCCTCATTGTGTTCATGAATCTGTCAACGCTATGCTGACGGCTCCGATCAGCATGGATGAGCTCAAGAAGGCTTTGGACGGCATGGAGCCAGATAAAGCTCCCGGGCCTAATGGGTTCAATGCCAGATTTTTTCAAACTTGTTGGTCTACTATCAATAAAGATCTTTTGAGAATGATCAGGAAATCTCAAGCCTGTTCCAAGATTGGAGGTAGCACCAACTCGGCCTTTTTGGCCCTGATCCCGAAAGAAAAAGGAGCTGCTGATTTTGGCAGATATCGACCCATTTCACTATGTAACACCAACAATAAACTGATCACTAAAACAATAGCCAACCGTCTCAAGAATGTTTTGCCAGATATCATTCCGGAAAATCAAGGAGGTTTCATCAAGGGGAGAAAGATTCTGGACAATATTGTGCTGGTGCAAGAAGCAGTTCATTCAAGTTGTCATCGAAAAGGGAAAGGCATGGTGATAAAGCTTGATCTAGCAAATGCCTTTGACAGGGTGAAACATGATTTCCTCTATGCTGTTATGAAGAAATTGGGCTTCTCTATCTCCTTCATAAATTGGGTGAAAGCCTGCATCGGCTCCCCATGGATTGCGCCGCTGGTTAATGGCCGCTCAACAAAGTTCTTCAACGCATCAAGGGGCTTAAGACAAGGTTGCCCGCTGTCCCCGCTCCTCTACGCTATTCAAGCCTCTGTGCTTAGTTTCCAACTTGATAGCTGTCAACAAATCCAGACTCTGCCAGGACTCAGAATGGCTTCCAATGTTAAAGACATTAACCATGCCCAATTTGCCGATGATACTCTGTTGCTTGGAGGAGCGAGCATAAATTCTGCAAGATCCTTTAAGAAGGAGCTGGACATTTACAAGGAGGTCTCAGGCAGCAAGATAAACTACCGAAAAAGCACTATCTATGGCTGGAACTGCTCGGTCAAGGAACTGGCTGATATTGCCAGGCTCTTAGAGATGAAAGGAATTCAGACCTGGGAGTTTCTAAAATACCTGGGGATACCAATCTTCAAATCCACTCCCAAAGTTGCTCATTGGATGCCCCTGCTTGACAAACTAAAATTAAGAATTCAAGCTTGGGGAGCCACTTGGCTGAACAATGCGGGGAAGGTTGTCCTGATGAAATCCATTCTCACAAGCATGCCACTTTATCAACACTCCATTATGCTGGCTCCCAAAACCTTCATCAGTAAAATGGATAGTCTGCTGAGAAGATTCCTATGGGAAGGGGGGAAAAATAATGAAAAAAGACTCCATTTAGTTAAATGGGACACTATTAAAAAACCAATGCTGGAAGGAGGTCTCCAATTAAGAGATCTAGGTGCCCAGAATCTCTCCCTGGGCACCAAAATTATTTGGAATATTGTTGCTGGAAAGGCGAGCTGGAGTAAGAGAGTGTTGTGGAAGAAATACTTCAAAGGACAGCGGCTGAGGTGTTTGGACCAGCCTCCAAAAATCATTAAAGGTTCTCCGATTTTCAAACTCTGTCTTACTGCTATGGAACATTTCAGTCACAACCTTTACTGGATACCAGGTAATGGGAAAAAAATCAGAATCTGGGAAGATCCAATCCTCGGTGAACAGCCTCTGAATCAGGTTGAAGGACTGACAAACATTAAAAACTGGCTACAATCCAATAACCTGAACACCCTGTGGGACATTTCAAATTGGACAAATGATAATGGACGATGGTGGGATAGTTGGTACTTGGGAGAGATTCCCCAAAGGCTGCAGATTGAAGCTTCGCTTCTCTTAGATAAACTTCAAGGAAAATCTCCAATCAAAGCAACAGTTAAAGACAAAAGAGGGTGGGGCTCCACCTCTGGCAGCTACACAGTTTCTGAAGGATACAAAAGTATAACAGCTACTACTAATGTCCCCCCTGATCCTACTCAATGGAGATTTATTTGGGCCTTTCCTTCGCTTCCCAAAATCGACTTTTTCTGTTGGACGTTAGCCCATAACAGCATTCTCACCAGAGATAATTTGAGAAAACGTGGAATGGAAGGGCCATCCAGATGCCCTTTGTGTTTGTCAGAGGAAGAGTCGGCTAACCACCTGATGTTACTTTGCCCCTTTGCCCGTGAGGTCTGGAGGGGGGTCCTGAGATCAGGGGCTGTGGAGCTTCCTGGTAACATTCCTTTCCTGCTTCACAATTGGGCCAAATTGTCCCCGTTCAATCTTACAAAAAAATGCCTCCTCAAAACAGCCTGGATATGGATTCCTAAATTTACCTGCTGGAAGCTGTGGTTGGAGAGGAACAATAGGCTGTTCAGGGATGAAAAATGCAATCCTAGCAAAATCATTATTAAAATCCAAGCTTTACTGGGAGAGACATTGGACACCAAACATGGTTTAAGGAATGAAGCAGCTCTGGACAATGCGGAAGAGATTTGGCTCAAAGAACTTGTTCCAAACTATGATCCCAAAACCATACCTCCAGCTATCCATCAAGCTAACTGGGAAATTCGCCTGGAAGAACAGGAGTTTATCAAATGGCGGTCTGCTTTGGGGGAACACTGTCTTTTCTTCGACGGGGCCTCTAAAGGCAACCCCGGAGCTGCAGGTGGGGGTGGGGTTATTCTGAATCCAGATGGTTCAACTGAAATTCGGTTCCATTGGGGGCTGGGCATCGAATCCAATAACAGAGCTGAAGCTCTGGCTCTATGGCAAGGGCTCAAGCTGGCTATCAAAAGGAAACTACAGACTTTGTCAGTCTTTGGAGACTCCAGGCTGATTATCCAAGCATTGAACCTCAATTCAACTCCTTCGCAGATTCAATTAGCCTCCATATTCAAGAAAATCAAGTTAACTCTGCCCCAATTCTGGAAAATATCCTTTTTTCATATTCTGAGACATCTGAACAGTCAAGCTGACCTAGAAGCCAATCTGGGCTCTATCCGTTGCAGAAGATCACTGCTAGTTAACTCAGATGAATCGATATGCATCATCCCTTAATCTCCGAATGGAAGGGACTCTGCCTCCAAAGAAGCATGCTTAAGGATCCAGCTAAATTAGCAGGGGCGGGATACGAACGAGGAGAGCATTCTGTCCCTGAGAAAGGCATTAAAATCAGATTCATAAAAATTGCTATCCAACTGGACGTTTGGGCTCAAAGAATGGTAGCCAGTGGCGGTAAAGGATTGACCGCAAACAACAGAGAGGATCGAGCTGATTCGAAGATTTGGTTCTAGGTCTTTCTGGACTGACAAGCCATTAGTTGGGCAAACATCAGTTGGACTCCGGGCGGAGGAACAGAAGCGTCGTCGTTTGGGCAGTGGAAATTTCTAGGACTGATCCAATCTCAAATCCCATTTCAGCATAGTAAAATTACCCAGGCTCTCAGACCTGATGAGGCTCGAAATATGTGGAACGAATTCCCTATTTGATGTAATTTCAATACGCGGCAGCTGTTTTTCCGCTCAATAAAATCCATACCCGTTAAAGTCTAAAAAAAAACATAAGTGGATTCTCACAACCACCAACTACTTTAACAAATGGATAGATGCCACCCCTTCTAGAGTTGATACAATGTTGTCATTATTAAAGTCCTTGAGAATAATATTCTCTCCAGATTTGGTTGTCCTAGAAAACTCATCACCGATAATGTTGTAGCCTTTAAATCTAAAAATATGGCTGAATTCTACCATAAATACCACATTACTTTGGGATGTTCAACAACTTATTAGCCTCAGAGTAACGGTTTGGCTGAATCTTCAAATAAAAGTTTGGTAAACATCATCAAAAAGTTGTTAGAAGACAACAAAAAGCCTTGGCATAACAAGTTGGTCAATGCACTTTGGGCTCATAGACTTACTACTAAAAAATCAATTGGCATGTCCCCATACCAATTGGTCTATGGAATGGATGCAATTTTTCCATCCTCCTTAGGAGTTCCAGTCATGAAGATCATTCAAGAAGTGCAAGTTGAACCCAATGATGTACAGAGAAGGATTAATCAAACTATCTAGTTACAACAGTCCAGAGAGGAACTATACAATAAGACCCAAGTTATTCAAGAAAATATTAAAAAGTTATTTGACAGAAGAACAAAAGCTGATGATTTTAACATTGGGGACCAAGTTTTGAGATGGGATTCCAAGAGAGAGGACAAAGGCAAACATGGAAAGTTTGACAATATTTGGAACGGGCCATATATTGTTCATGATTTCAGGGGAAATAATGCATTTTTCCTTAAAGAGCTAGATGGAGCCGAGATACCTAGAGGTCCTGTAAATGGCAAGATGTTGAAGCACTACTTTTTTTATCCTACATATTTTTCGTACATCATTGTAAATATCATAGTCTTTATGGTTTTGATTGGGTAACTTATTAACAAAGGTTGAAGCCCGTAGTGAATGCCCTAAGCCTGGATTGATGAGGTACCAATAGTATCTCAAAACAACAAAGAAATCAGATGAAGACATTAAAGACATGGATTACTTAAGGCAACTGATCATATGTTCTTGACACTTCACGGGGAGAAGTGCCATCCCCAGCTGGAGCCATTGTTAGGGTCCTATAAATTACAGGATCTCAAGGTGATTGAGTGTTTTGTATTTGTGATTTCATATTGTACATAAATTTCAATATTCAAATGATTTTCAAAAATATATGAAAAAGAAAATGAAAAGAGGGTATGTTAAGAAAATAAATAAATAAAAAGGAAATAAGAAGCCCACCAAAAGAAAAAATAAAAAAATAAAACGGAAAGTGTTGCAAGTCTAAATGCCACTACTGATAAGTTAGTTCTTTTAATTTATTATCAAATAAGGTTGTGTGAAAATTGTTTTTGAATGCCACAATGACTAAAGTTCTATTTAGATCATACATTTTAATCATGATTGAGCACATTTAAATTTTTGTTGAATAGGTTAGTGAATAAAGATTTACCGAACAACTTAATCTTGGTAAATCAATAGCTAGGTAGAAATAAAATTGATTCAATAGTTTAATCTGAATCAATGGTGAGATAAGTGATAGCATAAGGTAGATTTTCATAAAAGAAAAATGATTTGGGTCTTCTAGTTTAAATGCACCCTGCAAATCAAGAAGAGAAAATGTTAGCCTAGAAAAAGAGTTGAAATAAGAAAGGGTACGTAGAAGCACAATGATGATTTCAGGACAAGCATGAAAGATTTATCCTAAGTTGAATTTCAAATATACTTTCATGCACAGAAAAATGAAAAAGGATTAAATTTTTACCCTAAAGTCCGATATATCAAATAATATTTGGTATATTATTCCATTATTCCCAAAGTTTTGTTACCCCAAAATCACACCTCCGCTCATATTTTTCATCCATCTGCCTCCCCCACTACACATACAATCATACCCCAATAAATACATTTTCCTACCCCACTATATGCCCCATCACATCACGATAATATCCTGTCACATTTCCCCTCATTCGCGCCCACCTCTTAACATCCGACAGCCTACATTACGTTTCGGCACCCCTTCACCGTCTGAACTTTACCATCGGGGAGGGGGTCCGAAATGGGTGGTATTGAAAGCTACCCCCACCGCAACATGGTGTCATATTGTGTTTTCAGATGCCCCCTTGGTTGAAACTATTAACCACCTATCCCCCCCACCTCCTCTGAAAAGTGGTTTCTTCACCATCCGATACCGCTGCTCTATCCGTTACGCTCCTGCCAATCCCCTCTCCTCACCTCATCCGCTTGTTTCTCTCGCAAATCACATCTTCTCCCTCCAAAATCAATCCGTTGAGTAGTTAAATTACTTAACTGTTAATCCAATGAAACCGCGCCACCATCAACGAGAAAGCTAGAAGATTATAAAGTCCCTCCTTTCACCCATTCACCAGTTATTACTTTTATACACTTCCATTTCCATTATTCTGTTACAAGTTTGCCAATTCAAACTGCACCTGTTTCACCCGGCCAAGCATCATATATGCTAACTTTTGTTTAAGCTAGCGCCTCTGTTTCCTGTTATCTTGAACCCAATTCCATCTCTGCACACTGTAACCTGCACAATCTAGATTTCACTAGTGTTTTTAGCTTTATCCAATCATGCCTCTGAAAGACAAGGGACAAGAAGAACCCATGAGTCCTCTGATCCACCCTCCCATTGATTTTCACCATATTCCCTTGGTGGACAGAGACTACAAAATTCATGAAACCCTATGCAAGTTTGATCTATTTGAAATGTATTGTTGGCTTGAGGACAAGTTCATTGATAAGTTTGATGATATTCAACCGTGGGAATCCAATTTGCCCCACTGTATATTTCCCCGTACCCACAGCACCCCTGAATTCGTCATGAAATGGCATGCTTGTTATCTACCTATCCAAAGAGTTGTTATTGCCCCTACTCAAGAAATTCTATTCACCATAACTCCCCAAGCTATAGACTAAATGATGCAAGATCCTAAAATAGAGAATGCCACTACTTTCTCTCATGAAGCACTTATTGAATTATATTAGAAACTGGAATTTGCAAAAATAGCTAAAACCCTGGATATTTTCTTGACTTAAGATGCCCCATTACCCAAGAAAAATCCTCCCTATCTGTTATCACTCAGGTTGTTGCCTAAAGTTGTAGGAAAGGGAATACGGCCGAGGTAACCACAGACCAATCTTTTAGATACAGATTCTAGCCAATCTGCATCCAGAGAGGGCTCTCTCTTTATGATTTAGCTATGTTTGAGGTATATTAGGCTAGTTATGAAGTGCAAGGGTTTTGTTTAGAGTTTGGTTGGAAGGATGGGGACTCAATAGAACAGTGAGGTAAAGCTGAAACATTTCAGTCCATTGGGCATGATGGAGTCAAAGAAGGATGGCTTCCTGGGTTAGGTTTCTTATTAGAGGATTTATCACAAAGCAAGGTACTCAAATATGGAAGAATTTATAGGCTGGAGTTAGATGGAATGGAGTCAATGGGTGAAGGGAAATTAAGAATCCTTCATCACGTTGATAGAGGGAAAATGGATGATTACTGCTAAAGAGAAACTAAGGATTCCTTAGCTAATATTCAAGATGAAAGAACCAGGGGAAAACAGGAGCAATTAAGAATTCACTATTCATGCTGATTCTGAAGAAAACATTAATAATAACAGAGACTGAACATAGAGTGCATACAAGCAAATTCTGAGTTATTCTTTTTCTCTATTATTTAGATCATGAAACATATATGATATAGTAAACACAAAAAACTGTAAGACACAAGTTAGAAGGGACTTATTGATCCATAAAACGATTCAAGAATTCTACAACATGGTCCTTAGCATCAAATCTTCATCCAGTGAGCTAGACAAAATGGTTCCAACAGCCTTTTTATTTCCAAAAATTGTTCAGTTTTACAGTCAAGGCTATGAACATCCACCACCAACCAACCAAATTCTAAACAAAACCCTTGCACTTCATAACTAGCCTAATATCCCTCAAACATAGCTAAATCATAAAGAGAGAGCCCTCTCTGGATGCAGATTGGCTAGAATCTGTATCTAAAAGATTGGTTGGTGGTTACCTTGGCCGTATTCCCTTTCCTACAACTTTAGGGAAAAACCTGAGTGATAACATCATTGGCAACTTCGCTAGGGATCTGAATAATTGTTTGTTACTGTTGTTTAATTGTTTTAAGAGCTACAAATGGAGCCTAAAGTTAGCCAGGTAGCCTTTGAAACTACTTTTGCTATGCAATTGCAGGAGTAAATAAAAGTTGCTTTAGTCTATCTCCAGTCTAGTTTTAGGCTTTGAACAGTTGTCTCAAATACTTGATCAGTTCCCTATTTCAATAGATCTTTAGGAAAATTCAAAACTCCCATATTTTAAAACTTCCTAGAAAGATACTGTCAAAAGTTGTATCCTTCAAATATTTCAAGAAAAACCAAAAATATATTCAGAAGCTGGCTCCAAAGAAGAAGATTTGTTACACTAGATCAAATCCAGATCCAAATCCCCCACCTATGTTTCAAAATCCTAATCTGATTCCTAAGAACCTTAGAAGCCAGCAGAACCTTATCCAATCTGAGCTTACTCCTGGAAAAGCACCAGTCCTTTCTACCATTACTATTGCTTCTCCTAGTTCACCATCAGCACTTCAAACCATCTTTTCCACTCCCCCATCTACAACATATATTTCAACTGGTATCCCTATTCTTCCAGTTGTTACACTCATCTCTGCAAACATGGCAAACTGATATGCTCCCCTGCAATTACCGACAAATCCAAGGGCTATGCCTCAAGATTATCAAAGAAAAATCACCTATTTTGATGGTACTGGCACTTACACAGCTCAACAACACACCAAGAAATGATGGACTATTTTGAGAACTATGAGATTGATGATGATGATGTAAGAATGAAAGTCTTTGTCAATGATCCACAGGCTCTTTATCAAACCTTATTAAACAGATGGGAAAAGAAAAAGGATCCTCTCCACATTTTATCAGAATATGAAAACTTAAAGAGAGGTCCACAAGAAACTGTTCAGGATTACTGCACCAGATTTAACAATGTATACAATGCTATTCGTCAGAATCTCAGGCCCCCGCCAGACTTGGCCTTGATCAAATTTCCTGATGCATTTGACTCTGACATGGCATACCATCTTAGGGAAAGGGCTCCTCAAAGCCTAGAAGACATGAAAAGTATAGCTGTCAGTGTTGAGGCCAACCTAATTTCTAAACGAGCTCAGGCCAGAGCTGAGAGGAGGGTACCCATCAAAGAAGAACCTTCTGCCTTGGAACAAAAATTAGATGCTATCATTAAAGGAATGGACAGACTTGGTGATAGAGTAGAAACAATTGAGAGAAAATCCCCTTGGGATGGTCAACCAAGCAACACTGGAAGAAACCCAAATTTAAAAAAAAATCAGAATCCCAATACTGGAAAGGCTGGCCCTGACCAAAACATTAGACCTCCATTCCAAGAAAACTATGCTGGATCTTCAACTTCTAGTGAACCAACAGAAGACACTAAAATTAACTTAATGGCACTCAGTAGTGAACAACAAATTTTCTTAACCCAAGAAGACCAAGAAGCTCACACTCTTAATCAGTTCCAAATCCAATCAGGGGAATCATTTGATTTTAGGGAGGGATATGACACAACCATCTATGAAGTTCACAAGCAATATAATCTGAGAAGTAGGAGAATAGATGTCCCTGATGACAATAAATAGAAAGAAACTAAACAATCTAGCAAAGCTAAAATCAAGAACCCTCCTATACAAACTCCTCCTAAAGCAATTCCTAACCCAAACAGTCCAATAGTTGAAGATGTTTCAGATAATCAACAACCTAATAAACAGTCTTTAGCTTCCATTCCTTCCAAAGAAATTGTGGGAGAACCTCCAGAAATTGACATAGAAGCAACTTTAGCCCATAGCACTACTCCTGATAAAGGAAAAAGCATTGAAAAAACAACAAAAAAAGAAAATCTCACTGCCCGAAATGAAAAAATTCAAACAGAAAAACCTTTCAACCTTGAGACCGAAATAGGCAAATTGAAGATAGCAATTCCACTATCAGAATTGGCTAAACACGATGTCTATAGAGAACAAATCAGCGGATCACTTCAAATTTCAGAAAACAGAGATGTAGTAAATGTCCTTGATGACCAACCAGAATTAATTTTTTGCCCTGAAGTAAACAACAAATCGGTAGAGAGGGGGGTCCCTCCTTTCTATGTAGGTCTGAATATTCATGACAAAATACTACACAATGCAATGTTCGATTCTAGAGGTTCCCATAATTTAATGCCCAAATATGTAATGGAAAAGTTGGACCTAGATATCACCAGGCCATACAAAGACTTGTTCTCTTTTGATTCAAGCCAGGTCAGATGTCTAGGATTGATCAAAGATTTATGTGTATCATTAGTTCAATACCTTGCCAAAACAATTTTAATGGATGTAGTGGTAGCTGATATTCCACCAAAATATGGCATGTTGTTGTTTAGATCTTGGGGTGCAAAGCTCCAGGGATATTTACAGTTGGACATGTCCTATGCTACCATTTTAGTATTTGGCCAGCCAAAGAGATTGTACCGAGAAACTTTGATGAAATATGTGTTGAGCAGCCAGGGGAAACCCTAGAATTTTCCCATCTATTCCATGCATTCTGATATGGACTCCTTCATCGTATACAATGCTGAAATTTACCCTCCAACTGATGACAAGGCTTTAGCATTAGCACAAAAAAAAAAACATAAATGTAAAATCTAGTGTTCAAATTCAAGAGATTTCTGTGAACAATGGTATATGAGACATACAAGGGAAACCACATGAAAATGAAAATCCAAATCTCCCTAGCAAGCAAATTTCTAAGACTCCTCATGCTGGCTATAATCATGAAATCCTATGGTATTTGGAATTTGATGGATCTGTCAATAAACTAGGAGCCGGAGTAGGAATTTGGATACATGATATGGAAAATGATCATGCTGAAAGGCATGCATACAGGTTGAATTTTAGGTGCACTAATAACATGGCTAAATATGAAGCCCTCTTGCTAGGACTTAAATTGATCAAAAGTCTAGGGGCAGTTAGGGTATCAATTTTGGGAGACTCTGATTTAGTTATTCAACAAATGAAAGGAAACTTCCTCACAAATGATCTCAGATTAAGGTCTTATAGAGGGGCAGCAATTGAAATACTCAATACCTTTCTTGAAACTCAGCTTGCCAAAATTCCAAGGAAACACAATTTGCATGCTCACAATTTGGCAACATTCGCCAACACTTGTAAACTACCATTTGAGCCTAATCATCATTTTACAGTTGAGATTAAACACCGGCCAACTATACCTGACAATGTAAAAAACTTGCAAGTGTTTGACAACGACACTCAATTTAATAATTTCCTGACCTTAAAAGAAGAATTTTTCAGCGCTTATATAGACACGGACACTATTTGTGAAGTTGATCAAATAGAAAAAGTTGAAACACACATTTCAGCTGAAACGACAACTCAAATACTACATCCAACGAAATTTACCAGCAAAGAGTTGCAAGAGCTTAAAGAAATAGACGTTGATGAAATTATTGGAGGAGAATCTGAAGTTATTAATTTAAAGGACAATTATTTACCCACAGGATTAACTCCTCTGGAAGACATTTTTGATTCTAATGATATCCCAAGGAAGCCCAAAATGCAGCCTCTAAATCTAGAAATTGAGGACTGTAACATAGGGACTGAACAAAATCCTAAAATGATAAAATTGTCCAAAACTCTTCCTCCTGACCAAAAGCTTAAATATGTTGAACTGTTCAAAGAATTCCAGGACGTTTTTGCATGGAGTTGTGAAGATCTCAAATCTTATGATACTTCTGTGATTTAGCATACAATACCCCTCAAAGAAAATTAGAAACCTTTCAAGCAAAAACTCAGAAGGGTCAACCCTGTACTCCTCCCTCTAATTGAAAAAGAAGTCAAAAGAATGTATGAAGCTGGGATAATTGCACCCATTAGATTTTTAGAATGGGTCTCCAATTTAGTGCCCACTAGGAGGAAAACAGGAGAAATCAGACTGTGTGTTGATTTAAATAAAGTCTCTTTAAAGGACCACTACCCCTTACCTAAGATGGACCACATTTTACAAAGGGTAGTAGGTGCCTCTAGAATCTCACTTTTGGATGGGTTTTCAAGCTTCAACCAGATTCTAGTTCACCCTAATGATCAAGAAAAAACTGCTTTTACAACTCCATGGGGAACTTTCAAATTTGTGAAAATGCCATTTAGACTCAATAATGCAGGGGCAACCTTCCAACATGCAATGGACATAGCTTTTGCTAAAGAAATTCATGATTTTCTAGTCATATACTTAGATGATCTCACTATGTTTTCCAAATTAGATCAGCAGCACCTAGATCATCTGAGGCAAGTGTTTTTAACCTGCAGAAAATATGGTATATCACTAAATCCAAAAAAGTCATTATTTGGCCTAAAAGATGGCAAACTGTTAGGTCACATAATCTCAAGAGATGGCATCAAAATTGATCCTGACCGAATACAAGCCATTTTACAAATACCACATCCTAGAAATGTCAAAGAACTCTAAGCTTTCCTAGGGAAAATCAATTTTTTAAGAAGATTCATACCCAACTTGGCTGAATTAATTAGATTGTTGAATAATATGCTGAAAAAAGATTCCAAGGTCAAATGGACATTAGAAGCCAAACAGGCATTTGAAGAAATCAAGATAGCCTTGACCAAAACACCAGTCCTTACAAGCCCAAAATTTGACAGAGACTTCATAATATTTTCATTTGCATCAGAACACACTATTGTTGTCGTTTTGCTACAGAAAGATGATCAAGGATGTGAAAAACCCATAGCCTTCTTTAGCAAAGCACTGAGGGATGCACCTCTAAAATACCTAATCATGGAAAAACAGGCTTATGCACTTGTGAAAGCCATCAAAGATTTCAGAGTCTATATACTATACTCTCATATAATAGCTTATGTGCCAAGCACTGTTGTCAAAGATATCCTAACCCAAGAGGGGATTGAAGCAAAAGAGGTAAATGGATTGCTACTATGTTAGAATATGATATTGAAATAAAACCTACAAAGCTTATAAAAGGACAGAGATTGGCTAAACTCTTGACTGAAACCAATTTCCAAGCCCTAGATATTAATGAAATGGATAATGAACAGGAGATGGCGACTCCACAAATCAGCCAGGCCTTCCTAGAATCACCTTGGTATGCTGATATATGTTATGTATTATTAAACCTGCAGGCTCCTCCAGGGTTATCCAGAACAAAGAAAAGGTTTATAAAAATGAAAGCTTTAAGGTTTTGTATTTTAGATGGCACTCTTGTTTGGAAAAATCATGAAGGTGTTCTATTAAATTGTCTAATAAAAGATGAAGCTGACAAGGTACTCAAAGAATTTCATGCAGGGGACTGTGGTGGACATTTGTACTGGAAATCAACTGCTGATAAAATCCTAAGGGCTAGATTTTACTGGCCCACCTTGTTTGCTGATGTCAAAAAATTTGTTACTACTTGCCATAAATGTCAAATTTTTGAAGGCAAGAGGAAACTTCTGCCTCTACCCCTTAAACCAATTTCCACTGAAAGACCATTTCAACAATGGGGTTTAGATTTCATTGGGGAAATTCACCCTCCCTCTTCTGGCCAGCATAAATGGATTTTGACTGCCACAGATTATTTCACCAAGTGGATAGAGGCCATCCCTTGTAGACAAGCCAATGATTCAGTGATCATGCAATTCCTAGAAACCAACATCCTGTCTAGATTTGGTTGTCCTGAAAAGATTATAACTGACAATGTTGCTGCTTTTAAATCCAAGAGAATGATCAATTTCTGTCACAAATACCACATTACCTTAGGCCACTCCACAGCCTATTACCCCCAAGGTAATGGTCTAGCTGAGTCATCCAATAAAAGCCTGATGAATATCATTAAGAAAGTATTGGAAGAAAACAAGAAAAATTGGCATAAGAAGCTTATAAATGCATTATGGGCAGACAGACTGACTACCAAGAGATCCATTGGAACTAGTCCATATGAGCTTGTCTATGGTATGGAGGCTGTATTTCCCTCCTCCTTGGGAATACCTGTAATGAAATTGTTGCAAGAAGTTCAAATACAACCAAATGACATCCAGAGAAGAATAAATCAGACTATACATTTGCAGCAGACTAGAGAAGAGGTATATCAAAGATCTCAAGTGCTACAAGAAAAACTCAAGAAGATATTTGATAAGAGGACTAAGGCAGAGGATTTTTTCATAGGAGACAAAGTTCTGAAATGGGATTCCAGAAGAGAAGATAAAGGAAAACATGGGAAGTTTGACTTCCTGTGGAAGGGACCTTTTATTATTCAGGCCTCACAGGGAAACAATACCTACTTTTTGAAAAGCCTGGATGGTACAGAAGCAGAAGATGGACCAGTTAATGGTCGGATGCTGAAACATTATTTTGATCCAGTTTGTTGATATGTCAGGACTCTAACTTGTACATAACGATGCTTAGTTTCTGCAGTTTATTACAGCAATAAGAATGGGAAGGAATGTGTAGGAAATTTTGAGGAACAGTCAAGGAACTTTACCACCTTTTTTGTGTTACCTTTTTTTTAGTTTACCAGAAATTGTAGAAGACTTGGGAGCTGAAAATATGAGAACAAACATTTAGACAAACTATCCAAAACAGAGGTGTAATTGTTTGGATCAGCTCATGAGAGATGTGTATATTTTACATGGTCCTCTGTACAGTTTGTTTACTTACAGCAAAGGAAGATTCTGAATGTAGCAAGAATTATACATAAGGCCATCTGACCTGCTATTCTTGAATTTTCACCAGGAAAAGCCATCCCCAAGTGGAGCCAGTGTTATGCTCCTATACCAATAGGTGTCATATTTCATGATTGACTGGTAAAAATCCCTAATATGTTCATCCTTTCCCTGCTGCAAAGGTTCCATATTTTGAAAAAATAAAAAAACTTAAAAAATGTAAAGAGGGTATGCCCTAAAAGAAAGATCAAAGGGCAAAAAGAATGAAATGGTAAAAAAAGAAAAGAAATGAACCCCAAAGAAAAGGACCAGGAAAGTGTGCTAGTCCAAAATGCCACTACTATTCTATTTTTTGCAAAGAATCTCATTATGTGCAGTTGGTTAACTCTTGCCACAGTTGATGAATGACCAAACAGCTTAATCTTGGCCAGCTCATCTTTGAATTTCCTGCTTTAGAGATAGGGGATAAATTTGTTCAAACTGTTCAATCTTGGTAGATAAGTAGTTAGGTAGAGAAGCAAAGGAGCTCAATTGTTAAACCTGAGTCGTTGGATGTGATAAGGGCAGATCTAGATAGGGTTGCAATGAGGGTTTGCTAGTTTAAATGCACCCAAAGGAAAAGGAAGAAAAAATGTTAGGTATAATAGGCTGGGTAGGCAGTTTTGGTGTTGCAGAAGCATGCTTATGATTAATCTTTGTTTCTCAAGAGGTTCATCTTATTGTTATCATAAGTACAATGGCAATTGTTTGGCTACAAATCAAGTGAGGCATGACTAACTTCCCCTCACACTTCTCCCAAAATCACTTATTAACCCCCCCAAGGATATTGAGATCTGCTCAATACTCCTAAATCACCCCATTTCATGAAAAAGCCTGAGTAAAATAACATTCTTGCTTTAGAAAAAGAAACCACATTTCTTGTGTAAAAATCCCTGTTTTCCTGTTAAGCCTAAGTTGTTAAACATTATAACTTAGCGCTTATTTTCATATCAATTTTTCATACTAACTGTAACTTTATTATATAATTCCCACATAATTTGTTCCCCCTGCCCGTATTATGTATATAAAAGAAAAACCCCAAGATTTTATTATCCCCACCACCGGCTAAATTATAGCCATATGTCAATGTTTACAGGGGATTCAAGGTTTATCCGAAACCTTGTGAATAACCCTATCAGCGCGACCTCGGGATTAATTAACCACCCAGGTTAATTAATAACCTTACTAAACCCTCCCCGCGCACAAATATTCAAAGATTAATTAACATCTGGTTAATTAACAGTTTAAACATCCCGTAGCCAATCAAACTACCCCCGATATATTTAAATCAACGTTTATTATATTGGGCCCCGCGCCGTAACCCTGAGCCACCTCAGACCTCTGCCAACCATTAGATCTGGGCCCATGCATCGGATGGCTCACAATCATATCGCGCTCCCCCTTCTGCCCGACCGTTAACTTCCGGGGAGCCGGTGGTATTACCGCCGTACCTGGGACACGTGGCGCTCTCCCACCATGCTCGCGGCCCCTCCTCTCGAAACCACCTTAGCTCATAAGCGGTGCAGGCCAATACCACTTATCGCCCTCCTGCTGATGTCACTGCCACATCAGCATCCGTACCCCCGCGTCACAACAAAATGTCACACCCCGATGATGTCATCCGACCGAAAAGCGCCAAAAGCCCCACGAAGCCAATTTTTGTTAAAAACTCGTAAAATTGTCATTTTCGTCCATTTTCATTCGTTTGTTTCGTGAGACTGTTGCATGTAAACTACGTCCAAGCAACTGCAGAAGTGTCCAGTCCACCACCCGACCAAACAAATTTCAGCATCCTGCTTCGCAACTCATCAGTCAACCTGCAAATTACACTCGTTTGCCTCCAAGATACAGTTATTTACCCCGTCTCACCTCCCAAACCTGTATTTTCGGTTTTCCTCTGTAAATTATACCTATAAGAGCCAAATTCAAACTGAAGCAGTCCATAATTGCTATCCCAAGGCATCCAGAACTACTCTTTTGCTCTTTTTTCCACAGAAACTTGACCTCTGGTTTATAAACACAGAGAACTGAACATGGAAGCCCCTATGGCCCTTAATGTAATGCCCCTCAATGCACCTCATAAAGACCAGAATCAACTACCCTTGGCCGACAAAGATTTCCAAATAAAAGACCCATCTCGTTGCCAAAATCTCCTTCATTATTTTGCCTAATCAGAAATAGTCATCTGAACAACTCTGATATCTATGGAATATGGGAATCCAGTCTCCCCAGGTATTACATTCCCTCAGTAAATGTGTTCCCAGATATTATTCGCCACTGTTGTGCCAATTATGACCTTGTCAGTAAAGTAATTATGACCCCATCACAAACTGTTCTCTTTTACATAACTGCTGAATCTATCAATGAGATGCTACACTTCCATCCAGTTCAGCCTCTTGCTCCTCTTTCCATGGGATTTTTGCTTGAGCAAGGCTCTCAACTGTCCAGTGCAGAAATAACCCGGATTGCTAGGTTATTCATGAAACCAGATTGCCAGCCCCAAGGCCCACCTCCTTATTTATATGTCTGGTTCAATGAGACTGGAAGAATTATTCTTGACATGATATCAGTGATCTTGGGATTTAGGTCCAGTGAATATGTGGATGAGATTGTCCTGGTTCTATTATCCACCTTTACTCCAGGACAACCCCCTGCTATTAAGTATGACTATGCCTCTTTCATTGCTGACAAAATCCATGCTCAATTTATGAATTTGGAAAGAGAAGGAGTGTTTAAATACACAACTTTCATATACCATCTGTTGTTATATTATCACCCAGACAGTTTTTTGTTTCCCATCAGGAAATTGGATTCCAAAGGAGAGAGGAGGTCTGTAATCTTTTGGACCTCAGTCTTCCACAAGGTTGGTGAATCCCCTTATACCTACTGTGAATTCATTGACGGGTTTGTACATCCTGCCTCCACTCTATTGATAGGAGCTCCTCCTCCTAGGCTCTCTGGTGACATAAAGAAGATTTTACAACTCTCCAAAAACTACAGGATAGGTGACTAGTACTTCTACCAGGATCACACTGAAATTAGGATATATGGCTGTGAACTGTGCCCTTATAAGCTGCCCAAATATGTGCCCATGAGACTATTTGCACTGGAGTATTTCAAGCAACTTATCAATGTAGATTTAACTCACTTTTGCAATGTAAAGAAAAAGGCTCAGCTGAGAATAAGAAACCAGTTAGGCCCTTTTATCATTAACAAGAGGGAAGCATGGGAAGATGCTGATAAGATATTAGGGGAAGACCTTAAATTGAAGAAAAGCTTCTGGTGGGTGCCATATGACCCAAATAGCTTTATAAATGACAGAAAAGTAAGAAACTGACTGTCAACTTACATACATCATAGGATCCCTGAGGTAGAACAATATGCTAATCAGGATGAGTGGGTAGAGGGTACATTAATAGAAGAACTTACTCAGCAAGAAAAGATGGAACAAGCTATGAAAGATTTAGAAAAGACCCTTGACCTGGACTCTTTTGGACAGGTATCTTTCAAGCTACCTTAGCAAACCAGAGTAGGTACTTCCTCTGCTGGAACTTCACAGCAACCTGTACAGGAAATCAGTGCCCCAGCTACAGGGTCTTCAAAGGGCAAGGAAGTAGTAGACACAGAGCAACGAGCAATGACTGACCAGCAGGAGCAAATTCCTCCAGTACAAACTAAAGCACCAGAGATACCAGCGTTACAGACTCCTCTAAATGAGGAAAAGGGCAAGAAAAGAGATAGAGAAGAAGCCACACCCATCAGTGGACCTGCAGAACAGCCAGGTGCAAAAAGGCAAAGACTGAATCCTCTATCTGAAGAGGAAATCATTGAAGAAACAATAGAAAGCCTAAGAGGTGAGAGGGCAACCAGCCCACAGACCTCCCCAGTGATAGACACATCAACCAGCTCACACAGGCAAGAGCTAGAAAGGTAGCATAGTGTGGAAGTTTCATCCACTAGGCCACCAAGTAAGCAGACCTCTGATATCAAAAGAACATTCACAGACATAAAGACTAAAATGATCCATTGAGGCTACAAATTTATAACCAATATCTTAAGATGGCCCCCACAAAACAGCAAAGATTAATCTCAGCATATGACATTAAAGAAGGGAAAATGATCATGAGTTACTTCAAGCCCAAGGTGCAACAACCACAATCGACAGCTGATTATATCAGGACAAATCTAGAAGTTTTGTCCAAAGACATTCATCCAATAGACCAGATTGAGCTGCACAAACAGACCAGAGAGATGGTGTATTCCACGCTAGCTGATAAAGCAATGTTGGCTCATAAATTGCAAAATTCCTTAAATAATACCTCTGCTCAGTTGGACTTAGAGAAAGCTTCTTCTCTAGCAAAGGACAACAGGATAAAATCCTTGGAAGATATTATCATTGAACTGGGACATGATCCCAAAGATGCCAAAGGCATAAAAGCACTAATGAGGAAAAAGGAAGAGGACATTGCTGCCCTCAGAAAATAGCTCAAAATGCCTCCTTCTATGCATCCACAAACAGCAGATGTTGTACAGCAAAAGTCCGAAGAGGACATGATGGACCTGCTCATGAGGTTGAACAAGAGATTGAGTGAGACAGAGCAGGCATTGGAGAAAGCACTACAAGAAAAGCAGGGAGAGTCGACCTCCCAGCCACCTGAAGTAGCTCCAATAGTCACAACTTCCCCTTCCACAGTTATAACAACAGTGCCTCCCACTGTCCCGGCATCAACAACAAAAATCACCACAGGTACCTCAGCAACAGCAACAGGCAGCAGCACTACTATGACCACAGAGCAATTAATAAAAGCCATGGAGGAGTTGAAACTCCAAGTATCAGAGCTAAAACAAGTCAAAGAAAAATTGGCAAAGGTTGAGCAGAGCTATGATAAATCCAAGATGAATGTGGCAGAGAAAACAAGGGAAGTCAAAGCATTGGAAAACAAGGTAAGAGCCTTGGAAAAGGATCTCTCTCTACATAAGCCTCTGGCAGAAATCAGAGGAATTTTGTGGACCAACATCACTCAATCCCTTAGTGATGTATGGAGATCTATTCAAACCATTTATGAATAGATTGATTTGATAAGAGTGGCCCAAGTGGAAATTCAGAAAACAAGAGCCTTATTGGGATAGATGCCTGAGCAAGCTAACAGGCTAATACATTTTTTGAATACCAAGACCAGTGAAGAACTGGAAGCACTAGATATCAGAGACAGAACAGGTACCATTCTGGACATCAAGAGAGTTCTAACCATGAGAACTCTAATGCAAAACTTGGACAGAAGATGCCAGGACATGCAGGTAGAAATTGATTCTTTCACAGAAAAATTTACAGTCCTGCATCAAAAAGGTTTGCCAAGTCCTTTGGGAAATAATGATCGTCTGATGAAGCACAAGGACTATGTACATAAATTAAATACATATGTTGCTAATCAAGCTAATGCATCTTCAAGCACTTCAGGAGAAAATGCGCTTCCATCTGGCTAGTCCCCCTGGAAAATCTATTCTACATAGAGCATGAGGTGAAGCATTTGTTCACCATCCCACCTAATTTCTTCAGGTACATAGAGACTGAAGAGACTTTAAGGAAGCTACAGAGACATAAAATACCAGGACCAGAATGGTGGCAAAGCATGTAAGAGATCCTGTAAATTTATCTTTGGTCAATGCAAAATTGTGCACCATCTGCCATAATATGGAGAACAAAAATAAATCATGGTCCTGCGGGTCAAAGGGCATCACATCAGCGTTAAAGGGTGTCTGGCCAAGGCAGGATAACCAGCACAAAGGATCAATGGAAGATAGCTGGGAACCAACCTGCGACACCTACCTCCAGTACATCTCATAAAGACAGATCAACCAACGCAACATGAATTTATTGCATCAATTTATTATCTCCCTGTTTTCGAGACTGTCTGTCTCTATCTATGTAAAAGAAGCATTAATTGTTAGCAGATATTCTTTCTATCAGATATTTTGTATGATATCTTGACATTTTTGTATAAAACCCCCCCAGACGAAGTATTTGGGGTTGGTTGGTGGTGGATGTTCATAGTCTTGACTGTAAAACTGAACAATTTTTGGAAATAAAAAGGCTATTGGAACCATTTTGTCTAGCTCACTGGATGAAGATTTGATGCTAAGGACCACGTTGCAGAATTCTTGAATCATTTTATGGATCAATAAGTCCCTTATAACTTGTGTCTTATAGTTTTCTATGTTTACTATATCATATATGTTTCATGATCTAAATAATAGAGAAAAAGAATAACTCAGAATTTGCTTGTTTGCACTCTGTGTTCAGTCTCTGTTATTATTAATGTTTTCTTCAGAATCAGCATGAACAGTGAATTCTTAATTGCTCCAGTTTTCCCCTAGTTCTTTCATCTTGAATATTAGTTAAGGAATCCTTAGTTGCTCCTTAGCAATAATCATCCATTTTCCCTCTATCAACGTGATGAAGGATTCTTAATTACCCTTCACCCATTGACTCCATTCCATCTGACTCCTGCCTATAAATTCTTCCATATTTGAGTACCTTGCTCTATGATAAATCCTCTGATAAGAAACCTAACCCAGGAAGCCATCCTTCTTTGACTCCATCATGCCCAATGGACTGAAATGTTTCAGCTTTACCTCACTTTTCTATTGAGTCCCCATCCTTCCAACCAAATTCTAAACAAAACCCTTGCACTTCATAACTAGCCTAATATACCTCAAACATAGCTAAATCATCAAGAGAGAACCCTCTCTAGATGCAGATTGGCTAGAATCTGTATCTAAAAGATTGGTCTGTGGTTACCTCGGCCGTATTCCCTTTCCTACAACTTTAGGGAACAACCTGAGTGATAACACTATCCATCCTCCATTTTCCCTGAGAGAGCCACGAAAATCATCACAGTCATATTCTACCTCCTTGTTTATTAGTCAGATCAGTGGGTAGATGAGGCTATTATAGGCTTCCTTTCTATTTTGTCTACAGATTCCAAGCCTTACATCTTGTTCAACTTCAGCCAATTTCTTGCAGATTCCATCCATGAACAATTTGTTAAATTCCAAACTGAGGAAGTATTCAAATATGCTTCTGTGTTAGTATACATGCTTTTGTATTTTCAGGGAGACAACCTCAAGCTTGCCTTACAAAATTTGAATGAAGAGGGAAATCAACAATCAGTCATCTTCTGGACTACACTGGTAATAAAGGAGCAAAAAGAGTATTCATACAAATATTCATAGAAGTGTTTGTACATCCAGCACTCAGTCTCCTAAGCAGCACTTTAGAGCCAAGAATTAGTGAACAAATCAGGAAAATTTTGCAGTTATCATACCAAGTCCAGACAGGGGATTGGTACCTTTATCAGAATTACACAGAGCTAAGGATATTTGGGTGTGAACTTGCCCCTTACAAACTGCCAAAATTCCTCCCAATGAGGATTTTTGCCTTAGAATACATTAGGCAAATGCTCAATATGGATGAGATTCATTTTGTAGCTGCCAAGAAGAAATCTCAATTCAAAATCAAAACAAAAATAGGGCCTTTCATTTGCATGAGAAGTGCAGGAGGGGAAGAAGTAGACAAATTGATAAAAGAAATGCATTTCAGTCTCAGTTTCACATGGTCATATGATCCATTAGGGGTGATCTCCAAGTTAAGGGTAGAGAACAAATCTGCTACCTATTTTCATACATTCAGATGAGAGATTGAAAAATATAAAAACCATCTAGAATGGACTGAGAAAACTCTACAAGAGGAAGAGGAGCAGATGGTGTTAACTTCAACAGTACAGACTCCTGTCACACAGGAAAAAACATGAAAAAGGATCAGAGAAGAGGAGTCACCTTCAGTGACTGAGATTTCTAGTGAAGGCTTCAAAATCATGTACAGGAAGAAGACCAAGCTCAATTCCAAACTAAGTCTAAGAGAGGATTCAGATCAAGAGAACATCATCACCACCAAAGAGCTACTTGTTTCCTCACTAGTAGGTGATCAAACTACACTTTGTCCTACTACTTTGAGAACTTCACAGGATCACCATCAGGTTATGCAAACTAGCACATCCACTATAAGGGATATAGGAAAGAGTATATTTTACATTTTCAAGGAGATTAAAGTGAGAAATGAGGCCTTGAAGATCAACACATATAATCAGTTCTAGAAGCAGGCTTCCATTTCTCAAAGAAGACTGCTGTCATCCATTGATTTAGAGAAAGGAAAAATGCAAATGGCCTTCCTCCAAGCACAGATCCCACAACCCAAGGCAAAATTAGATTACAAGAAGACTTCATTTGAATTTGATGTGAAAGACATACATCCCATTGACCAAATGTAGATGCACAAGCAGACTGGGCAAATGATTTCATCTACTCTCACTAACACTACTATGAGTTTGTCTAAATTGTAGGTCACTTTAGCTAATCTCCAGTCACAATCAAAGTTGGAGAAAGTCTCTTCACTGGATAAAGACAGAAGGATCAAAGCTTTGGAGGACTTGGTAGTAAAAGTAGGATATGATCCTGCAAATATCAATCCTGCAAAAGAACTTGTAAGAAAGAAGAACACTGACATAGCAACATTGAGAAAACAGTTAAAATTACCAGCCACAAAAGATCCTCTGGCCAAAGACATCAAAGAAACAGAGTCACAGAAGGCAGACATGATGACACTCATCATGGAGCAGAGTGCACAGTTGAAACAAATGGAAACAGAAATGGAAAAAATAATCAAAGAAAAGGATCAAGCTTCCAGGATGTCTATTGTCCCTTTTCAAGTAGTGCCTCTTACAACAATTCCTACTGCTACATATTCTACAACAAACATAGGGAATGCTGCAAATTATTTGGCAAGTACAGTGGAGAATATGTCTCTCCAAATAGAAGAAATTAAAATATTGCAGGCTGAAGTCAATTTTCTGCAAGACCAGAAGGCAAAGACTGAAACTTTCCATGCAGCAGAGCTACAGAGAGCTCAAAACCAGATAAAGTATAGAGGAAATCAACAACTAAGTCCTCTATTGGCCACGCACTGGACCAAGTTAAAGAAATTATATGGAACAATATTATTGAAGCAATGGATGAAATCTGGCCATGTATCCAGATTATATTTGAACAGAAAGAGTTGATTGAGAAAGCCAATCAGGCCATTTCCACTATTAAGAATGAGTTGGGAGATATGCCTGCCACAGCCAACAACATCATCAAGTTTCTCGATTCCAAAAACAAATATGAGCTGGATGATTTGGGAATATATGATAAGAAAGAAACAATATTAGAAGTGAAGAAAGTTCTGACAAAGAAGAACTTGGTTGTGCAGCTTACAAAAAAATGCCACAGTTTGGAAATAGGAGTCAACATATTTTTCACTAGAATAAAAGCATTAAATAAGAAGGGTTTGCCTTCTTTATTTGTAACTGATGACTAGGGAAGATTATAAGAAGAAGCTTCAATGCATTGCAAGGGATACTTCCAAGTCTTCCCACATTAAAGGTGTTATGACAGGGAGAGTTTTTTTCGAAGCTATCAGCAACATGAGGTTCATCCAGCATGAGATAAAGAATATTTTTGTAGTAAAACCCACACTTGCTCGGTATACTGAGGTAGACAAACTTGTTGGTGCTATGTTTGTTGAGTTTTGAGCAACAAATCTAAAGGATGATGTTTGAATCCCACATGCATCATTAATACTTTAGCATGATTTCCGAGGTAGAGTTGCACTGAGAACAGGTTCAAGTTTACAGTCAAAAGTTGTTGAATGATGAGACAGACATGTTGATGTTGTGTGTGTTGATTTTTTAATATCTAGTCGAGTTACTTGGCATGAAACCTAATGTAAGTTTCATGCATTTATGGTTTTTTTCCCTCTTTCATAAATTGCAATAGGATGAATTTATATTACAGCTTCTCGTGATCATTTTATGTTTCAACAAAGAAACAAGATCTGAATTATTGTTGAGAATTCATTGTTTGAGTTTTGCACACAAACCGAGAGAGTGAAATGTTGAACTAAAGCCCATTTTAAAACATCGTCAGAAAGTAGTCATGTTTACAGTCAAAAGTATCAGGATTCTAAGAAGTGTTTGATGATGATGATGTAATTTGAGTCTGAGTAGTATATTCAGGGAGAACCTCTGCCACTATCTTTGAGAGAGTCCATTTTGCTCCACATGCTTGTGAGAGATTGACCCATTGAAGGGAGATCATCTCTTTGTTCTTTACTTTTGTATGAGAGAATCTCTTCGATATTGCCACTTGTGGGAATTCTTTTGCCACTAATTATGTGGGAATTCAACCCTTTTCAAAGGACAATATTTTTAAAAACTAAATGAAATGATTCATGGAGTACGTGAGCTCGGAGACGTATCCCACACTTGTTGAACATCATTATCAATTCAGTGGTCTCTTTTCATATGTGATTTATCTCTTGTCTCATGTTTTATTATGCTTTTTTCATTTCCGCGATTATGTTCATGAACATGCACTAAGTAATGATAAAGAGACAAAAAGCACATTAGCGAATGTTTTGATTCCAATTCGTTTCAAGTCTGATAACGAAATCAAGTCAGAAGATCACTATTAAGAATTCAGGTCCTGTTTAAGGGGATTTAGACTAGATTAAGTTTGGTATCAACTGCCACCCCGGATCTGAATCACTTAACTCTATTAAGCTTATTATCTTCAACATATTGTGAAGCTTTTGAAAAGAAAATATATAACACACGATGTAAAGGTTATAACAATGCAATCAAGACTTCATCAAAAGGCATGTGATGACTTCATTTAATTGTTGTGATAAGGTATTTAATTGCTTCCATGAATACTATATCAAAATGTTGCAATTATTCCATGTCAATATGCACAAGGATTATGATATAGGAGCATTTAGCAGAGTAACGGAAACTATGAATGTGACACATGTGATGGTATAATATTAAACCCTGCAAAAAAGTGTTGTGAAAGGAAAATACTAAAGCACTGAAGACCAATAAAAAGGTTATGATATGATGCAATACTAAACTATGTTATCGCATGTAAATTTGCAAGAGTAATTTTTATATGCTGCATGAGAATTATATATCAAAGAGAATGAAATAAAACCATTTAAAATACCACGTAATAACATATTAAAACTATGCTACGAAGGAGGCTAAACACTACACATAGTTATATGTCAAATACATGTGAAGGTTACATTTTTATTAACATGTGAAGTATATATTTTTAATGTTGGGCCCACAAACTACATGGGACACCTATCATAAATAGTGTGAGGTCTAATTGGGAGACCCTATAACTATTGACAGTTCATCTTGGCCCGTCAACACTATAGTTTGGGAGCTATTCCCAAGGATTGGTACTTGAAGGAAGAGATGAAGAGAAAAACTTCCAACTGGGATTAGTTGATTTATTATTTTTCTATTGATTTATATTTATCGAATGTATAATCTGTTATCACCTAGATTTACCTCAGGCTGAAGGGAGGCAACTTCCAAGGTAACCACAAACCAAGATTAGCCTTGTACCTATCAATACAAGGCCGGGTGAGGGATCTCTCCTTTAGAATCTCAGTCGAAATGACTACATCAGGTAAGGATTTTAGGCTAGGTATAGTAGCACGAGAGTTTTGATTGGGTTTTGTTGATGTTTCGCTGCATCAGATGGAGCTGGGAAGTTTAGGTCTAGGAAATTAGGTCAAAAATGCAGGGTGTTCTATGGGGCAAGGTAGGCATAGGCTTTAGCGCTTTAGGCTTAATGGTGTGAGGTGTTTAAGACTGATGAGGAACTGAAGAGGGCATGTGACAATCATGGATCCTTCTCAAACAATAGAAAACATGGAATATTGAATGATTTCCCAAGGCAGAGCACTGTTACAATGGATTCTACCTATCAAAGTTGATAACATTCAATAAGAAGCAATGAAATGGATGATGGCATACATAAAACATGTAAAAAAATGATTACAAAAGAAGAAATTGTGCTAAAACTCCATACCACAGGGATCCCAAAAAAATTGCTGCAAATCTTATTAATCTCCTTGCCAAACTACTGACAATGATGTACAATCAAGCTTTGAGCATCCAAGTGAGTCAAAACTTTACAAATGACTAAGAAAGCACATGATATAGGCATAAAAACCACTTATCCTAGCCTCAGGGGTCGAATCCATGAGAAGAGGAGCTGTTTCAACAAACTCTAAAAAAGGAACTGGTTTCCAGGCCACCTAACAACTTGCCTCTAAAAGAGGGGAAATTGATTCATTTCCCTCAAAACAACCTTTAATCCAATGAATCTACCCTCTATCACTATTTACCTACCATAATTACATTCCAAATCATAATTTACATTGGTAAAATATCCTTCATGAGAGAAAATCCACAATCATAGTGAAAAACTGGAAAAATAGGCATCTTGAGCAAAAATTTGCCCTACACGCAATGCCACTGTCTCAACGCATAGCACCACTTTCAAGCCCCTTTTGGAGACCTTCTCAGCATCCAAATTGAGCCCATGATAGCTCATTGGAAAGGTCTGCAAGTCCATTTTATGGAACACCTAGAATTTCTGCATTTGGAGCTCATTTGACCCCTCAAAGCTTAATTCTTCCAAGGCTGCTTCTGTGTGTCCCAAAAGTGTCAGAAAGGTTAGTTTTGGAGTGTTTTTGGACCTTTTGGTGGACTAATTTTGCTCCAAAAATTCTGAAAATTTCTAGGGTACATGTCCTCACTTCCCTAAATCCAAAAATTTAAGCCATTCCTCCATTGGATGCCCCTAGGAAAAGCGCAGTGCCAGTGGTGCTATGTTTCTGGGTAGTTTTCCTGTGTATTAAAATTCAAAATTTGCAAATGACAAAATTTGGCCAAAACTTCCCCACAATTTGTGTGAAGCACCACCATCATGTGCTTTGATGAGCCAAGGAAGCCTCAGCCAACATTCTAAGTCTATCCTCCTCTTTCTTGCCATTCAAGGCCTGCCTTAACCTAGCTTTCAGCTTCTTGATTCTTAAGTTGTGAATCTTATTGTGGGTCTTGTAGTGATAAACCATGTTTCTAAGCATCTGGTTGTCCCTGTTGGCCTTCTTTAACAGCTTTTCAAGGTGTAGATTTACTCTGTCAAGCCAAGTCTCCCTGTCCTTTTCAATTTCTTGCTCAAGAGGGATCAAAGTGACTTGTGCTTCTTTGCCACTTTGCCTCTTTGCTTTGAGCATTTTTAGCTCCATGAAGACTTGTTTGTCTCTCAATTGTTTGTTTTCCTGCTCTAAGTATGTGATGACATACTTGGCCCTCTCTAGGTTGTCCATCAAAACTTGTACCTGAGCTTCCTTTTCCTATATGATGATGTCCTTTATGGTTTCCCTCTCTTGAGCTTCTAAACCAATGGTCTCAATGTTAGGCTGCTCAAACTCATCATGTTCTGCTAGATCAAAGTCTCTTTCCTCCTCATCATCAAGGTCCTCCTCTTGCACCTTTTCCTTCCCTTTGTGCAACGGTTGTACCTGTACCTACTGCGTCGATGAAGAAGGTGTTGTGGCCACCAACAACCCCCCTCTTTGTTTAGTATTAGCAATAACACTAAGCAAATGGGGACCCTCAATAAAAAATTCAAAAACATTTTATAAAGCTTTTTGTATTATACTCCTTAAAAATATGTCACATCGCGAGAAGAGGGTAAAACGTTCCTTTATGAGCATAAATAAAAAACTGCGAAGAAGCGACGCGAAATTCATCGCATCACACACATTAAGAAGCGCTCTTAAATGAAGATCTTAAGAAATCTCCGACAGCCGATATGCGACGTCGCATATCGCATTATCGCATAAGCATCACACAATGACTTAATGACTCGTCACGATCTGCGATCTGCGATCTGCGATAAACGCGATGCTACGATGTTGCGATCTACGATGTTGCGATCTGCGATCTGCAATCAACGTGATGCTGCGATGCGAGTTGCAGAAATCACCCATCGCAAATTTTCCTCGGCTCAGCATTCAAGAAAAGCTGTCTGTAAACCAAAATTGGGCGCGCGCCTTAAAATAAATTAATGATCGTACGCCAAAGTATTAATGAAGGACAGTTTTGTGTTTTTCAAAGAGTCAGTTCACAATGGGTGGCATTATTTCATACATTCATAGAGGTTAGAGCTTTCATATCAATATTTATTATCGTTACTCTTTTCCTTTGCGTGATCTGCAGGAATGAAGAACAGGAAACAATATGAAGCAATGAACAAGAAACATCTAAGGAAAAGGGGAAAGCGTCAAAGCTCAGAAACAAAGAAGAGATGCCTTCATAAACGAATATCGCATGCAGCAGAAAACGTAGACTCCAGAGTATTACTGAACAGATGCTGATACCAATAAGCGATTCAACACTCAGGGTCAAAAAGCTCACAAAAGCAGCATGTTCACGAAAAATCCTGAAACTCCTACCCGGTGAAGCAAAAAGGCGCTAAAGGCGGAAAACGCACCAGAAAGGCCCGAATCAAAGAACAGAGGCAGTTTTCGATGCGCGATTAGAAAATTGCTCAGAAAGTGAAGTCCCTAACTTGCTTAGTCATCCATGAGTCCAGAAACCGAGATAGCAAAAGCAGAAGTAATTTGAGGGAAATCTGGGTTATTAGCAAGTATACGCTCAGTAAATCCACCCAGTCAGAGGAAGATTCCCAAAAATATCTTCCAGTTTACTAAAAATGGTGCCAAAGCTTGCCTTTTCTATTTGCGTAACTCAAACAAAAGCAGAAGGCAACCAGTCGACTCTTCCCAAGCAAATGTTGAATGCTCGCAACATTAAGGAGCAAATGCAGAAATAGTTAGGAATTACATTCAATTTTTAGAAATAATTTTGTTGTAGAAAAAGGGCGGTCATTTAAACCGTATCCTAAATTTATGTAATTAAGTTATTTAGTTAGCAGTATTTAAACCCTTCTCATGCATTTAGAGAAGGGTCCAGAAATTTGTCAAAAACTTTTCCTCAGAACATGCACTTTTGCACCCTCGGAGGGGGTTTTGATGAATGGATGGATCAAGGTTTATTAATGTTTGCATTTTGATGTCTGCCACTGATGTTGCACTTCTGTACTCTTGGTAGATATTAGAGCAAGGAGAGATAGATCATTGTTGCTTGAAGCTTATGAGTAGGACCAGTCATAAATGGTACTTTTATCTCTTGGCCATTTCTGCTTATACTCTTAAAGTAATATACAGTTTTTAGTTGTTTATATGTTATTGCATGAATGTGTGAGTTACCATTTGGCACTTTTGTACGGTGGAGCCATTTATTTATGTCTAATATATGAATAACTTATTATGCGATATGCTGTTCACAACTATTTTGCCTAACTTCTTATGCAAAGTGGTTCATCTTAATTGATTTCCATTCTTATGATAGCTGAATGATCTTTATTACTAGTTATTGTTTGAAATCTCTTTAGATCGCATAATAGAAGAAATACACCCCGGGTTAGCATAGATTAGATGTGCTGTTTTTCATTAGATTACAATAGCATAGAGTTAGTTTAAAAGTTTGAATTAAATTAGCTTTAAGTATTCTTAGATCAGCAATATCCAACTCTGCACACACACACACACCCTTAGATTGGGAAACTGGTCCCATTATCCCCAGTCAGACCCGCTATACCAAACGGATAAGGAGCTGCCAACCAAGGTCCGGACCGGGCAGGTATCCCCCTTGTTGTCGACCCGATTTTCGGGGCCTTAACATATTTGGCGCTAGAAGGAGGGCCTGAACTATGAATGGCACCTAAATCAAAATCTAAATACCATTCTGAGAGTAAATCACCCTCATCAACTCCCCCGACTTCCCCAGTACGTTTAAATCCAGAGTCAGAAGTCGCTCAAGTATCAATCGTTGCTACACACCCTAATATTTCAGACCAATTTACCATTGAATCTCCTGAAGTTCAAACTCTGATTCACAAACTTCAGGGATTTTCCATTTCTACTCAGAGGTCTGATAAATCTAAAAGCAGCGTGACTTCGCAGTACAATCCTGCTCATCCCCTGACCAGATTAAAGAGTGAAAAATTTGGCATCCAGCCAACTGAATTGCCTCTCCCCACCAGGAAAAGAGCAAGGAAATCATCGCAAGAGTCTGACAGTGAGACTCTTTCATCTACATCATCCATTTCAAGTACCTCACCGCGAAGTCAACCGCCCACACCTTCATTCCAAACCATCATCCATCCATCTACCAGAACTCCCACAACTCCTCTTCTTCAATCATCTACGATCATAGTATCTTCATCTTCCCAGCTACAAGGATCATCTTCTGCACTTTCCTCTATTAGCAGCTCAACGATGGCCCAATCTCCATGGAACAACCCTGGGGCAGTTTTAATGCCTGCGCCCTTGAGTCCAATACCGGCCCATCCTGAGAAATGGCTGCCCAAATTCAATCCAGAAGCAGGCATGCTAGCAGAAGAACATATAAACAATTTCATGCTTTCCATCAATCTCAACGGAGTTACTAACGAAGATGTTGTTGTTCGGCTTTTTCCCTATACAATGCAAGGAACGGCCGGGTCATGGTATTTTTCATTACCCTCTGGGTCTATTACAAGTTGGGATATCTTCCAGAATCAATTCCTTACCAAGTTTGGTGATGACAGATCAACGGCAACGTTAATCAATGACCTATCCAATCTTAAAGCCGAAGCTAGAGAACCCATCAAAGATTTCAATTTACGGTTCAATAAAATTCTCAACAAAATTCCCACTGCTTCCCAACCCAGTGAAGAAGTACGATGTGAATGGTATATTACTGCCTTACCATCAAACTTAGTAATCTTTGTGGATAGGGCAAATAAAACAACCTTAGTTGAAAACTTGACAAAGGTGATAGCAGTAGAGAAACGCGTAATAGCCCTAGAAAAGAGATCCGCGATAGAGGAACGCAAGTCTAAAAAAGTCACCTTCAAGGAAGACTCCAAGAAGAAACAAACAAAAGACCCTTTCGATTTGGAAGGATTGCAGAAAGTATTAAAGACCATTTCTAATGAGATGATTGACATAAAGAAACAAGCAGCAGAAACTTCTTCCAAAAATCCCTATAGAGCTTTTAAAAGAGGCCCTTCAATGGATGTAAAACCACCCAATGCTATTTCAAATGTCGAATCCGAGGAAGAGGAAGAAGAAGAAAGTGCCACTGAAGGGCAGACTGATGATGAAGAAGTTGTGGAATTACAAGGAATGTGGGATTTCATCCTCCCACAAGAAGAGGATCAAGAAGCATTTCCAGTTAGTACACGAAGCAAAAATCAACTAGATCCTCCCCAAACTACCCCTAAGCAGAAGAGCGCAAGCTCTGCAACAAAAGATAAAGTCGCAACAAAGAAAACGACTGCTAAAGCGACTCAATCTAGCCCAGTCCAAGCAGATCAAACAACTCCACCAAAAACACTCATAGTGTCGGATGAAATGGAGTACAATATTATTGATGATATGAAAAATACTAGGGCTAATATTACCCTTTACGAATTGAGCAAATTGAAACATCAACAGAAGATAATGATGAAAGAATTACATGTCGTGCCTATTACATCTTTGCCTACAGCTGTAGCTTCCCACAGCATGGGAAGACCTCCAACTAACGCGATCAATAAGATTGATCCAAATGATATCGCCTTGATTGGAGGAAGATCAAGATCTCACACTCCCCCTTTTCTTCTCACTTATGAAATTTTCAATAAAAATGTGCACAATTGTTTGGTGGATTCTGGTGCTTCAACGAATATTTTACCCAGATCAATATGTGCCAAGTTAAATTTTCAACCACAAAAATCCGCAGTGCGCATAGTTCAGCTTGATCAATCTCAAGTCGAAGTGATTGGTGAACTTAATCAAGTAACCATAAGATTGTCATCCAACCCGAAGGTATGTCAAGTAATTGACATTCTAGTGGCTGATATCCCATAATTCTATGGCTTAATTCTTAGCAGGGATTGGTCTGAGAAACTCCATGGATACTTTTCAACCGACTAGTCGCACATGTGGTTACCCTACAATGGTAAACCCAATCAAATAAAAGTTGAACGAGAGTTACACCAGAAATACGTAGTAACAGAATTAGAGGGAGAAAATGAAGCAGTAGCGTATAACAGCAGTATCATAGGCAACTACTCGGTAGATTCTTTTCTCGGCAATTTCAATGCTCATACATCACCTTACTTAGAAAATTCAGTTTTGTCCCAAGTCAAAAAATTTTCCCAAACTGATAATTCAAAGTGTGTTAATTTTGTAGATAAACCTGTAAATACATCTTTGTTTTGGAAATTATATTTTGATGGCTCTAAATCTAACGAAGGAGCAGGAGCAGGATGCGTTCTGATTAGTCCAGAAGGAGATAAAACCATGCTCACATGCAGACTCGAATTCGATTGCACAAACAATACAACAGAATATGAAGCCTTGGTGCAAGGCCTATACAAAGCAATCGGGTTGAACGTCAAGTATCTTCAAGTCTTCGGAGACTCTGAGATTGTTGTCAAACAGGTACGTAACACTATACATTGCCTATCAGGTCATTTAAAACACTATCAATCTTTAGTACAAGATCTGACTGAGCATTTCATAGCATTCAATATTTCGTCAATCCCGAGACTCCAAAACGCAAGTGCAGACCTTTTGGCTAACGTAGCCTCTAAACTTATTCCTTCCGAAGATTTTAGTCCAGATAGATTCTCAATAGAATTAATCTTTAGACCGTCCATCCCTGACAACATTACAAATTGGAGAGTATTCAATGAAGATCCTGATATCGTAAATTTTCTCACTTCTGAAGGATCCTACTCCAATCAAATAATTGACGAAGACCATCACGATCGACAAATACAACAAAATGGCACTGATAATGCTATAACTAAATCGGTGGTTAAGTTAGAAGACTTATACGATTTGAAAAGTCGGTATAAAAGGTCTACCAATTCAAAGCTCTGCAGTTCAACTCTGAACTACGAATTGGTAAACCTAGGAACCGATGATAAACCACAAAACGTTAACCTAGGCCTCGGCCTAGCCCCTGAAGAAAAACTAGCGTATATTCGTCTTTTGAGACAGTATAAATTTTTTTTTGCCTGGAATTACGATGAGCTGAAGACATACGACACTTCTATCATTCAACATACTATTCCTATGATTGACAACAAGAAACCTGTCCAACAAAAACTGAGAAAGATCCACCCCAATTTAGAAAATCAGATAAAGACTGAGCTGAATAAGTTATTAAAAGCCAAAATAATTTTCCCCGTCAGACATTCCAAATGGGTCTCCAATATGGTACCCGTTAGAAAGAAAAACGGAGATATTAGAATCTGTATCGATTTTCGGAATCTTAACAAAGCCTGTCAAAAAGACAATTTTCCTCTCCCACCTATGGAACAGATATTACAGGCAGTAGCAGGCTCAGAACTGATGTCTTTCTTGGATGGATTTTCAGGATATAATCAAGTGCTGGTGCATCCTGATGATCAGTTGAAAACTACATTCAGAACTAAATGGGGCACATACGCATATCGGAAGATGCCATTTGGTTTGATTAATGCTGGCGCTACATTTCAGAGAGCCATGGACATCGCATTCAAGGGTTTAGTCAATAGATCTGTAGTAATTTATTTGGATGATATAACGGTGTACTCCAAGAAGCGAAGCGACCATCTCAAAGACTTAAAGCAAATCTTTCAACGATGAAAGCAACCTTTAGCGAAGAAACTGTTTTATATCAGCACAATGAAAGGTATCAATAGCAAAATAAGGATTCTTTGTAAAACTGTTGTTTTCAAACTCTATTATTGTCGTCCAGAGCTTTCTTAAGGAAAACAATGACTTCCTCCCTGTTAAAGAAAATCGCAGCATTCAGAGGAACAATCCAAGAAACAATATATCTCAAAGAATAAGAGGTCTCATCACGAGCCGGCTTATCATGATCACAGATATTATAACTTGCTGACTTTGCCAAAATACTGTCCATCAAAACAGGGCAACGACTCAAGATTGTTGCAATCAAAAGACAAGGGGTCTCATCACGAGCCAGCTTGTTCAGCAAAAGTATAAATCAAGTGAATGACTGTGTCATAATTTGGCTACCAAACCAAGACATTGTTCTTTAAGGATAAAAAAGGAAAAAGTGTCAATATGGATTTTTCTCTGAAGGTTGTAGATAGCCTTAAACAGGATAAAGGATCATTGCTGGGTAACAGGTAACCCTGTCGAGGCTATGGACACCTGCTGGCAGCAGAGGCTCTACCTACGACAAATGAGCATATTTTAAAGCCGGCACACAGAGAAAACTTTATTTTATCTTTAAAAAGACCAAGTAGTGGCTGATGTAAGTACAAGGACAACCCTGAGGAAGCAAACAATTAGAATAGAAAGAGGTTGAAACAAAATATCATTGATAGGATAAGGCATAATGTACTCTATTTGTCCATAACAAAATTTAGATTTCTGAAAATTTTTCTGTTTTGGAAGTTTGAAAAAATTCAATAGAAAAGCAGAGATAACTGGTTCTTCCAAGTGAATCGCCATTGTTGTGGCCACCAACAACCCCCCTCTTTGTTTAGTATTAGCAATAACACTAAGCAAATGGGGACCCTCAATAAAAAATTCAAAAACATTTTATAAAGCTTTTTGTATTATACTCCTTAAAAATATGTCGCATCGCGAGAAGAGGATAAAACATTCCTTTATGAGCATAAATAAAAAACTGTGAAGAACCGACGCGAAATTCATCGCATCGCACACATTAAGAAGCGCTCTTAAATGAAGATCTTAAGAAATCTCCAACATGCGATATGCGACGTCGCATATCGCATTATCACATAAGCAGCACACAATGACTTAATGACTCGTCACGATCTGCGATCTGTGATCTGCGATAAACGCGATGCTGCGATGTTGCGATCTGCGATCTGCGATGTTGCGATCTGCGATCTGCGATCTGCAATGTTGCGATCTGCAATCTGTGATCTGTGATCTGCGATCTGCAATCAACGCGATGCTGCGATGCGAGTCGCAGAAATCACCCATCGCAAATTTTCCTCGGCTCAGCATTCAAGAAAAGTTGTCCGTAAACCAAAATTGGGCACGCGCCTTAAAAGAAATTAATGATCATACGCTAAAGTATTAATGAAGGACAGTTTTGTGATTTTCAAAGAGTCAGTTCATAATGGGTGGCATTATTTCATACATTCATAGAGGTTAGAGCTTTCATATCAATATTTATTATCGTTACTCTTTTCCTTTGCGTGATCTGCAGGAATGAAGAACAGGAAACAATATGAAGCAATGAACAGGAAACATCTAAGGAAAAGGGGAAAGCGTCAAAGCTCAGAAACAAAGAAGAGATGCCTTCATAAACGAATACCGCATGCAGCACAAAATGCAGATTCCAGAGTATTACTGAACAAATGCTGATGTCAATAAGCGATTCAACACTCAGGGTGAAAAAGCTCACAAAAGCAGCATGTTCACGAAAAATCTGGAAACTCCTACCCGGTGAAGGAAAAAGGCGCTAAAGGTAGAAAACGCACCAGAAAGGCCCGGATCAAAGAACAGAGGTAGTTTTCGATGCGCGATTAGAAAATTGCTCAGAAAGTGAAGTCCCTAACTTGCTTAGTCATCCATGAGTCCGGAAACCAACATAGCAAAAGCAGAAGCAATTTGAGGGAAATCTGGGTTATTAGCAAGTATACGCTCAGTAAATCCACCCAGTCAGAGGAAGATTCCCAAAAATATCTTCCAATTTACTAAAAATGGTGCCAACGCTTGCCTTTTCTGTTTGCGTAACTCAAACAAAAGCAGAAGGCAACCAGCCGACTCTTCCCAAGCAAATGTTGAATGCTCGCAACATTAAGGAGCAAATGCATAAATAGTTAGGAATTAGATTCAATTTTTAGAAATAATTTTGTTGTAGAAAAAGGGCGGTCATTTAAATCGTATCCTAAATTTATGTAATTAAGTTATTTAGTTAGCAGTATTTAAACCCTTCTCATGCATTTGGAGAAGGGTCCAGAAATTTGTCAAAAACTTTTCCTCAGAACATGCACTTTTGCACCCTCGGAGGGGGTTTTGATGAATGGATGGATCAAGGTTTATTAATGTTTGCATTTTGATGTCTGCCATTGATGTTGCACTTCTGTACTCTTGGTAGATATTAGAGCAAGGAGAGATAGATCATTGTTGCTTGAAGTTTATGAGTAGGACCAGTCATAAATGGTACTTTTATCTCTTGGCCATTTCTGCTTATACTCTTAAAGTAATATACATTTTTTAGTTGTTTATATGTTATTGCATGAATGTGTGAGTTACCATTTGGCACTTTTGTACGGTGGAGCCATTTATTTATGTCTAATATATGAATAACTTATTATGCGATATGCTGTTCACAACTGTTTTGCCTAACTTTTTATGCAAAGTGGTTCATCTTAATTGATTTCCATTCTTATGATAGCTGAATGATATTTATTACCAGTTATTGTTTGAAATCTCTTTAGATCGCATAATAGAAGAAATACACCCCAGGTTAGCATAGATTAGATGTGCTGTTTTTCATTAGATTACAATAGCATAGAGTTAGTTTAAAAGTTTGAATTAAATTAGCTTTAAGTATTCTTAGATCAACAATATCCAACTCTGCACACACACACACACCCTTAGATTGGGAAACTGGTCCCATTATCCCCAGTCGGACCCGCTATACCAAACGGATAAGGAGCTGCCAACCAAGGTCCGGACTGGGCGGGTATCCCCCTTGTTGTCGACCCGATTTTAGGGGCCTCAACAGAAGGCAATCCCCCTTCCAGATCCTGTGGAGTTATCATTTGCCTATGGACTAATGAAGAAGGCAAGTTCCCTTCCACATCCCGTGGAGCAAACACTTGCCTAGCAACTGCAAACAATCTCCTTGTGCCTCTCTGATATGTCAAGTAAAATGGCACCTAAACAGTTCTTGTCTCCTTGATCTCTTCTCTCATTTCCACTTGACTGGAAGGCCCCCCTACTTCTTGAGACACTGGTGAAGGAACTTGAGGACCCCTAAATATGTAATGAGCAATAAATGTCTCCCCAGGGATGTTGAGGAGACTGAGATGATGAAGAACAAGAATTTTGATCAAGGAGTAGTGGTAGAAGCTGCTCATCTGCTGAGGGTATGGCTTCTTCTGCATCAAATAAGCCATCTTCTCAATGTTTCTGAACAAAAAGCATGGGAGGTTTAACATATTCACCCTTATAAAATGCATGAGGAGCCTGATGTGGTAAGTGTACAACCTAGAAAATCTGCCCTCACAAGTGAAATATTTGATGATGATTCTCATCAAGGGGACATACTTGTTCTTAAGAAATTTGAAAGTGAAAAGCCTCTTCACCTATTTTTTGTAATAATGTTTAATGTAAGGCTCATAATAATGTTCATCAAGATCCTAGGCCTTATACCACTTCTCACCAACATTAGGAATCCTGGTGGCATCTGAAATGATGGATGGTGACACTGTGAAAGTTACCCCAGCAAGAGTCACTTTATTGTTTTGAAGATGAGCTACAAAGAGTCTAGTGAGCTTTGGGTGAAACTGGACTCTCTCCACTCGTTCACAAAACTCATAGCATCCAAGATGTCTAAAACATGAAACAGCCAACTGAGAAGCCTGCAGTTCCCTTAGGTTTGTTGGCTCTTCTCTTGTGATCTTGCCTCCCTTATGAGGTTTTTTGTGCTGCCTGGCTCTATCTGTTGAACTATCACTAGCTGTGTTTTCCTCTTCATATTCATGATCTTCTCTATCCATGTTTACAAGATTTTTTAGTTGCACACCTTTAGAAAGGGTTGAAGGGAATGAGTGGGAGTCTTTAGGATTGTAGGGATGTGTTTAGGGTAGATTTAGACAAAATATGAATTATGAGAGTGAGGGAAAGGGTTTTTAGGATGAGGGATATAATGAGGGGATATGGATGAGGGGACAGGTAATGATGTAAAGAGGGTTTTTAGTTCTAGTGATGGGTGATGGGAAACAAAGCAGTTAGGGTTTTGTAGAAGAAACTAGGGTTTGATTTTAAGTGTGAAGAAAATGTCTATAACTTTCATTGTGCAAGCTAAAAATAAAGTGGAGAAGGGAAACTTACTTGTAAAAGAGGAAATAGCAGAGAATTTGGTGAATTTTTTGGTGTTATGGATGATTTGGTGGCTTACTGCCCAACGCACAGCGCCTTCGCCCAAACGCGCAACACTTAATCCTATGCGTAGCGCCTTTGTAAATTTGAACTACTGAAAATCACCAGGAGCGCAGTGCCCTGATCTATGTGCAGCGCCTCTTCCCCTACGTGCAGTGCCGACCTATTTTCTCCAGAAGTGCAACACCTTACTCCCTACGCGCAATGCCTATTTTCTTTTGCCCAAATTCACTTGAATTTCACCTTTTGTTCTTACCTTTGGACTTCTTTTCTTGCAAGATGAGCATAATGAATTAGAAAATGGAATGTGAGGGTTTATATATGAGTACGATTTTTTTTTTCACTTTAGAAAAACCCACTTTCAAATGTTCCTTGTCTTTTTCAAAACTCTGTTTTTTAATGCCTTTTCGCATTTTGTCTTTGCAGGTGGATCAATGCTCATGCTGACTTGATTTTTGTAGTGCTTTTTTGTTAGGCAGTAGGAACAGATACATAGGAGCAATTGGGAACCATTATTACATATAGAAACTTAAAATTACATAAGAAATATAAAAAAATTCAAAATACTCTGTTTTCACCTAAATTACATTAGGTTACAAAAGCAATATTTTCAGTAGGCTATGACTTCCAAGCCATCATGCTTGACTTATTGATCATCCTCATGCCCTTTCTGATTTTTGAGGTGAAAATTACATTAGGTTACAAAAACAATATTTTCAGTAGGCTATGACTTCCAAGCCATCATGCTTGACTTATTGATCATCCTCATGCCCTTTCTGACCTTTATTTACATTTGAAAATCAGTTTCTTGACCTTGGTAATGAAACCCTAGACCGAATGAAATCAAACCCTAGGACCTAATGAAATGGACTGAAGATTGAGGATCAACAAGTATAGTCTATAAGGGAGGAGCTGAAAAGAAAACAACCATTAGTGGATCCATATATCATGACCTAATGGAGTGATGAAAAGATTTACAGTATGGGACCCCTATTATGAAAATGCAAAAGAGAAGATTTTGATCCTTGATGGAAGTATGAAAAGACTGACACTAACATAATCTCAAATTACAAAAGCTTTGAGAGAAGTTAAGAGAGTCCTATTTCCTAATGGGAATCCCCTTATATAAGTTATTGACAACATAGGTTGTATAACTATACTCATCTCAATATTTTTTATGGTTTTTTCTTGTGGAAAACTTGATATGGAACCCGAAAATGAATATTTATAAGGGCTGAGGAATCTATATTTTAATGAATTTGAGGGAGAGTAAAGCATCAAAGATAATCCACCTTAGGATGCCCCTCATCTAAAACCCTTAAAGTTGTGGGAGTTCAATATTGGTTCTGATGAAAATCCTAATTTGGTATATATAGGAGACTACTGGGATGAACATACCACCAAAGAAATATTTGACTTGCATAAAGAGTATGAGGATCTATTTCCTGCATCAGTTTCATAGTTCACGTATATCAAAGGAGATTTTAAGGAAACGAAAATTATTCTAAAGATAGATACACATCTAATAAAACACCATCCATATCACTTAAATCTTAGAGTCAAGGGGAAGTTAAAAAGGGAAATTGACAAGATGCTAGCATTAGGACTCATTTCCCCAATGGAAAAATTTGATTGGATAAGCCCCATAGTCATCTACGATAAGAAGGATTCTGAGGAGATTAGAGTTTGTGTTGATTATCATAGCTTGAACCATCCATATGTCCATGATCCATTTCCTACACCTTTTACTGATGTTTTGAATAATGTTGTTGGAAAGGAACCTTATTCCTCAATAGATGATTTTTTAGGCTATCAACAAGTTCAAATTATAGAGGAGGATAATAAAAAGAGTACCTTTACCATAGAATGGGGATATTGTGATTATCATGTGATGCCCTTTGGACTTAAAAATCCACCTACGTTATCTTTTCCATAATTGTTATCACAACCTTCAAAGAGTATATACACAAGTTTTTTTAGGTCTATATGGATGATTGGACTGTACATAGTCTCTTGGAGAAGAATTTTTTAATTTTGTTGAGGGTGATGCTTGATTGATGTAGATAGTTATCGACATATCTTAATATAAATAAGTGTATCTTTGATATACCACATGGAAATTTATTGGGAACATTTTTTGTAAGGCTAATGTTTTAGTTGATACAACTAAGGTTGAGTTCATCCTCAACATGGAACCTCCAATAAGTGTTAAAAAACTCAAATACAGTCTTGGACACATAGGTTATTATCATTGGTTCATCCGCAACTATTATTTTATCACTACTTCATAGGAGAAGCTCCTCAAAAAGTCTAAGCCGTTTATAAGGACATTTGAGTTTGATGTTGCATTCAAAAAATTAAATGAAAAATTGGTGAATGCTCCAATTCTAGTCCATCCAGACTGGAATAAAGAGTTCCATGTACACATTTATGCTTTGAGCACTACTCTTGGTGCTATTATTGCACAAGAAAGAGAAGGATATTTGGACCAGCTTATATATTTTCCTAGTGGAAAACATTCTAATGCATACTGTAATTGCACTACCACTGAGAACAAAGCCTTAGAAATGGTATAATCTTTCCAGAATTTTAACCATTATTTTCTAGGAGGGAATTTAAAATTCTTTACAGATAATTCAACCTTCAAATATTTTGTCAATAAGCATGTACTGGAGAGAAGCATTTGGTGATGGTTTCTTCTATTCAGAGAACTTTCCTTTTAGGTTATTGTAAATCCTAGATGAACCAATGTGGGAGAAAACCATCATTCACACTTGGAGTTTGTTGGGGCACTATAGTCACACTATGTTGTGTTGTAGTGCAGAACTTGGAAAGATCGAAGTGTGATCTTTCTTTTCTATTATGTTAATGATATTGTATTTAAATCTACATGTAAATCCATCTCTTATTATATCATATATTTCTCGGTTCATTTCTATGGTTTCCAAGCTTAATTTTTTATTTCATGTGGTCATAGCCAAACGCTTCAACAAGGAAATATAGATGTATCAAAATTGTAGCAAATTAGACGGTATATTTATATTGTTTCCATGAATGAATTGTTATGAAATGACTAAAGAATTTTGTCTTGAATCCAACTAATCTTTCATAACTTGAATGAAGGTTCAAGCTCATGCATCTAATGTTTTCTTTTAAAGTGTCACAAGAAAATGGTATAACATGCAAAACTGTGACATTCATTGAATGAATGTTTAGGTTTCTATGCAATGATATGTATCTCTATGCATCAACTTATTACATGTTTAAATGTAGTGACATTAATCCTGGTTTGATTGAAATATGATGTATTTAAAGTCTAATTATAACATACATTCCACATTCATGATGGATTTTGAAGAAAGCACAAATATCATGCATAAATCTAATTCAAATTCAACACTAATTTATGTTAAACTACAAACATTCTTTTATGAGAATTTGGGATAAGGGCAAAACTATATACCATTAATAAAATTCTACTATGTTGCATTTCCATTAATCATAAGTTGGAGCATTTGTGACCATTGGGTTTGACATGAGTGGTTTTGAAAAATTAAAGGTTGGGAAAATGGAGAACATATTATAACATATTTAAAGGATAAATTAAGAATTCCTTTAAATCAACCAAAACATGGTGGGTAGCTGAGAAATTATGAATTCAACCACTAAAATACATATAATTTTGAAAATTTTCCATTTCTTGTAAAACCCTTGTAAAACCTATCAAAGAAGTCAAGATACTCTTTAAATAACCTTGATAATTTTTTCAAAACTAAAGTAAACCATCATATTGATGCCAAAATCTACTTTAGTTTAACAATTCCATCCAATTAACATAATAGATCAAGTTTACAACACAAAATGCCATGAAAATTGCATAAAATTGTATTCATATGTATCAAAGTTTCAAAATATTAGGTGGGTATACAAAATTACATGAAAAGAAGACAACCAATCCAAGATTCATTGCAAAATTTCTTCTTTGAATAACTTTGACACCTCCCAACAACTTAAAAAAAAATGACAGAGTTTTCCTACAGCATAGAATTTTCCTCCTTTTTGAATTAAAAAATGAGGCCTATATATAGGCACTGAAGAACAAATACCTAACCCTAAACCAGTAGTGGAATTTGAAAACCACCTAGATTCTCTACAAAATTTCTAGCTATAATATAACTAACTTCCTCTAGAAGATTCTTGAAAGAGTTGCTAGTTGTAGAGTGGGTCCCTTTAGATTTAGCTATAATAGCTCTTCATTCTCTCTCTTGGTTGTGCATTGGGTGTTCTTTCTCTCGGCTATGGATGTCTAAGTTGGGAGCTATTGCGGGTGCACTCTCGATTATGCCAATATTTTTCGACCGTGTTGATGTTGTTGATAATGTCGGTGTTGCTGACAATGTTGATGGTGCTAACACTAGTATTGAGGCAAGTGTTGAAGCCAGTGCTGACTACTAAAGTCATGTTTGATGTGTTGAAGTCCTTATGATGGAAATTACTTCTGTCAAGGCTTCTTGAGATACTAGTGTAAATCCCTCTTGGATAGCCTAGTCATACAGGTCTATCCAAGTCCATTCTCTCCTATTTTGTATGTCACCTAACTAGGCCTCTATGATGGCCTCCTCCAACCTAGTATTGTTTTCGTAATCAATTCTACCTAGCTCTTTGAAAATATTCTTGAGTAAGAACATTAATTTAGAGTGATCATTATATAATTTCATAATCTTGTTGCCTTAAAGAGCATGATCTTTTTCTCTATAGCCTTTGTGGTTTTGTTTTATTGCTACCAGGGCTTTCATGAAGGACTCTTTGGGATGAAAGTTCCCATCATCATAAAAGATGGTTAGAAAATTATTTTTGTGAAGCGCTTCACATTTCTCTTTAAACCTTCTATTTCTCCCATCGGCACTTGTGGCTCCTCTTTGGCCATCACCAATAATTCATTTTTCCTTATTATTTGGTTGGCTCTTGTCACCCATTCATACCTAATAATATTCACCTTTGTCACCTCTTATTTTAACTACTGGTTAAGGAAATCTACAATTACTTCAACCTTGGAAGGGGAATGCCTAGTAGTCCTCTCAATGGATTCTATTTCTCTTTGTGCTCTTCTCATAGTCTCTGTCATTTCTTAAAGAAATTCCAAATGGTTCTAGTTTTTGTCCACCATTTTTATTATTCACCCCCACAATATTATTTATAATAAATATTGTTGGATTTCTCTTTTCTTAACAACTCCAGCTCACTTTCAAGTTTCTTCATATGTTCTCTGGCCTAGAGGAATTCGGTCTTGGCCAATTCAAACTCCCATATTTATTGGGTAGTGAAAATGATGTCTCTTCACTTATTTTTGACACTATTAGGGAATCCATTCACTTAGCCAAAAAACAAATGTATTTTCTCAATTTGAATGCTTCAATGAGCAGGTCATGAGTGTTGATGTCTTCGTTGCAACATCATGCCTCTTTTCCCTTTCCATTTAAATCTGTGTAACTTCCTGTGGATGAAGAGGCCATTTAACAATGTTGTGCGTTGGAGTAAATTATTTGGCTAAAGAATGAAAGAAGTCCAAAAGAGACTCAAAGTATCAAGGAAAGAAATAAAGGTGTGACAGATGTTGAAAAGTTCTACTGGTAGGTTGGAAGGAGGATCTTTCCAAACTTCAAGCCTAAGAATGATGACACACGCATGAAATACATGCTTAGGTTTTTTGACATTAAAGGAACATGAATTTAGAAAATATGAAGGCTATTGCAGCCAAATAGTCCATATAGAAGTCCAATTCCATTAATTTACATATTTCTTTTGTCTAGGAAAGGGATTTTCTTTAAAAGGAATGCATGTTTCTTGCAAGGTGGGGCTAAGGTTTAAATTTCAGCCAAATTTCTTGTAAATTCTAAAGCATAGAGACCTTGATTGGGAGAATTCATGAAATGAAATAACTTACTAGATTAATTTGCAAGATTTACACTTGAATTGTACCAAATTTGGCAATTAAGTGTTATAGACGTGCAGAAGCCAAACAGGACGACAACCATGGAAAATGCCAAAAATGGGCCCCTCTACTCTTTTTATACCATTTAGGATGTGACATGTGTGAGGAATAGTTTGCAATTAAATTTTGAATGATGTCATGCTAATGTCAGTTGTTACTGTGTTTTCTTCTCGAAGGTGTACGAAAAGAAATCACTTTACGCTGTGGATGATAAACAATCTTAACAATATAAATGGCTGTTAAACATTGTAGATCTGCAACAAATGATAGAAACAAAACCTACTAAAGCCCTAATCTATGCCACAATCATAGTTAAACATCAAAAGGGAATAGTAAAATAAGTGAAAATAACTCCAATAATCCAATGGAAACCAGATATATAAAGAATATATTTTATTAAGCAACACCTGTGAAGGGAACAAATAACGTTACCAAACCCCCTCTATGGGATGGGTTCTTAGCTATCGTCAAATGTCTTTAGATTTTGTAGAGTCTCTCTCTTCTATAATATGTAAAACCCAACAAATAAAATGTTTGAGCTCAATGTGAACTCAAATGGAAAATAAAATGGTGAGCAACAGTGATAATAATCAGAGCTGCAACAGTGAGTGCAACAATGAAAATAATCAAAAGTGAATAATGAATGGAAAACCCTTCTATTTATAACAAAATATTAGGTTATCCTCGAATAATGAGCAATAATAAAATATTATTAACCCCATTCTAGAATTAACCATTTGGAATATTTTATTATATTTGGTTTGGAGGGAAAAAGCATTTAAACTTTTATTTAGAAATAATAAATAAATAAATGATTTATTTATCATCTCAAGGAATATGGCTAAGTAATAATAAAAAAATAACGATTTATTTAATTATTCCAAAGGGATTTGGTCAAACTTGACAAGGAAAAATAACTAATTAGTGGTTAATTAATTATTCCTAGAGAAAAATAAGATAATTAATGATTTATCTATTTATTTCTCATAATTAGGTCAAATGTGAGAAGGAATATTAATTAAACAATGTTTTAATTAATTATTCCTATAATATAATTAAATAAATAGTGATTTATTTAATTATTCTCCAAGGATTTAATTATAAATTACTTAAAAAATGTGGTTTATTAAGTAATTTCTCACAGTGAAAGCAATTTTACTATGGTTAAATTGGCCCTACATGGTGAACTTCGATCCATCCAGTAAGTTATGGCTAGATGATCAATTTTTTTGATAACAAATTTCCCCCCAATGTACAAGTGTTAGGAGAAAAACATATGACCGAAGTACGTTGTAAGGACACAATCATTAGACAACGAAGTGCAGAGAGAGAGAGAGAGAGAGAGAGAGAGAGAGAGAGACCAATGGAGTTGAAGCGAAAGAGGTAGTGATAGAGGGGGCGAGACTAATGCAAGTCTCCTTCTATGTTGTGGTACCAGATCTTAGTGAGGCTGGGGAGACATACCTATAACCACCAAGATAACTTAGTACAAAAATAATGATGCACCCAAAAACATGAAACTGAGAAATAAAATACATGTTGAATGGTAGATGACATGTTGGCGTAAATGAGCCAAAGAATAATACAATGTGTCCCATATACATAATGCGCATGGAAAACACATGAGCCAGGAATGAATACAATAACTTTTGAGTACAGGAGATATAATGGCCTTTCCCTCAAAAAATGGGTGGGAGGGAGGGTAGAACAACCACAGAAGCCCTGTTCAGGAAAGGGCTCTGCAAAACTGAATGGATCATTTGAAGGAGACATGCATGGAACTGAATCTAAGGTTGTAGCATAATAGGAAGGAATCCAAGCATGTGGGGGGCTACCTGAAGGTCCACCCCGTCATGAGGTCTGAAACATCTCACACACACCCGGGAATCACTAGTACAATCTGCTACATGACTGGGCCACTGAATGTATCAATCATGAGCATGAAACAACCAAGTCAAAGGGAAATAATGATTCCCTTTGCTTGAATTGAGGCACAGAACAAGAGTGGAAGCTAGAACCAAGGTACACCGCCCTCTAGGCCATTCTTTTGGAATAGACGTGCTGATGTCGACAGAATAGGGCCCGCCATAGGTGATGCAATGAGGATCCTCAACTAAGGCACGAGGGAAAATAGTAATGTGACCGATTGATTGACACCAAGGACAATGGAGAAAATGAGACTTAGGGAAAAAAATATGACTTCCCTTTTCAGAGCATAAAGTGCATGGTTGACCTAGCAACGACTGACTCGACTCCAGAGGGGATGGTGGACAATATGACTGAGGACCAAAATGGGCAACATAGGATGAATGGTATGCAAATATGGATGGAATAGTATGACATGATACAATGGGTCATGAAACAGACTCCATGGATGCAAAGGTGACTCATCGCGGATGCTCTGAACAAGGGTGACTCAATGACGCTGTGACATAGAATAGGCCTGGTGGGGACCATGAAAGCATGAGCAAATGATGGTTGCTCATGATGAAATAAACACGTGAGATGACAAGTGCCAAGGGAAGGTGGTCCCCAAAGTACAAGCATCACATATGAATAAATTCGATTTTGAGAAGTGGCGAAGTGGCCCTTCTTGGAAAAAAGGCTTCTAGACAAGGTGTCAAATAATAAAAAGCTGAGAAATACCCATTATAGTACTTAGTGAGAGCCTTCCAATGGTGCTGAGAGCCTTCCAAAGGTCGTTTTCCCTCCAATTTGAGAGGAGGAGAAAGTGCTAAATCTTGTGGAGATCATAGCGTACAAACCAACCATCCTAATCGAGATATCAAAACTTCAAGCAAGTGGAATTACTTGTGTAAATATGGCCTTAATGCTTCTTGGAATGATGGTTCCTAGTGAAGAATTAAGGGAAGAGGAAAACGAGAATGAACTACTAGAGGAGGTCTAGAATCATCCTCACCCACTAAATCAAATATGGGGACTAAGTGGTAAAGGCAGTATCACATAGAGTAGAATATTTGAAGGTATGGTATTAAACATCTACCATATGCGATGTGAATATGGCTCACTGAAGAGGTCGATTGGAGAAACTATCCAAGGAATGGGAGGATAATCGACCATACCTATATTTAGTGGGATCTAAACCGAGACTTATGTTAATCAATTGAGAAGATGACCAAGGGAAAACCATAATAACCCCAAGCATGGGATACTACCCACAAGAATATGTGATGGAGGGGATTGATCATGTATGCAAAGGTGGGAACGAGATCCTCCAAAGGATGATAAGGAGATGTAGGGGGCTATGTGCCCCCCAATATGTTATGGGTTTACTGGATGTATTTAGAATGGTGGATTCCAAATATGGAAGGAAGTACGCACGATGGTGCATATCGTCCCAAGGATAACTAGGGGTAGTCATGGCTTCCATGATGTCCTCATCAGAATGGAAGATGGGGGGACGAGAGGAAGATTGATTAAATGATAACGCAACAATACCTGGTGCATCATCCTGAGAAATAAGGTTCACATACGCATCATCTGAAATGGTAGACGATGAGCTAGTATATGGAAGATCAACCAATATTAAGACCAGAGCTTTCAACGAGGGAGGTTCGACATAAGCGCTCGCGGGAAACTTAAGGAGGTTTTCCTGCAAGGATCTCAAGGATGACGACAGGTAAAGGATATGGACCATGGAGTCCATCATCTCGACATCGAGGGGAGGGATCATGATGGTGGGAACAGAGTCCCCCTGTTCTGGTGTACTAGTGGTACCAGAATCCATAGGTAGAGGAGAAGGTGATCCACTATGAGTGGCCTCGTATTTGGAAAGCACTTGAAGGCAATCATGAAATTTGTCGTGACGAGGGAAACAATGGGAATAGTGACCATAATGATCACACAAGGAAAAAGGGTCATTTGTGTGCAATGTTTTGAGTTCCCTTGCTGGTCCCACTAAGGTAACTTGGACCTCAGGGATACTTGACTCAGGGAATGTTTCATGGACCAAAGGTTTGAGATGAGGAAGCTTAGGATAGTTATTGGTGGCATGCCCAACAACCTCACATACAACGCATTGAAGTTTCGGCTTTGGAGATTTAGGAGTTGTAGGTGCTTGGGGAGCCTTGTCCTTAGGTTTCTTCTTCTTGGCTTTGTCCCCCTGTCCAGATGCTTTCACAATAGGAGTGGGTTCCTGTTGTGGTGACGGTGGAACTAGAGCAGTGATAGGGGTCATAGGGACCAGTTGAATCGAGGTCAAAGAATGATATGGTCTTAGCTGACCAGGCGAAGTGTTCACAGGGGGATCAATGTACCACACTGGGATATCCAAAGTAATATTAGGTAGAACCAACAAAGCCATGACAGGGACAAAAAAGGTTCCAGGAGGAGGAAACAATAAAGGTATCTGTCCTGCAAGGTAATGTCCCGGTGGAACAACTCCTAGATGGTTGAGACCTGGAGAAATAGTTCTTGGTGGGAACAAAGGGGAGGCACCCACAAAAGGAGGAGGTCTCGGGGGGCTAGATACAGATAACTAGGCTAAAATGGTAACTACAAGGTGCTAAGGAGCTGGTTGCAGATTAGATGTACCAGAATACTTTTGAGCAGCCTGTGATGCTTGTAAAATGCAAACACTCAAAGAGCTAGGCTCATAGATAGCAGGGGGAGGACCTGGGAAAGCACCTAGTAATGAGGAATTTTTGTAGACTCTGGGTGAAACACCGGTGATAGGGGTAGAAGACTGCTTGTCAGACATTGAAGAGATAATGGACTCAAGGGAGGTCAAGGATGACAACTCGTAGTGTGTCAACTGATCGATGGTGACGATCTTCCCTTCATGGGAGAAGCACATCTTGCGGAAAATGGCAGACCAGACGGATGACATGGCATAAGTGTAACTACAACCTAAGAGAATGTTGTAATGTAGAGGGGCATCAATAACCTCTATGTTTATATGAACAGTCTTTCCTGCAAGAGTCATTGGACAATTACGATACATACTAAAGGGCTAGGAGGAGTGACCGCCCCAAGCACGCAAAGTGATGGTAGATGGGGATAGCTCAGGTGACTTGATTTTTTTCCAAACAACAATGAACATCGCACAGGTGGATGCACCTTCATCAATAATACATCAGAGGATGATGGCATTACAGACTCGGACTAGTATCTAGAAAGCAACGAATGGAGGTAATGGAGGATGTTTTGACATCTCAACAGGAAAGACAATCAAACGATCGTTTGAAGGATTTACTACGCCCAAAGTAGTTAGTAGAGATTTCTTTTGAGATGGGCTTGTCTGGAGGAATTCCAAGGTCGACATGGTAGCATGTGATTGCTCCAAGTCATCCACTATACTGTATGTATGGGCAGCTTGGTTAGAAGTCACATTACAACGTAATGGTCCTTTGGGGATCTTAGGAATTGACTCAAATTTAGGTTGAGGGATCTATAGTGGACCATTTAGTGTCATAATAGGCTCAGTAGATGTTTTGGTTTTGGACTCAGTGGCGGACGAAGTCAATGGCTTGTCATTTTGACGCGATCAAGCTTGCAAATTGATATCAGAGGTATTTACATCATCAGAATTCATCATGAGGATTTGGTAGTCACTAGGACCAGAAGGTTAGGGAAGGTGGGCTGCTTAACCTTGCTAAGGTTAAGAAGCAACATATCCTTATTGAGGGAAAGGATTTGTGAGCACGACTAGTTGAGATGGCGCAGGATTCTAAGGCGGTTGCTGCATGGGCAATTGACCTTTAGAAGCTGCTTGGGATTCCCACATTTGGTGCATCTCGTGTAAGAGGGGAAACTCTTTATTATAATGGCCATGTACACCACAACATGCACAATGATTGTTCATACGAATAGCCTTGTTCTTCTTGGGTTGGTCACCCTGTTGCTAGTTGTTGGTGTTAGGCTGGTTCCCTTAGGGTTCATTAAGTTGATTACCTTGGTTACCCTGGTTTCCTTTCTTACCTTTCCCCTTATTCTTTTTCTTCAAATTTTGGGGATTGGTCACACTCTTCTATGCAAACACTTGACCCTGAGGGGGTGGTGGCTGCTGGGGCTAAGGATGCATGGGAGGCTACGACACTAATTCCTGAGGCACTGGAGCACTCGATGGTGCATAGGTATAAGATGGTGAAGGGGCAATGGTCTGGTAGATAGGTTGAGCACTAGTTGGCCCTGATATCTACTGATGTGGTTGGGTAAATGCATAAGATGTTCTTTTTCCTGAATACACGTTGCTAACAGGAGGGGCATAAGTGTTAGAGAAACTGGTGCCCCCTGTGGATAGCCATGATTTTGCTGAGTATATGGTGAAGGATTTCAAATAGCTCTAGTGATACCATTGGTAGCGTGAGATGCCTCTGGGTCATTGGCACCACTAGGACAAGGGACATATGGTATAACGATATAGACATAACCGGATTGAGCATAAATCAACTCATATCTCATAGCAGTCTAGAGAGCCTCTTCCTTTGTCTGAGGAAAATGAGACACGACATCTTTGGCAATAGGTGCTAAAAGAGTCCTAAGAAACCAATCAAGGTAGACACAGTCTTCGAAGGGTGGAGCACGACACATGCTCCTCCTTCTATGCCATTCTTGGACATGATCAAAAATACGGGTGGCAGAGGACTGACGGAATGCAGTCAAGAGCTTTGTACCAGTGTCGTATCAGAGATGTAACTGAAAATATGAAAGGAACACTTTGGGAAGCGTCAAGAAAATGGAACGAGAGGTGGTGGGCTAGTCAACATACCACTTTACAGCATTTGCATTGAGCGTGCATTGGAACAACCGAAGATGAATGGAATCATCGGTGATGGAATTGGATGAACACCACATATGGAAGGAGTGGACATGATTGGTGGGGTCCTCTCCAGAATTACCCTCAAACTTGGGAATGTCGGAGGGAAGCTTAGTCAGCATAGCTGGCCAACCAACATCGTGGTGTATAGGGTCATTAATCAACTGGCTAAAATCTGGGAGGCTTAACCTAGCCATGAAAGGTAGCATGGGAGTTGCTGGAACGGTTTCGCTAGATGTGACCACTGTGGTAGAACCAGAGCCAAAAATAGGTTGTGTTCCTACACCTGCAGTGGGTCTTGACATGATGATGGTATGCAGTGAAGGAGGCTCAGAAGAAGATGAGGAATCAAATGAACCAGAAGAGGAGTCGGTATGGGGACTCGGGGGACTATAAACTCGAACCCTGCGGGGGGGAGTAATATGCCCAAGTAGAAACTAGGCATGAAGGTCTAAGAGTCTCCATGACAAACACCTTGGTGGCACAATGGCTGTAAGATGAAAGTGACACAGAAATGGTGAAGGGAGATCAAAAAGATGTTTTTGTCTCTGTATGGGGAGATAAATTAATTAAGTTAAGTCTTGGCTTGGTGGTGTAAATGAAGAGCCCTTCACTTAAGGTGCACTTCTGTGTGCAAGTATGTTTACTAATTAAGCCTAGATTGTGTTTGAAAAAAGAAAAATATTGTTGAAATAAACTAAAATTAAAAACAGAAAATGAACATCAAATCAACTTTCTCAACCCCACCCAAACTAGGTTTACAAAGACTGTGTTGGTTGGTGGCTAAATCACCTGAAAACAAGACAAATAGGACAAGAGATCTAAGTATCAGTGTGGTTGGGATCAAATGACACTATGCTGCTGGAAAGTGGTGCAACAACAACAAAAAACGAGGAAAATCGTTGTGAAAAGATAAGGATATGGGTGTGAAGCCTAGGGAAAATAATGGGACCCTAAGGCAAATGACCAAATAAGGTTTAAGATGAAACTTTGGATGGAAACAACCTATCTTTGAAGATATGATATAGGAAGGTACAAATATAGAAAATATGGTTGAAATCTCTGCAAAAACATAGACTTCTTACTCAACTAAACTCCTCCTATAAAGGTTGAAGCGTACTGGAAGCCCTAAAGGGGCTAAATTCCAATTCGAAGAGAAAAATAGAGTATATAAATGCCTAAGCAGGGTAAGATAGTGGTCAACCAACCTAGTAGACAACTCTCACCAAAACCCAGAAATAGATCAAAAAAAATCCCAGAAACCCTAAAAATTGTAGGTACTGACCTGTTTAGGGGGAGATCGCACTTTTTGGGCTAGAAAGTGCACTCTAGACCTCCAGATCACACTTTTGGGGCAAAAAAGTGTGATTTCTTCTCCTTGATTCTCAGTCGGCAAGTCTTGGAAAAAAATTTCGTCTCTTTCGCGACTGGTTCCCGTGAGTTGCGGAAAAGACCAGAAAACTTGTGGAAGTTAGAAATTTGACTGATCTAGGGTTAGAATGTTAGTAAAAAACATTAAGAAAAAGAAAAACCCTAAACTGAAAACTGAACGTCACCGAGGTTTTCGGATAAGAATTAAAAACGCAATGGAGTCGCCAATTTGTTAGTGACAATCAGAAAATCCCCAGTGGAGTCGCCAATTTGTTATTGTGTTTTCTTCTCGTAGTTGTATGAAAAGAAATCACTTTAGATTGTGGATGAAAAACAGTCTTAACAAAATAAATGGAAACTAAATATATAAGCGCAAATAAGCACAAATAACTCCAATAACTCAAATAATCCAATGGAAAATAGAGATATAAAGAATATATTTTATTAAACAACACCTGTAAAGGGAACAAATAATGTTACAAGTCCCCCTCTATGGGATGGGTTCTTGACTATCTTCATATGTCTTCAGCTTTTGTAGAGTCCCTCTCTTCTATGATGTGTAAAACCCAGCAAATAAAATGTTTGAGTTTAATGAGAACTCAAACGGAAAAGAAAATGGTGAGCGACAATGATAATAATCAAAGATGCAATAGTGAGTGCAACAATGAAAATAATCAAAAGTGAAGAATGAATGGAAAACCCTTTTATTTATAACAAAATATTAGGTTATCCTCGAATAATGAGCAATAATAAAATATTATTAACCAAATTCTAGAATTAACCATTTGGAATATTTTATTATATTTGGTTTGGAGGGAAAAAGTATTTAAACTTTTATTTAGAAATAATAAATAAATAAATGATTTATTTATCATCTCAAGAAATATAGTTCAGGAATAATAAAAAAATAATGATTTATTTAATTATTCCTAAGAGATTTGCTCAAACTTGACAGGGAATAATAACTAATTAGTGATTAATTAATTATTCCTAGAGAAAAAGAAGATAATTAATGATTTATCTATTTATTTCTCATAAATGGGTCAAATGTGACAAGGAATATTAATTAAATAATGGTTTAATTAATTATTCTTAGAAAAGAATTAAATAAAAATGAATTATTTAATTAGTCTTCATGGGTTTAATTATAAATAACTTAATAAATGTGGTTTATTAAGTAATTTCTCACCATGAAAGCAATTTTATTAAAATTGGCCCTACATGGTGAACTTCGGTCCATCTAGTAAATTATGGCTAGATGATCAATTTTTTGTGATAACACCAGTTAGGTGTGGAGCCAACCATGTGGTAGGAAAACTATGTATGGTGACTAGGAATGCATGATAGGTTAATTGGCAAGTATATGGATGACAAAGGAAAGTTGATTGGGAAAGGGCCGATTGGGCATGGTGTGACACAGTGATACTAGGTGGCCAACATGGAAGACCACATGGTTCATTCTCACATGATTGAGGGGTCAACTATTGAAATATTCAGGGGCATGTAGAGTGCACGAGTAGATTACATGTAGCACTCATCTTGCCCCTCCATCACGTTATTGGTCGAACAACTTCATGGCATGGAGCTCCCACAACTATTCGATGAGTTTCCTTTGTCACAGTTGTATCTGTCGGCATGTACGTTGCCTTGGAGCTTTAGTGACGTCATGATACTATGCACAAGTGATGGGGCCAAACACATGGAGGCTAACTAGGAATACAATGCAGAGACACAGAGGATGATTGGGCAAGTGGCCGAATTGCATGCATGGTGGGTGTAACATCCAGAGGTGGTGAGTCGATTTGTTATCACAAAAAAATATTAAATTGCTATTTCTAACTAGGTGGATCAAAATACACCATGTAGGATTAATTTTACCATAGTAAAATCATTTTGAATGTGGAAAATAATTTAGTAAACAACTTTTATTAAATTATTTTCTGATTTAAATTAAAAAACCCATGAGAATAATTAGATAAATCATTATTTATTTAATATTCCTCATTTCTATTATTGGAATGATGGTTAAATCGTTATTTAATAATTATTTCAATTTCACACCATTCTTAATTCTCGTGAAATAATTAATAAATCATTTATTTGTTAATATTTCTAAATAAATGATGTTAGGTTTTGAAACCGATATACAGTCGAAAGGAGCGCGCTGGGAACTCATCTGCTAGGGTTCTGACCACATCTCAAATGGCGCAGTCTGCTCAGCTCAAAAAGCCATCACGGACCTGACCTCTTGCTCTGTCGCTACTCAGCTGTTCAGTGGCGGATCGAAAGGCGAATGGACATTCCCCAGGGGGGGGCTTCAACGCCCTCCCCCAAAGCAAGTAACCTGCAGCAAGGACCTGAGCGGACGATTATATTTGGTTCGGTCAATGAGGAAGTGATAAACAAGGAGATCCCACAACGGAATACGCGCACTGAAAAAGACAGTCAGGGAGACAAGACTGAAGGAATACCCGGACGGATGAACAAACCAGAAGGAGCCCCGAAGGTTTCCTCGACTACTTGCAAACCAATAGCAACAGATCGGCCTAGAATAGAACTGCCGGGACAGAAAATAGAAGAACGAATCCAATATATGAGAGATCATGCCCTCATTGGGAAATTTATAGGGTTCTGGCCGACGGAAAAAGCCCTATACAGCTGGATTGCAGCGAAGTGGAAGCCTAAAGGAGATGTGACTCTGCAGCTAGGCCCAAAAGGATTCTTCACTGCGATTTTCTTTTGCCTGGAAGACAAGTACAGAATCCTGGTTGAAGGACCCTACTTCTTCAACTCAGCTGGTCTATACCTAAGGGAATGGACAGCCAGATTTAATCCAGACAAGGAAGACCTCACTTGGGCGCCAGTCTGGATAAGAATGTACTCACTTCCAGATGAGTACTGGGATGAAGATATTCTCAAAGACATAGGAAATGGTCTAGGGGAATACATAAAGGCGGCAGAAGAAACAAAAATGCGAAGATATACATCATACGCCCGCATCTATGTCTTTATACGACTGGACAAAGCTCTGCCAAAATCAGTAAGTCTCTCTCACCGAGACTATGAATGGATTCAACCATTAGACTATGAACATGTCCCATTTCGATGCCGTAAATGCCATGCCATAGGGCATCTCTTCAGAGACTACCCCCTAAATACCAAAGCTAATGCTCCTACCCCATCAGACTCTCAGACCCATGATGGATTCACCAAAGCTCCTACCCACAAACGAGCGCACAAAAAACATACAGCAGGGAAAAAGCCCCTGCAAGACAATACCTCTGATCCAGCGGTTAGAAACAGCTTTGAAATTCTAGCTCAATCCACGGAAGAGCAAAACCTGTTCTCTAAGCCCAACTCTGCTCTCCCCTCCTCCTCCGCCCAGCCACCTCCTTCAGCTCATCCCTCTGTACCCCAATCCCCCAAAGTCACCCTAGCAAACCCCAAGGAAGGTAAAGAGAAACATGTAGAAAAAGACAATGAAATGGAAGTAGACGGAACTTCAGATCCCCTCCACAGCTCAGACATTCCCACAGAAGGAAATAGCCAGGTGCAACAGATGGAGGAAGAACCAGAAAGCATAGATCTGAATGGACTAGATATTTTAGAACTAGAAGCAGCAGGCAAAAAGAAGGCCTATGAAAGTATCCCAGAGCTTCAGCTTAACAAACTAGAAATGGTCATTTCTCGAGCTTATCATCAGCATCATCTCGGCATCCAATCAGGAAGTCAATGGGATTTAGGCTTTCCCCCAAAAGATTCCAAAAAAATGGGAAGAAGAACTGATCTCCAACATACAATAGCGGTAGGGAAAATCTTGGTGGACTCAGGAAGGTATGCTAACCTGACGAAGTACTATAAGCCCTCTATCAATAGTGAATCATGAAGCTCATTTCATGGAACCTAAGGGGGCTGAATAGCCCAGGAAAACTCAGAATGTTAAAAAATATGATAAAAATGGAAAAGCCGCAAATATGCTTTCTCCAGGAAACCAAATGTAACAGCTCAACTCTAGGTAATATTCTCTCTAAAGCATGGCCAGGTTGTCAATCGCTGGCAGTGGATGCATCTGGCGCATCTGGGGGGCTAGCTATTGCATGGAATGCTTAAGCGCTGACTCTCTCGGGCTTCCACGCTTCTCATCATCTAATCCAGGCTGAATTCCACATTATTGGCACTAATATTCATGGAAATCTTTCGAATGTATACTTCCCGCAGGAAGCAGGAAACAAAATAGCTCTCCTCAACACCATAGAAGCTCTAAATATCAATAGAAGGCACCCGCTATGGATTATAGGGGGGGATTTTAACATGATTACCAAATTGGAGGAAAAGATTGGGGGAAGAAGTAGATTGGAACAGGAAAACACCCATTTCAAAGACTTCATCCAGAACACCTCTCTAATAGATCTGCATTTCTGTATTGGTACTTTTACTTGGAGCAATCGAAGAGCAGGAAGGCATCAAATCGCCTCCAAACTGGATCGGTTTCTAATTTCAGACAACTCGATTCACTTGGGAGGGGACATATCAGCGGCCATTCTTCCCCACTCAGGATCGGATCACTGGCCAATTGCTCTTCAATGGCAGCGTCCTGGCAGTGCCACTAGAAGACCCTTTCGCTTCGAAGAATTCTGGCTCACCCATCCCTCCTTCAAAGACTTTTTCAACACAACTTGGACAACCTTCATCCCGCCAGAAGGCTCCAAGATGTTCCAGTTCCAACAGAAACTCAAACATTTAAAATTCAACTTAAAGCGATGGAATAGCGAGACCTTCAGAAACATTTTCAAGGCACAACATGACCTTCAGAAGGAATTGGCGGAACTACAGCAAGAAATAAGCACAGTAGGACACATAGAAAGAACCCTTGAGCAGGAGCAGCGCATCCACAACCAGCTGGAGGAGAGAAGAAAGCAGGAGGAGATATATTGGAAGCAAAAATCCAGGATTAGATGGTTGAAAGAGGGCGAACGAAACACCAAATTCTTCCACCGAACCACTGTTCAATGAAGAATGCGCAATAACATCCCTTTTATTCAAAAACAAGGAGGGGAAATGGTAGAACAGCATGAGGAAATTGAGGAGTTCCTTAATCACTTCAAGAAAGTTCATCAAGAGCCTAAAATAGACAGGCGACCTGCAATTGATAGAATTACATGCAATGTGCCAAAACTAATCACGGAGGAACATAATGAACTTCTCCTCCGTCCAATTCTAACTCAAGAAGTGGATATCGCTATGGCCCAGCTCAAAGATGGAAAAGCTCCTGGCCCAGACGGCTTCACCACAACTTTCTTCCACAATTTCTCGGAGCTGATAAAATTGGAAGTATGGCAAGTGGTAGAGGAATCGCGTGCTCATCATTGGCTACTTCCCTCTCTTAATTCCACTTTCATTGCCCTAATCCCTAAAGAGGAGGACTCAATCACCCCGGACAAATTCAGGCCGATCGCTCTATGCAACGTCATATACAAAGTCATCTCTAAAGTCATTGCAAACAGGTTAAAACCCCTCTTGCCACTGCTCATTTCTCCGGAACAGTCTGGATATGTGGAAGGGAGACAGATCATGGACGGCATTATCCTCTCGCATGAGATCATACACTCCCTCAAGCACTCCAAACAGGCAGGTATGCTCCTAAAACTTGATCTTTCTAAAGCATTTGACAAGCTCAGTTGGACTTACATACAGCAAATGCTAATTGCTTTCGGATTCTGTCCCATGTGGATCCGATGGATTATGAGTCTAATCTCCTCCTCCTTCTTCTCCATTCTTGTAAATGGGATCCCCTCTCGCCCCTTCTCTCCCTCCCATGGAATCATGCAAGGAGATCCCATCTCCCCCTTCCTCTTTGTTTTAATGGCTGAAGGCCTGGGTCGTCACATTAAAAGAGCCCTCCACTCTCAACTTCTCAAAGGCCTCTCCATTCACCACTCGCCTGCCATTTCCCATCAGCAGTTTGTAGATGACACTATGCTCTTCAGTTACCCCTCTGTCCAGGAGGCCTCTAGATTTAAAGCCGTGCTCAATGACTTCTTTGAAGCCTCTAGAACCAGCATAAACAGCTCAAAATCGCAGATCTTTTTCTTTAACACCCCTCCTGTTGTAAAGACTGCAATTGCCCGAATCCTGGGATTCCCTATTGCCACTCTTCCCTCCAAGTACCTTGGAGCCCCCCTAACTATCTCCGCCATCAAACATTCCTCTTGGCATGATCTAATTGAGAAGCTCAAATCCCGTCTCAACCTATGGTCACACAGGGCTCTGAACTTAGCCAGTCGTGCAGTGCTCATAAATTCTATCCTTCAAGCAATGCCGCTATACTTATTCTCTATCCTTGCTGCACCAAAGTGGGTCCTAAAGAGAATAAGGAATCTTCAGCGAGGATTCCTCTGGGGAAACACTGCAACCAATCGCAAATGGGCCCTGGTAAAATGGAGCACTGTTTGCAAGCCCAGAGAAAAAGGGGGCATAGGCCTAAGAGATCCTGAGCATAGCAATGCCATCATGGGAGCTAAAATATGGTGGCAATGGCTCACCAACCCAGGAAAACCATGGGTCACAATTTGGACGGCCAAGTATGCCAATCACCGACCCCAGGAAGAGCTCATCAGGTTCACTCCCAATAATAAAGGCTCGCTAATTTGGAATGCAGCCAAAGATCACTTCCAAATGATTCAGAAGCACAGTTTTTGGGAGGTAAGAAATGGTAATACTGCAAGATTCTGGACAGATGCCTGGAATCAAATGCCTCAACTCAGCCGAGTACTTAACCTGCCACCGAACCTCATAAGGGAGGAGCAGCAACAAGAAAAGATTTGGCAGTACTGGACTCAGGAAACTGAGCAAGGCTTCAGGAATTGGAAACAGGGTAACCAAGTAATCACAAATGGAGATCACCAAATTGTTGAGGAGATGGATAGGGAACTGCGCAAAAGAAGAATCAGATATGATGAAAGCAGAGACATTCTAAGATGGGGATACCAGCCCAAAGGAGCCTTCACCACATTGGAAGCCTACAAAATCATTTGCAATAGTTCTGCTCCCCAGGACCCAATCTGGAGCAAAATCTGGAGTTTTGGCTCTTGGCCCAAAATCTCCCACTTTCTTTGGCTGGTAGGACATCAAAGAATTCTAACGTGGGACAAACTCAGGAGAAGAAATTTTCACGGCCCCTCCATTTGTTTTAATTGCAATTCCCATGAGGAAACTCTCCAACACCTTCTGGACTCCTGTCCCTTGGCCAACCAACTATGGGAAAAGGCCAGCTTCAGATGTCAAAGAAGATGCAGACTTGAGAATGAAATCACCAACTCAATTCGTCAGTGGCAACAGGATCCTTACAAAAGTGAAATCCTCAATCACCTATGGAAAATAATTCCCGGGTTGCTACTATGGAGCATATGGAAGGAATGAAATAGACGCGTATTCAAAGATCAGCGCTCCTCGATAGATCATATGTGGATCCAGCTCTGTGGAAATCTTAAAGAGACTCTGATGCTAAGATCTTGGAAGGGGGAGGACTTTCCGACTCTAGATAATGAGAAAGCCATTTTGGAAAATTGGCAAATACATCTTCCTCAAGGAACTCACAAGCAAGGCCATTCTGAAAGCAGCAATCAAAAAAAAGTTACCTGGACTCCTCCTCCAAAGCACACGTTTAAGCTCTACTTCGATGGTGCCTCAAAAGGGAATCCCGGAATTGCAGGCTTTGGCGGAATAATAAGGAATCATGAAGGTGAACCCCTGATGCTGTACTACGGGAACATTGGATGGGACACCAATAACTCAGCTGAGTTAGAGGGACTATGGCAAGGACTTCTTCTCGCATGGAATCATAACTTCCATCCCCTAGAGGTGGAAGGAGACTCTCAAATCCTCATAAATATGGCCAAGCATCTCCTAAATGGATCTCCTGCCAGGAAAATAGCTACCAGCTGGAGGCTCGAAGCAAGATTGGAGGCCATAGAACTTGAGCTCCACAAAAACAGAGCTATCACCTTCAATCACATAAAAAGGGAAGGTAACAAGGTTGCTGACTTCATGGCCAATTTGGGGGTGGAAAATGATAACTCTCTACTCACTGGGCAAATGGATACCATTTTGACTCATGACAAGGCTCAAGAATGCACACATCTGGTCCAAAGAGATGCGGCTCCCCCAGATGCGGGTGATAGTGAGGATGGGACGGGAGTTTAATGCCGCCCACATGTCAGCCATGCGCCATCACGTGGCAGACGACGGGGCTCAAGCCTGTATATGCGTGAGAGGAAGCTGGTTTAAGGTCATTCATCAGAGCAGAGTTAATGCCCTGCACGGCTATTCGGCTCGCTTGGAGGTTGCAGTTATGGCGGACGCGTTCCAAGGTGAGGTCGCTGCGATTAAAAACCATGTCACTGTGTTGGGTCAGGGTATGTTTTTGGTTTTTCCTTCAGGTAGATATATGCTACCTCAGATGCTCTGGGTCATTACACTGTCTGTCTGGGTTATTCCGTTGTCTGTTCACATTCCACACAGGAAGGAGTTGTATCACACTTGGGAGCTCATCCCTTCGGTCCCTGCAAGGATGGTAAGGCCTCGACAGTGCATGCTGAGCCGTCGAGGCACCTCCAGGGGAGGAACTTCTCGCACTCCCGTTGCTGATACGTCTGCCCACTGCTGTCATTGTCATGGCATTCGCTCTACTGGAGCTAACCCCCTTCATTCTAGTCAGTTCATGGATGCCGGTGCCTCGAACTCAGCTTCTTTGCCCGCCTTTGGCTCTGCTATTTTTAACTTCAGCAGTTCTATGAACAGCCCCCAGATCAGTGCGCATGTATCGGTTCTGTTCATTGAAACTTCCCAGGAAGACAATGACTCTCTGGACAATCGTGGGCAGGTGCAAGCTCATAGCCCAAAGAAAGAAACAAAGGATCCTGCTATAGACATGGAGAAAGAAACAAAGGATCCTGCTACAGACCTGGAGAATGTCTTGAAAAGCCTTCTGGATCAGAAGACGAGGACCAGTCAAACAGAAGACATCCATATGGACACTGCCCCCACTGCTGCGGAGAGGGAGGCTTACGGATGGTGCCGGGTAGTGGAGGAGCAACTGGAGGATTAGAGACGCTCTCGCTCAAGGTCTACATGGCTCTTCTGTCTGGTCTTTTGGTTTCTACCGCTATCTGTGTTAGCTTAGTTTCGTCATGTATGCATTTTGTATGTGTTCAAGAACCTTTGTTTATGGTCTGGGTAATGCCTGTCTCCCTTGCACGGGATCACTTTGATTTTTGGTTGGGGCCCCTGCGTGGGCTAGCTCTTTTGAATGGTCTAGTCCTTTGGACCTTGCAGTCTCAGCTGTTCCAGGTTGACACCTCAGGTGCCTGGTTCTTTCTGTTTTGATCTGATGTAAATTTTAGACTTCTGTATATAATATATTAGTATAGTTTTACCGAGAAAAAACATATATTTCTAAATAAATATATTTAATCATTTTAAATGTCTTTTCCATCTCCATTATATATAATAAAGTATTCCAAGTAGTTAGATTGATTTGGTTAATATTATTTTATTATTATCCATTTCCGATATTAACTCAATACTTTGTTATAATTAGGAGGGTTTTCCATTCATTCTTCACCATGATCATAATCATTGTCACCATTATCATCTTTTTTCTTTGAGCTCCCATTTGAGTTCTCCACATTTTGTTTTCGTTTTTCACATATTGAGAGAGAAGATCATTTTTTGAAGCATCAAGGACATCAAAGGACCCATCCCATGGAGGGGAATTACAGACCCTTTTGTAAATCTCCTTCACCGGGTGTTTTTAATAAAGAATTTATTGAATTAAAGTCTTTCCATTTGGGTTATTACATTGGATATCTTTACTGCTACTTTCTATTGTAGATCATCTATATTTTTGTTGCAAGTTTTTCCATTTTTATTTCAGATCTGAAATGCAAGCAGCCATAAACTTATTTTTAGGGCCACTTGTCACCTAACGACTTAAGTGAATTGTTTTTGGTAAACCATCCAAGAAATTTCACACTAACAAATGGCGACTCCACTCGGTTTTTAGTTACATTTGTCTTCAATAAATGGCGACTCCACTACTATAATAACACTGTTCTTAGGTGACTGAAGTTTGAGTAAATTTCAACGTTTCCTACATTTTTCTTTAGCCTCTCAATTTCTATTTATAGTATTATTTCCTTTTTTGTCAAATTTTTGGATTATGGTCGTTTTCTGGTTCTTCCCGCAGGTCACAGGTACTAGCCAAGCAGGAGATGACAAAATATGTGTGATATTTGCTGACCAAGAGTCTTGGGAGAAAAACACAATTTTTATCTCCTTATCTGTGCTCCAGAGCTCACTATTTGGCCCAAAAACTGTGTTTTCCATTGTTCCAGGTCAATACTTGTGTTTTGGTATTTTTCCTGAAAAATTTTAGATTTTCTTTTCAGAATTTCTGAGAGTGTTGTCTGTAGATAGGGTAGGGTACTTCACCTTTATTTTTAGTCTTCCCTAGGCATACATACACTTTATTTGTCTCTTTGAGGAACAAAAAATCCCCCTATGGTTTAGAGTATAGATCCTGTTATGCAACCGACTCACAAAATAGAAGAAGAAATAAATTAACGACTTCAAAATTAACCTCTTAGAGGGGGAAACCTTCTTTATATTACACAAATGAACAATTATTGGATGGTACAAATGAAAATACCTCTTTTCTATATATATAAGTCTAAGGGGTCACAATATAATGAGAGCCTACATAAAAATAATATTATAAGGGCACAACAATAACAATAGTGGGGCTTCTATTGGGCACAATAATAACAATATGGGGACTACATGGGCACAAAAATACAATAAGAAGGTTGCACTAATAACAACAAGGGGCTACACTATTAGTATACGAACCTAACACATAGTAACTCTTTGTCACATGTTTACCTCGGTGGACCTATTAGCTTAGGTAAATGTGGGAGGAGGGTGTTATAGGGTGGTATCATAGCATGGTTTCATTCTCCTTGGGTGATGTTTGGTTTCCTTTCTACTTTATGAATTTTTTTTCATATGTACACATTGATTTCATATGTGTCCTTATGCTTCGCGTCTATGTGCTTATTGTGTATGCATGGTGGTGGTCATGGTTTCCATTGTGATGTCATGTAGAAGTTGATGGTCTTATTGTTGGAATGTGTTCATAATGAATGCATTTCAGTGTTTTTCTATAATGTGTATGCATGTCTATTGTACCTATGTTGGTTTTCATGCATTGTGTGTAGTTGGTGTTGAAGTTGTGGCATCATGCATGGTAACTAGATGGGGATTAACATGATGTCTATATACTGTTGTGATTATGATTATACATATATTATGCTAATTTGGTTGTTATTGTAGATGAGATATCCTCCCCAAACTATAATAAGGTGCATTGGTTTGTTTATGATTTGGTTTAGCTCACATAGTATGCCTTGTAGGAAGAGAAAAACAAAGATTACTAGCAGAATAGTAGACTACAGTTCACGAGATTATCCCTATAGATCATATGAGCAACATGGTGATGAGTAATCCCCTTACATAGCAAACACTTTGAGAAATTTTAAGGCAGAAATAAAGAGTTGCAAAGAAGATAATGATTGAATCATTCAATCACAAGAAATACTTGCTAGGGAATAGGAGAAACAAGTAGAAATTAATGTAGTTATCCTTCAAATATTTTCAGACTTGCAGAGACAAGGACCACTTAGAATCATTCATGGACAAGAGGATAGGACTAATGGGACATATGAAATTCAGTCTCATGGTGGGAACACGACATAGTAGAATGACAAATCAAAAATAGTAGGCTCATGGATACATCGGATAGGAGAGGTGATGGATATAGGTTCTATTCTAGTTTTGGTTCTGACATGTATCATTATCATCAACGTTATCATCCTTACAGAAGGAATGATAGGAGATATTTGTTGGATGAGTTCAAGAAATAAAAGCCACCTACATTTAATGGGGAGATGAAGAAGTCACAGGATGCAGAAGTGTGGTTGCTTGGGATGAATAAGTTCTTCAGGTTTCATGAATACTCAGTGAACATGAAGGTCAGAATAGTTGCATTTAGTCTTAAAGGTAAAGAAGATATTTGGTGGGAAGATGTAAAGAATGCTAGAGGTGTTCATCAAGAGGAATTGTCTTGGAGTGAGTTTGAGAGACTATTCAGGAAGTAGTATCTATCGAAGAGATACTATGATGATAGGGCAAAGGAATTCTATGAGTTGAAGATGGGATCTATGACTAATGAGGAGTACACTAGAATATTCTTGGAGTTATTGAGGTATGTGCCTTATCTTATGGAGGATAAGGCCTAGACTCAAATATTCATCAATGGGTTTCAAGTAGCATTCAAGGTCAGGATTGAGTTTGATGAGCCTATATCATTAGAGGAGTGCATACGGAAGTTAAAGCATTGTTATGAGTAATAAACACACATATTTGAGACTGAGCATTATTTGAGAGGTAATGCAAAGAATAAAAGAAAATGGATATGAAGCGAACAAAGTCTCGGTTCATAGGTAACAAAGAAAATGCAACACCACCTAAGAAGTTCAATGCATCTAAAAAAGGATAGGAATTTGTGTCTAAGGAGGATAACAAGGGTGTACGCTAGAGGAATTTACAGTGTTGGACTTGTGGAAAGGATCATCGCAAGAGAAATTGTCCACAACATCAGGGTGGAAGACTGCAAATTTGTACTGCTAAGGAGGCATAGACCGTGGGGGATGTTGGAGAGAGTATTCCTAGGATTTATGCAACGTTGGATAATAGGGAGGCATGTCATCAGGCATTTATTATCCAGATCGATGGTAAGCTTTGTGATCAATTTTTTTCTATTTGTATTGATGCTAGATATAATTATAGTTATATTAGTCCTGACTTGATGGATAAGTGTGGTTTGAATAAAGAAGTGCATGTAGATGTAACTTCCTCCTCCCACATTTACCCTCTTTCACTGGCTTTCCCAAGGTAAACATGAGTTGAGGGTCACTATGATAAGACTCAAAACCCTATATGACCTTAAGGAAATGGAGTCAACAACTTAAGAACCTACTAACTTCCCTCAGGTATTAAAGGACCTCCAGGAGAAACCCAACCCCTCCTAGTGTCCAACCCCTAAGATAAATCTCTTATTCACTATATTAGAGCCTCAATCTCTCCCTTGACAAGGCATACAAGTGGTTGTATCCGTCTAGTCATCCTATAGGCCTACCTGCCATCGACAGTGGACTTTTCTAGTGAGTGTTATGCCAACAACCTCAAATTCTAAGCCATTTTTCAGGGGTAGGACTTAAGCATCTGATTGAAACTTACGGAAATGATGAATCACATAGAGACAAAGCATATATAACAAAACTTGAACCAGGACTTGACCTGATCTCTCCCAATCGGGACTGACATTTCGTCAAACTCTTAGTAAAAATGCAACCTACAAGTCATGAATTCATATATGAACATAAGGATATGGAAACTTATCTAAGGTTTAACAAGAAGGACCACTACCTTCTTAAAATATCTGTCAGAACACAAATTGGTCATGTAATCATTATTCATTCAGTTACAAGTTAAAACATTAAGAGAGCCATGACTAAGATTTGTCATAAAACCATGCTTATAACCAACATATAACCAGATAAATAATAATGATATAATAGATATTAAAGACACATAATAACCAATACATTTACTCATCAAAAGAAAGATAAACTTAGCTCTTATTAAACATATGCAAATCCAACTAGGTATGGGACTTCCACATGCCACTTGACCATAGATTGGGCTGAAAAAAATCTTTCTTTTAGCTAATCACCCCTAGGCTATATTCCAAGCATGAGTGTGGGATCTGATGGGATAAACCAATCTAAAAATAACCAAATGAATACAGAGGTTAAACCACGTCCACCTTCACCATACCGTGATCTCACCTAAATCAGTCCTGATATAACAAAACCAAACCGAGATTGGATGCCTCAGAATTCCTTTGCCATCTCTTGAGGAATTTTCCTGTCTCCGCCCACCTATTGAGGACTTCCTGGAGAAAACCATCTCCACCCCCAACCCTTGGGATTTTCCTAAGACCACCTCACCTAGATCCAAAACCCTCTGGAAATCCAAATTTCAACCAAGAAAGAATCCCATCACACCATGGCTATTCGGAAATGGCAAGGAAATTCTAAATTCCACTGTTGAAACCTAGCAAAACCCATGCCAATGACAACAAAAGAACCCAATACCAACATGGAAATACCATGCACATCAAAACCAGCTAGGATTTCATATATGCAACATTTTACTTAAAAGTATTCCTCTTCAATCTTCTTGATACAACCTTTCCTTGCTTAATCCTTGCTTTACTTGTCCTTCCTTTTCTTCCTTGTCCTTACTTTGCTTGCTTTCTTTCCTTCTCCTCTTGGTGTTCTTCTCCTCTCTAAAACCAATTCCAAAACTAAACTGACAAAAGGCCTTGAATTGATGCTTCGATGTATTTTTATTATTGATGCCTCTAATTTCTTCATTTTTCATTAATTTTCCTTCAATTTCCTCCTCACATGCAACCTGTGACATTTTACCTTCCTTTTCTCCTAATTTCCTTTATTTTCATAAAATAAATTCCAAAAATACCTTTTTCCTTTTCAAAGCCTTTGTCATTTCCTTTTCCAATTGCCCTTAGCCATTAACACATCAAATGATGCCCACTAGGATACTTTAACCAACATTCATCATGGACTAAGTGTCCCTTGACCATTGTCTTATTTTTCTTTTATTAATTTTTATTACATGAAATTTTAACTCGTGGCTCTTACAGACCCCTCCCCCTTAGGGGAACACCATCCTCGGTGTTATATGTGTAGGAAAAAATACTGGGGGGGGTGAATCAGTATTTCAAAAACACACAATAATAAATTTTATTTTCTGAAATGTATACGTGACTTAACTAAACCCAAATAGCATATATACACGACTAATGTAAAATAAACTAGCGTATGCCCAGTAAACTTTGTAAACAACTAATTCTTTATCTATTAAAATTTGAACCAGAATGTAAGAGATTTATCAGGCATTTGATACTAAGTAAACAAGTGTAGAACAAAATAAAGTATCACACATAAGTAAACACACATGAACACCAGGATTTAAGGTGGAAACCCAATGTGGGAGAAAACCACCATAATTGTCGTCTTAGCCTTCAAAACTTATTAATATCAAAAACTTATTACATTATTGTACCGGTGCATACTCATACCAGTACATAGGCACCCACCTACTGAAGGATACAACCTTCACTCGTTCTCCAGCTCCTACTGGAAGGGAGCTCCAACCCCCTGATCTAATCACCATCTACTACTGGCATGAAGCTTCAACTTCCTCATTGAAGGCTCCAACCCTCAAAAACATCTATGGACCACATTTCATCAAATTTTCAAATTGGATCAAATATCAAAACTTATGCTCAATCATCACTATAAAAAAACCATCAATCTCTGACACACATAATCAACCAATCCCTCAAACCCAAACAACCGATACATAATCAAAACTTAACCAATCAACTGGAACAATAAAATTACTATAACTACTACACATAACTAAACTCAGAATATTGCATCAACACACAGAATCAACTGCAACCTGGATCATTCATTTTCCAAAATTTATAGGCTACTTCACTTGGGTAACCTGCATGGATACATGCTTTTCTGTAGAGAAACCCATATATAGATCTTAACATATTAAAAAAATAAAAATTTGACCACTGCAATTTCTAAAAAGAACACTGAATCACACTCAAATCTACTCCAAAACTCTAAACCAATGATAGAATTGTCTTTGATATTCAATCACAATCAACAAGTAATCTTAACAGTCTTCAATCAATTCATAACCACATTCAACTTCATCATTCAATCAGATCTACTTCAGACATTATTACTCAACCCAGATCAATCATGAGGACATCATTGACAAATAACATAGAATCAACAACATTGATCAGATTTATCATTCATTTATGAACATAAACCCCTTACTTTATATATGTGACTTGGCAAAAGTGAACTCGCATCTATACGTGCTTTTCTTGAAACCAACCATCATATAGATCTACAAAATTTGACCTAAAATTGTGCATCTCTTCAGAACTTCAGAAAGACCTAGATCATAATAATCAAAGATAAAATCATGCATCAGTAGTTAGACCTAGTCACTCCTTTAACATATCATACAATGAAAATTCATTTCATATCTCATGATCCTGATCCATCATTGTATTCATCGGTGCATAATTATTTCAAATCAATGTGACAATTATGGCCTTTATAATGCAAATATACTTCAGAATGAAGTATTCATAAAAAAACCCTTTCACTTGCACACTTAGCCCTTTTATCTTCACTTCTTTATATAGTTTAGTCCTCATCCAATACCACGGGTCAAAACAAGATTATTGTTGGTGGTAATCTTTGACGGGATCAATATTTATTGTCGCGCTAATTACTATGGGCCAATACCATGGTAAGGACCCCTAGTAGTTAGAATACCATGGTACAAAAACCATATGCTAATTTTCTTCACTGAACTCACGTGCATACACGAATTGGCTTAACAGAACCCACGTATGGTTCTTGAACTTCCGACTTTATCATTCCTTTGAACTGTCATGCATTCTGTCACATCTATATTCATTCTGGTATTCTATTGTATTCATTCTTTCACCTCTGAACTGACCTGTGATGAGTTTCCATCAAGGACAACACATGCATCATAATTCCAATATGACACCTACAACCAACAAAACAACTGAAAAAAAAAACATATTACCTATGGAGCTTTATAACCCAACTCGTTGTCATATTTACAATAACAACCTTCTCTAAAGAAAAACCATCATTCATGACAACATAACAACCATACCACGTATTGGAGCTTTATAACATATCTAATGGTGTTATTTACAACAAAACCATACATAAACATGTACATATATGAAAAAATCATTTTCCTCCATGAGAAAATAATGAAGGATTCATAGCCCACATCTGATCAACCATCTCCCATGTAGCTTCATTGGGCCCAAAGATCTTCTGCTGCACTTTAATTTTCTCTATTTCTTGGTTCCAGAGCATGAGCTATTTTCACTATGATATGCGCTGGGGTTCCAGCTAGAATTCGCCTTATGGTTCCACCTGTAATATATACCAATCAATAACATGATCAACATCCTTTACATATATTTTAAGCAATGAAACATGGAAAACATCATGGATGTTCACTATTGGAGGCAATGCAAGTATGTAGGCCATTGGTGCAATCCTCTCAAGGATCTCAAAAGGCCTGTAATACCATGGTGCCAACTAGGCACATGATCCAATCGTGAAGGAGCTCTTGTTGGGCGTGATGCAAAAATACACATGTTCCCCAACCTGAAACTCCTTAAATGCATTGTACTAGTATGGATAACTCTTATGTCTACCCTATGATGCCTTTAGATTCTTCTTTATAACCAGCATTTCTTGTTCCATGTCTGCCAACATGTTCGATCCAATAAGTACTATGTTCACTGGATCACTCAAACTCATGGGAGTGTTACAACTCTGCCCATATAGTGCCTTAAATGGACTCATCCTCACTGACTCCTCAGGACCATTTTTATAAGAAAACTCTACCAATGGAAGGTACTTGTCCCATCTCCTCTACTAGTGCATAATATACATCCCCAGCATATCCTCCAAAAAAAAAATTGACCCTCTCTATCTATCCATCTGTCTGTGGATGATAAGTTGTGATAAAGGCCAACTATGTCCCCAAACCTATAAACAACTCCTTCCAAAACTTTTAAGTGAGCTTAGCATCCCTTTCCAACACAATATTCTTCAGAACACCATGCAATCTCATGATCTTGTTGATGAATACCTAAGCTACCTCACTGGCTAAATAAGTAGTCTTTACTGGAATGAAGTCAGCTACCTTGCTCAACATGTCAACTGCAACCATGATAGAATCATGCTACCTCAATGTCCTCAGAATACCTGCAAGGAATTCCATGGAAATGACCTCCCATTTCCACTCCAGAATCAGAATAGGTTGATGCAACCTACTTGGATGATTACACGTTACTTTCACTTACTGATATTCAAAACAACTAGCCACAAACTCTGCCACTTCCTTCTTCATATTCGACCAGTAGTAGAACTTGTTCACTATTATCAATGTCTTCTGATATCTTGGGTGACCTGAATATGGTTTGACATGAAACTCCCTCAAGATAAGCTTATTGATCTCATTATCATCTGGCACATAGATCCTATCCCTGAATCTCACTGAGACATCTTCCATAAGCTGATAGTCCACATCTTGATCACCTATACCCTGTTGTAACTTGTAGATAAACTCCCTACACTTGTCATCCTATTGTCCTGCCTGTAAGATATAATCTTGTAAATCCATCCCATATGAGCTCACTGTTGCAACAAGGTTCAACTGCACTTTCCTGTTGAGAGAATCTGCAACCTTGTTCTCCTTACCCTTGATGTATCTAATCTCAAAGCCAAACTCATTAAGGATATCCAACCATCTATCTTTCTTGGAATTTATATTCGATTGGTCAAATATATATCTCAACCCACTGTGATCACTCATCAATACAAACCTCCTGCCAAGAAGATAATGCATCCACATCTTCAAGGCATGAATAATAATTGCCAACTTAATATCATTAGTCACATAGTTCTGCTCATGCTCATTTAGTTTCCTAGACTCATAGCACACCACCTGTCGCTTTTCCATAAGAACTTCAACGATCCCTCTCTTGCAAGCATCTATGCACACTACGAATCCTTTATCCAAGTCTGCAATATTAAGAACTAGTTTGTTTGTCAAAAATTGCTTTAATTGTTTAAAATTGGGTGCACATTCCTCTATCCATTCAAAATTATTACGTTTTCTTTGCAATTATGTAATAGGATATGAAATGTGTGAGAATTTCCTAATGAACCTTTTGTAGTAACATGCTAATCCCATGAATGATATGACTTCATCCACATTCCTAGGAGCTGCACATTCCATGATAGATTTTAACTTTTATGGATCTATTCCTATGCCTTCCTTGGAAACAACATGTCCTAAGTAATGTACCTTTTCCTAAAATAATATACACTTGATAAGCTTGGCATACAACTGATGCTCTCTTAGAAATCTCAACATTGCTGTTAAATGCTCGGCATGCTCTTCCTCATTCTTAAAATATATCAGGATTTCATTAATGAGCACAATAAGAAATTTTCCAAATAAGGAAGAAACACACTATTAATCAAGCACATAAAACTAGTTGGGGAATCAATCAAACAAAAAAGAACTAAAACAAACTCATAATTCCCATATCTGGTCCTGAAAGCAGACTTGTAGATGCCATCTTCCTTGATGTGTACCTAATGGTATCCTAATGTCAAATGAATCCTTGAGAACATTTTTGCTCCCTTCAACTGATCAAGCAAATCATCAATCCTCGACAATGGGTACCTATTCTTGATCATCACCTAGTTCAACTTCCTATTAGCAATCCACAACCTAAGAGTACCATCCTTCTTATTCACGAACAAGGATAGCTCACCCCAAGGTGATACACTTGGCCTAATATATCCCTTATCAAGAATTTCCTTCAACTACAACTTCAACTCTACTAACTTTGGAGTGCTAATCCTATAAGGTGACTTTGATGTTGGTGTTACCCATGGTAAGAACTTAATAGAAAAGTCCACTTCCCTATTCAGGAGGAAACTCTGGAATCTTTGCGGAAAATGCATCCTGAAACTACTGCAATATAGGGTACCTCTTGAGGATTTCTGCATCCTCGACATATTTACCCATATCACTGGAAATATGAACTGAAAACATCACACACCCCTTCCTACAACTGCACTTAACTTACATAGCTGTGACCATCCTCACTAATGTAGGCTTCTTCTTTCCCTGCAAGGTTCTCTTTTCCCCATTATCATCCATGCACTCAATAGCCTTGTCCTAGCAATCTACTTTGGTCCTGTGAAGATACAACGAATCCATACCCAAAAGAATATTATATGACCCCAATGGCAGTACATTCAAATGTTCTGTTGTTAGCATATCATTCAACTCAAATGCAAAAGCTCTTACCCAATTGTTATCACCAAAAAATGATCTCATAGCGAATTCTAACTAGGTGGATCGAAATAAACCATGTAGATTTAATTTTACCAAAGTAAAATCACTTTCACTGTGGAAAATAATTTAGTAAACCACTTTTATTAAATTATTTTCTAATTTAAATAAAAAAACCCCACGAGAATAATTAGATAAATCATTATTTATTTAATTTTCTATAGGAATAATTATTAAATCATTATTTAAATGATTATTGCTTGTCACATTTGACTAAATCCCTTAGTAATATTTAAATCAATCAGTGTTTATTTAGTTTTCCTTATTTTTGTTATTAGAATAATTATTAAATAATTATTTTCATTTCACACCATTCTTGATTATCGCGAAATAATTAATAAATCATTTTATTTGTTAATTATTTCTAAATAAATATATTTAACCATTTTAAATATCTTTTCCCTTTACAATAAATATAATAAAGTATTCCAAGTGGTTAGATCTTGATTTGGCTAATATTATTTTATTATTCTTCATTTTCGAGATTAACTCTATAATTTGTTATAAATAGGAGGGTTTTTCATTCATTCTTCACCATGATCGTAATCATCATCACCATTGTCATCTTTTTTCTTTGGGCTCCCATTTTGAGTTCTCCACATCTTGTTTGAGTTTTTCACATATTAAGAGAGAGAATCATTTTCTAAAGTGTCAAGGACATCAAAGGAACCATCCCACAGAGGGGGACTTGCAGACCCATTTGTAGATATCCTTCACTGGGTGCTATTAATAAAAGATTTATATATTTAAAGTCTTTCCATTTCAGTTATTGCATCGAATATCTTCTATTGTTTCTTTCTATTCTAGGTCGTCTATACTTTTATTGAAGGTTTTCCATTTTTTGTTACAGATCTGAATCACTAGCAACCATCAACTTGTTGTTAGGGTCACTTGTCACCTAGTGACTTACGTGAAGTGTTTTTGGTACACCTTCCAAGAAATTTCAAACAAATAAATGGCGACTACACTTGGATCTTTAGTTACACATTTTTTGTCCAGCAAATGGTAGCTCCAATGGTGTAATAACAACGTTATTGGGTGACTGAAGTTTTAAAAAAAAATTAGGGTTTTCTAAAGCTATTTTTAGCCTCAATTTCTATTTATAGTATTAAACCCTATTTTGTCAATTTTTCGGATTCTGGTGGTTTTTTTATTCTTTCTACAGGTCACAGGTACCAATCGAGTAGGAGACGACAAAATTTGTGAGAGATCTGCTAACCGAGAGACCTGAGAGAAAAATGAACTTTTCAGCCCCTTAAGTGAGTTTCAAAGTGCATGTTTTGGCCCAAAATATGTGTTTTTGCCTGTTTTAGGACAATAACTGTGTTTTGGAAGTTTTTTGGAAAATTTTATCAAGATTGACAAGAGTGTTGTCTGTAGACTAGTTTGGGTACTTCACTTCTATTTTCAACCTCCCTTAGGTCTGGATGCACTTGATTTGTCTCTTTGAGGAAGGAAAAACTCCCCTAGGGTTTAGAGTATACCTCCACATTGTTAGTAAGAGATTTGGCTGAGTGAGGAGTCTAGGATTTTCAACATTTTCAACCACTGATTTACAGAGTTTGATCCATTACTTTTTAGATATGTTGGATAGGTTTCTTTTACCTTTTCTCCCTTTAGAGTTTGGGTTTTCCTTTTCCCCCTTAGGATCCCCTTGAGCATCCTAGGTCTTAGAGCTTCACACCTATCCTTTGCAACATTTTTCACCTCTGATTTTTGTTGTTTGTCTGCACCATTTACAACAAATTAGAGCCTTTAGATCCTAGTCCCTTGACATTAGATATTTTAGGCCTCTTTATGTGTCTTTGTCTAGCTTGTTTGACCTCTCTTTATTAGCTTCTTAGTAGCTCTTGTGGGTGGGGTTTTGTGTGCTTGATAGGTTGTTTATTTTCTATTATGCAACCAGTTATAGGGTCCTAACATTTTCTGTCATTTTCATATTTATTTACAATGTTTCAGCATTTTACTTTCAACAACACATGGCATCATGAAACATGCTTAATTAACTCATCCACTTCACACATAATTTCCACACACTCACACCCTAAGTGAATGTGAGCTTGGTTAACACTGCCAAGCCAAGACTTGAAACACTACACCTTAATAAATTAACACACCTATATTAAGTCCACTTGGGCACTAGGGCCAAATAATTTTTGTAGTGTAGGTGTAGGATCGGTGGGATAGGCTTCCAATAACACCCATCAATCACTTTCATTGATACATAGAAGTTAACATATTAAGGACCATAAAATCCTTCAACATCCTACAATCAATGTTGAAGTGCATCAGAAACCTGATTCAAAGGGGGTTAGGCTAGGTCATCGTGCGAGCGGTTCTCCTTGAGGCTACCCAAACTGTGGCAAGGAATCCTATGTAGTGGATGACTACCAAGAAGCTCAAGACTCAACCACCCCCATGGGATGAAGGTAACCGTAGTGACCAATCTTAGGAAAGCACCCTATAGGAATGGTTGTGGGAAGCAATTGGTTCTCTACCACACCTTTCTCTAGACAATTCTTCTTGCGAGGATTGGAATTTGTCAAGTAAGAAGTTCTTTGGGAGGCCATTTGAAACCTTAGATCTAGGATTTTTTGAGGATTTAGATCTCCTATAGGCTAGAGGTCCTTTTCTTTAATAGGACATGTTTTCTTGTATTAGAGTAACATCATTAAAATAGTTAGTTTACACTTGGCACCACTACACTAGGTGTTTTCTTGTTGTTTGTTTCTCTTTTATTACTATCATCACCCTTTAATTCTTATATCCTTATTGTCTGGACATCATTGTGCCCCCTAGGCATTTTTCACGTTGAATTCGAGGTCTTCACCCTTAATTCCTAATAGGACATATTACTTCTCCCTGTCGAGTTAGAGTACATCCTCCTAGTCCTCCATCATGCCATCATTCTGATTATGATTTTGTTGGTTCATCAAGTTCATCCTTTGATTGCGCATCTTCTCAACCTCATATCGCCACCATGTCAAGCACCAACGTGGGTGCAGGAACCCAGGGTGGTAAACTAGGTACCAACCAAGGTACCCCCACAAGTGAAACCCCCACCGATTTGGTCACTCCTACTCCCTTGCTTCCTTTTATGGCTAGTTTAAGTCTCCTCAATTTTAGCAATCTTATCAATGATCCTCTTCTCTATGATCCCACTCGGCCAGCTATGCCTACTAAAATCCCTTCATACATCCAAAAATTTGAAGGTAATCCTGAAGAAGATCCAACTAATCATGCTCGCTCCTTCCACATGTGGTGTTTATCAAATTCAATTACTGAAGACTCCATCTTTCTTCATTTGTTCCAGCGCACACTCACTGGAGTTGTTGCTAAGTGGTATGTCGATCATCCCAAAGCCACTCATTCCACTTTAACTACTCTTGCCACAATATTTATTTCATATTTCAAGTTACGTCTCTATTATGTTATTGGTACCGAACTTTTGACTTCTTTCCATCAAACTTCGGCCACTTGCTTATCCGACCATGTTTAGGAATGACATAGAAAGAGGAGCATCCGTAGAGCTTGTGACTTCGAAGACTAAGTTTATATGGATTGTTTCCTTATATTTTGATTGGAACCCATTACTAAATATGTCACATCACACTTCCCCCAATATGTGGAAGAGGCACTCCAAATATCTTTAAAATTTGATCTAATCTATGCCTAGTCAGGTTATGTTTACACTGTCATCCCCAATTTTCCTCGTCTTGGTGCTTCAAATGCACCAGGAGCATCTCATGTTGTAGATGGCATAGTTGGAACCAACCATATGCTCCACCTGATATGAGTTATGGTCCACCTCAGGGAGGGACTAGTTCCACTTACAATTATCCCTGCCCAAATCCTCCACACAGCAACCTTATCCAGGTCCTAGCACGCCATATGCACATCCCCATTTACATCAAAAGATTTCAGGGCTAGCTATTGCACTACCTGTTTATCCCAATTTTTTTCCATCTCCTTATTATCAGTATGCATAGCCTAGTGCTTGAGTTCCTTCGACACCCTAGCCACCCATGCCTGCTCCCCCTCCACCACAGAAACCACCTTTTTCGCAAGGAAAAGAGTATGCTTAGTAGAGTGGGCCCAATCCCCCTAACCCGTAGAAAAGGAACAAGGGGATGGTTAATAGGAACTAGTAGTCTCAAGGTAATCAAGGCAACCAAGGTCCACCCAATTCCCCTCAAGGTCAACCTAATCTTGCAACCCAACAAGAGGGTGGTCAGCCTAAGAAAAACAAGGGTGTATATGGTCTTTATACCCATGAGTTTCCTCTTTTATCTCAGATGTGGTAAGTATGGGAAGCTCAAGCAACTTCTCGAGGAGTGCAACCCATCGCTCCTCCTCCCCCCCCACTTCATCTCAACCGAAGGTTCTTACCAATCCCTTCCCTCATTAAGGATATATAGCTACCCAACCTACACAAGGTCAAGTAGCTCAACCACCTCCACCATCTGGTCACCATGATTATCAGACTCTTATGATGAATTTTGATGAGGTAATACTGAGCAAGTCAACCCCTAGACTCGGTCGTGCCAATATGAAAAACCACCCGCTAAGTCAGTGAGTGAGTCCCAACCCAAAGGTTCCACTGAGCCTCTATCATCACCCAATGATACCTTACAGATCCCTCAGCCTAAGGTCGAGGTTATTCCCAATATCCCCAAAGGCTCCCTACGTTGAAATGTTGCTTCTAACAAATTTACCTATACATATAGCATAGTATATGACTTGGCGCGGTCTCTCACTACCATGTAAATGCTAGAAGTCCTCCAGACGTGCCCATCACAACAAAAATATCTAATAGACACTCTAGGTGTTATGGATCCCCAAGATGATCAGATGATTATCTTTCATGTTGACAACTCGAAAAATCCTCTCTTACCTTCATCTGTTGCATTTCAAATACCAATATCCATTAGAAACGCCATTGTTCAACAGTGTATCATCGACGAAGGGACCTCCACCTATGTGATGGCCACCAGTGTTTAGAAGAAACTTGGTTCCCATGACCTATGCCCATCCACCATCACTCTTCGAGCATGGGATGGTCATCCTTTGTATCCCCTTGTCTTATATCACAACTGCCCAGTCACAGATGTTGAAAATATTATCTATATTGACAATGAAGTCATCAATGCTCCCTTAGACTATAACATCCTTTTAGGTCATATTTATAGTTATGCCATTTCAGTCGTTGCATTTGTGTTTCATCATAAGATGTGCTTTCCCCACAATGGAAATATTGTTACCATTGATCCGTTGATGTACTATGACCCCAAAGCCAAAACTTCACCTTAGTCCAAAATTTCTTCCATGGATGATAATAAGATTGTCTCATTTGTCTATCTAGGAGTCAAAAAATATTCCACTTTGCTTGGTGTTTACTATGGGTCCATCGCCTACCCCTTTTGAGCCAAGCTCATCTAGTGTTTCCATGCTCCAATCATCACGATTCACCCACAAACGGTCTAGTATGCCTTCACAGTAGGCCGCAAGTCCACAAATTGTTGTGCCTAACTCAAACCAGCCTTCTAGTACTACTCCTCAATGATCATTTCCTTTTGTTGGTGTCTCTCCTAATCCATTTCTTCTGAGAACCATTCCCCCAGTCCATAACCATTATAGAGCAGTTCCTCCATGCCATTATCCTTCTAGTCGGATACCATTCTTCTTCAACCCAACCCCTCACCCGAAGTTTATTCTACACTTGTTATGGCTACATTGAGTTTACCCAACATTACCTTGGGGATCTCAGTTTAATACATCGATGCCCCCGCAAACACTCCACCCAATCAATTGAAACCTTATACTGCTTTTACCCCAGTCCAACCTATTGTTCCTACCCCTTCCTTTGCTTCCGTTCCATAGCAACCTCAACATGATCCTACTCCTATTTCTAAAGCATCTGGTGAGGGGTGCAAAGCCCATAAAAAGGGAACTAAAGATAAGGCCCGCAGCAACTCCAGCTCCACCTAAGCCGCTAAAGCATCTTCCTCCTTGTGCTTTGTGTGATGTTTCCAGTAATGCCACCAATAATAGTCCTGAACTCCCTCATGTTAAGGGTGTGGTCACTGATACCTTCCATGATTCTAATATTCCTAATGTCCATGTCACCTTGCGTGAGTCAACCAGGAAGAACCGATCATTACGCACAAATCACCCATGTGCTTTGTGTGATAATAATGCACACTATTCTCGTCATTGTCCCCGTCTAGAATATTTTCGTGATACACTCTAGGTGCTTCATGAATTAGAGGCTGCTCATAATGAGTCCACCTCTCCTTTACTTGCCAATTCTAGTCCCACTCCTACAACGGAACAAGGGGTCTCTCAAACACTCACTGTTATCCCTCCCCCTCATGTCAAGATGACGGATAGTTCCACTCCCATTCTCTTCTTGTCATCATCAATGAGATCGATACCTTGGAACTCCCTTGATGTCTCCTATTGTATTTATGTTGAACCTTCTTCGACGAAAACCCCTATCTCAACATCGATAGATATTCCCTCTACTTTTCATATGTCTCCCACTCTTGATGATGCATGTGTGAACCTTGTCTCTCATTAAGATGCTTCAGATAGCTCTTCTCCATCATGTGGTCCCTCTTCCTCTAGTCTACCCATCTTCCTTTCTGGTGAAGACATCATGGAAGCTATGACCACTCCTAATTATCCTTGGGATGATATGCACCATCGTACGTACTTCCTTTTGCAGTAGCCCATGACAAATATGTTGTGGAGTCCAAATACTTCATTCATGGTGAAGTTGATTGGTTTAAAAATACCATTCCTGCACCAGAGGTTTTTGAAGAAGGAAATATGGGTAACATTTCCCCTACCATCAAAATTAACATTTTGAATAAACGGAGGATAGAAGAAAATATCATCTTGGGAGCACAACGCACCCCGGAAGAAATTGATGCTTACACCAAGGTATTCAAGGAATTTCGTGATATTTCCACCTGGTCTTACTCTGAAATTCATAGACTTGATCCCACCATTATTGAACATCACTTCCACACTTGGCCTGATGCCATACCTATTTACCAAAAACAAAGGCCTATCCATCCTTCCAAATGTGAAGCTATCAAAGCTGAAATCGATAATCTCACACAGTCTAGTTTCATATATCCCATTGAATACACCACATGGATGTCAAATCATGTTCCCATTCTCAAGAAACAAGGCACCATCCATGTCTGCATAGACTGTCATGATATGAGCAAAGCTTGTCCAAAAGACAACTTTGCCACACTCTTCATAGACCAGGTCATTTATGAGTGTGCGAACGAATTCTTTGAACATAACTAGATACATATCTGTTATGTTGATCAGTTGAAAATTGCTTTCACTAGTCCGTGGGGAACTTTCATTTACAAGGCCATCCCTTTCGGTTTGAAGAATGCCGGGACCACTTTTCAGCATGCCGTGTCTTACTTCTTTCATGACTTAGCTCACATTATCCTTGCATATCTCGACAATCTCACTGCTCGTTCCAAACTTTGGCTGCAACACCTTCATCATTTGTGTACCATAATTCTGCGATGTCGCAAGTATAACATTTGCCTTAATGCCCTAAAGTGTGTTTTTAACGTTCCTTCCGGCCTACTTTTGGGCTCCATTGTGTCCAAATCTAGTATCACTCTTGACCCACTCAAATTTCAAGCTATCATTGAACTTCCTCCTCCTTTTACCCTTCACAACTTACAAAGCCTCCAAGGCAAAGCTAACTTCCTTCATCGGTTCATTCCTAACTATGCCACCATGGCTCATGGGTTCCTAAGACTCCTTCGATCTACCATTCGATTCATTTTGGATGAACAAGCTCAATAGTATTTCTATGCCCTCGAACATTCTCTCACTTCAGCTCCCTTGATTAGTCCACCAAATTTTGAAAGGGATTTCATCTTGTACATCTCTGCATCCACCTATTCAGTTGTTGGGGTCCTCATACAAGAATATTCTACAGGAATTGAGCATGTCATATACTATGTTCGTAAGAACCTTAACAGTCCCCCTGTGTCTTATTCCCATGAAAAAAAGCTAGTGTTGACTATCATGTTCTCTATTGAGAAACTTCATCATTATATCCTTACGTGTACCACCAAAGTTGTGACCAATTCCAACCCCATGGCTTTCCTGTTGAGTTGGCGGATCATCAATGAGAAGTATACTCATTGGATCATTATCCTTCAATAATATGATCTTGAATTTGTCAAACCCAAAAGTAAGAAAGTTTTGTCCCTCGCAGAACTCATTTCTGAATTTCCCACTAGTGCCCCTGATCCACTAGTTAATGATGATCGTCCATATGAACACTTGTTCTGCATTACCTCAGATGATCCTTGGTATGTTCACATCCTTACCTATCTGTGAACCTGAAAATTCACCCCCCACCTTACTCATGATGATCGACAACGTATTTGACATCAATTACCCCGTTACCTCCTCATCGATGATGATATCTATCATCACGGTGTTAATACTTTCCTTCGTCGTTGTCTCACCCATGTTGAAGTTGAGTAAGTGCTCAATGCCTACCATGGCAGCGCTTGTGGTGGTCACCTCTCCAAAATTTCCATTGTTGAAAAAATCATGCATGTCGGGTACTTGTCCTTCTCTCTTTAGTGATTTTATTGAGGAAGTCAAACATTGTCACAATTTCTAGTTATACGCCCCTAAGGCGCGAGCTCCACCTATTCCCCTCCATCAAGTTGTTGCAATCGATACTTTATGTAAATGGGCTATTGAATTTATGGAGTGCTGAACCCCATCATCTAATAACCACAAGTATATTATCGTGGTCGTAGACTATTTTACTAAATGGGCTGAAGCCATGCCAACTGTTATCACCACAAATTGATCATCTAGCCATATGTTGTAGCGGCTACAACCACCCTCCAAAATTTTGGCCTGCACCAATTTTGGAGCCTCCCTTGAAGAGTTCACTTGATGACTATAGACACTTGGGTTCACTTCGTGAGCTCACGTGGGTCCTTACATCCACCTTACTTGTTCATTGCATTCAAGTCTCCACATGTTGATGTCTAAGTCATGCTTATGACCATGTTCTGGTTATGCTTAAAGTCTTTGCTTCGTATGTGCTTGTTATATTCGCTATGAAAGCATCTGTCATACTCACACATGGAGTCACATTCACTGTTGCGTAAGCATCATCTTGATCAATGAACGAGCAATCATGAGTGTCGCGCTTGTCGCTTACACCATCGGTCAGTCTTGTTGAACATATGTGTTTGGACGGTTTGGTCATTTCATCGTCAAGTCACGCGAGTGTGTGTCATATGATCACCTATGCATCTTTCTATTGTTCACACACTTAGCCATTTTTTCTAAAGGTTATGACGACTTGACTCCCCTCTAACAGTCAGACCATCACCCTGCCATCGACTCAATCGACAGTCAACCAAAACATCACAGAACCACCAAGCTAGTCTTTTCAAGCTACGTTTCCCGCAAGAAATCCAATCAACTCTCATTCTGGTCACCTGGAGAATCAGACCCGAGAGTCACCGTGGGACTAACTCCCCTAAAAATTTTCAAAAAGGCCGGATGGGACAGACATACACCAAGTACCCATCCTTGTCTACCTCAAAAAATGGCACAATTTTCCGAGTCAGTCATCTCGGCAGTCGACCAACTATTCATCTCAAAAATTTAGAAGCTTTCATGAGTAGGCCTTCCACTACCTATCAGTCATCTCAGCTCAGAAATTGTGCAGAGATGATCAGCAGGCCAGCCTCCTAGCCTCAGTCTAGTTTTCCTTCCCAGAAGCCCCTAGCAATAGACTGCCAGTTCCTTCTAGGAATTGCACAGTTTCTGCTACCAGTCTCTTGGGCAGCCAACTGACAGTTCCCTCTCAGAATTGTGAAGTTCTGGCTACCAGTGACTCTAGTAACCAACTGGTAGTTCCCTTTGAGAATTGCACAGTTATGGCTACCAATGACCCAGGAAGTTCCCCAGAAAAACTACACAATCTCTGCTTGCTAACCCTTCATGCAGCCCGCCCGTTCCTTTGGAAAATTGCACAAATCTAGTTGTCCAGCCCCGCTGCCCATTCGTTTGGAAAAATGTGTAGAGCATACCTGCCTTGCCCTTCAGCAGCCCAGACTGTTCTTGCCAAAATTTTCTCAATTTTCCCTCCAGTCGATCCAGACCTTGGTAGACAGTCACTGTCGACTTAGATCACCTATCTCCATCTCTCAGTGACTCTTGCGCAGTTTTCATCAGTAGTTTCCCAGAGCCATCATCCTGTATCATAGCCCTGCTACCTATCCCGATCACCTAAATCCAAATGATCATGTGTCATGGTAGATTAGGAGGGCTTGGATTTGATGTCGTCTCGTCATGCGTGACTGCAGGTATAGGTACACCAACCAACATGGCAAGATGACGAACGTGATGAACAAAGGGGGCACATGTAGAAGGATAGGTTCACCAACGGACGAATGAATGAAGCATGCGAAGCAGATGAATGTGACGAACATGCACCTTCACAAACAAATGAGCCTATCAAGCCTTCTAGCATGCAAGTAAGGAACAACATGCTAAAGCTTTATCAAGCAAACCAAGTACCATCAAAGACTCCATGCACTTCACCATGTGGAGGTGAAGCTATGATACACCATGAAGGCATCCATCACTCAACAACGCTGTAGCTCAACATGTACACGAGCAGCAGCACGAGTTTACTAGCATTGTCATGTCAAGTCATATCAAGTCAAGTCGTGACTCATGTCGCCCACATCTCCACCATGGGCTTGTTGTCAATCAATGTGATGTAACATGGAAGTCCAAGAGACCCACTTGTTGAACATAGATTCATGTAAGTCGAAACGTCTAGGAAGTCGAATGGTCATGAGGGTATTCGAATAGCCACAAGGATCAGTTTCACCCTTGGCTATAAATACCCCCTCATTTGTACATGAAAGTACTTTTCACCTCAACTCCTCACACATAGCTAAGAGAGTCTGCAATCATTTCTTTGAGGAGTAAGTAGTGGCTCCAATGCCCTTCTGAGGGGGTTAGTGATGTATGGTGTAACGATGTGTCTTGGAATTTTTTCTTAATTCAAAATTCTGTTAACAGGACAGCACGTTTTCACACATGTATTATATTTGTTGTAAGATTGATCTTTAACACTTGTAATGCATGTAACTTTAACCTATGTTCTACATCTAACCTGATTCATTTGCTGTAATGCATAATCTATTAATGGAAATGTGTTGTATATGTTGTTAATGTTGTCCCATCCATGTCGACTACTCTGCTAGACATCAAACCAACCTTTCACATGAACCTTGTTGTAACAACCGTTGCACTCGTTCAGACTAATGTATAGTGTTGTACGTGTTATCTTACCTTGTATGTTGTGACTACCACATCCGAGTGTACCACTCTGCCAGAAGCTGTGTATGTCCTTTTGTGTTGTGTGGACTTCTCGAACCACTCTCCTGTGATGACAAGAAAGAGCTGAGGAAAATCCTTAAGACAATGGCAACTTGGCCATCATACTGGATGGGACTCCCACACCAAATGGTGTGTGGTCTAGTTGGGACTTCATACCGAGGTGATCCCCTAAATGTTGGCATGTCGAGCACTATCAACATTTGTGGCGCTAGAAGGAGGGTAGATAGTTGTACATCACTGAAATTCCCCTCACACTCATTCAAAAAACATCTGGTCAAGGCAGTAACTCACACTTTCTCTCACCTACACGCAACTCAACAGTTGGTTACTCCTCACCTCCCAGTGTTGAGCATGAGACTTCAAATCAAAACCTTCGCTCCATTCGTCCCATCACTCGCCAACTTACGAAAGCCATTAAACTAATCCTAGACAGATAACATCTTCCACACACATCGAGAAAGCCAAAGGCCACTCCCACGAGTGTTGTTGTATCATCAATGGAAGAGGAAACCCTTTCCAAACTTGAAGGTCTAGGAGAAGCTATCGAAGATGAGAAGAAACCTCCAATCCTCCAGAAAGGTGAACAAAGCACTCTTGTGATCTCAGAATCAGAGTTTGGTGTAGGAGGTAGAGGGGAAGGTAGTGGAAGAGGTGGAGGCAGAGACAAACCAACAGACTTAGAGTTGGAAATATCAGACTTTGAAGTAAAGGAAGAGTACAAAGAAGACGAAAATATGGCTAACCCAAATCTTGAATGGATGACTTAGGGAACATTGGCTCTCCTGGCCATCTTGCATAAGATGTCGAGGCAAGCGGAGAGAATGAATGTCAAATTCGACCCTGACAGCACGGTAAAGGTAGAAGACAACCTAGATTATTCCCATGTACCTTGGTTGGTCGAGTAGCTGCCTGGCATCATAGCCTTCCATCGAACTCTATACACAACTAGATCACATTCAAACGCATGTTCCTTGAGAGGTTCGCTGATGACAAGACCCCATCCATGCTACTTGAAGAGTTGGGAAGCCTCAAGATGGAGGGAAAAGAGAAACTGAAAGATTTCAATAAGAAGTTTACACGTATATTGAACAATTTCCCAGAAGACACTAAGCCTCATGACTCCATTACCACTGATTACTACACGTCTACATTACCAACCAACATTACGCAGTTCGTCAAGAGAGCTTTGAGACCAACACTATTGAAAAAATTTGAAGAGGCTATCATTGTTGAGAAAGACCTATGTGCAGTTGGAGTCATCAAGGATGATGAATTGACGAAGGACTCCAAGGATACGAGCAAGAAGTCCCAAGCAACAGTGAGCAAGGTTAGAGACAAGGAATCAACCAACATTGCGACCCTCACTCATCTTGTCAAGATCTTTTCCACTGAAATGTACAAACTCAAACAACATAGATTAGACACATTTACAAGCAGTCACCCACCTAGATAGAGATAGGAAAGCAGCAGCCAGTTCATTCCAAAAAGTACGCAGAAGCCTGCATTCCAGCTCGAACAATGTGCAGATCCAAAATTCTTTTCTTTCCACAAAAAACATCATTCTAAGAATTCTTGTCCGAGTTGGAAGTGAGTGACAAATACTTTTTACAGTCATACACTCGGGGCGAGAAGCAATATGCAAGAGCAACCGGAAGACATGTAAAATGATGAAGAGGTTGCACCTAATGAGCCGTCAAGTCCTGTGCATGTGGTGAACATGTATAAGTGCTCGCAAACAATGGAAAAGATGAACACCGAGAAACAACCCCTAAAGAAAACTAGCCATTACAGTCTTAGAAGTAAATGGGCTCCCCCCACACTTGGGGAGATGCAAGAAAAGATCAGACTACTGATAAGGAAGATTGATCCACTTGTCGGCCCAAAGAAGAAAACACAAAGCAAGTCTGGGAGGACAATGGCAGACAAAAACACATCCATGAGCAGCAAACTGCACGACACTCCATCGGATAACACGAACACTCATCTTACCTTGGGCACCTCGGTGAGTCTACCACCTTTGATTACAACATTGTTGATGGCATGAAGAAAAATCGAGCGAACATCAGTTTGTTCGAGTTGGCTAAGATCCAAAGTCAGCGAGATATCCTGCTACGCGCATTGGGACAAACAATGATGAACAATGCATCCTCTACTAGCAAGGGAGCAAGCAAATCTCCTGGATCACTTTCAAATGTGCTCAATACACTCCGGATGGAAGAAGCAAACTCAGGTTTCCCTCCATTCCTGCCATCTTTCGAAATCTTCAACTACAATGTTCACAATTGTTTGGTTGATTATGGCGTGGCAACCAACATCATGCCGCTCTCCATTGCTAAAAGGATCAATGAACGGTGGAGTGAAATATATGCGCAAATCATCCAACTTGATCGAACATTGGTACCAGTTGTTGGTGAATTGCGAGACATGGTCATTCGACTATCCCATGACAGTAGAGCCCACCAATGCATCAACATAGTGGTTGTGGACATCCCAAAATCATATGGTCTATTACTTAGTGGGGACTAGTCCAACAAGTTGGATGGATATTTTGCTACAGATTGGTCTCATATGTGGCTTCCACACAAGGGCAAGTGCAACCAAAATTGGGTAGAATCCGAGAGGTACATGAAGCATAATGTCACTCCCATAAATGGCGATAATGAACCATTGGCTCTCGCAGAACTCATGTTTGGCAGCTGCCTCCTTGAGACAACGTTGGGGTGTTATCCTGTGCGGCTAGCTCCAACCCCACTAGACACATAGTTGGGGATCCTTCCTTGCCCAACTGATGGTAATGAAACTTGTACAACACATTGTACCAATAGTAGCAGTAGTAGCAGTAGTACTAGAACATCAAGTGGTCCATATATAGATGAGTTGTGGACTTTGTACTTCGATGGATCAAAGACACAGGATAGCTCAGGAGCCAGGTGTGTTCTGATCGACCCTTGCAATAGGAAGCATCTAGTGTCAAGCCGCTTGGAGTTTGAGTGCACGAACAATGTAGTAGAATATGAAGCACTCCTGTTGGGCTTGTAGAAAGCCATCAACCTCAATGTGGTCATGCTTAAAGTGGTAGGTGATTCAGAGATAGTGGTATGGAAGGTACGTGACACCATTCATTGTTTATCACCACATCTAAAAATCTACGAAGAAGAGGTATGGCGACTAATCTCAAAATTCCAATCATTTAATATCATTGTTGTGCCACGTATGCGTAATGCAACTTTCATTGCACTAGCAAATGCAGCCTCAAGAATGTCACTAATTAGGGATTGATTTACTATTGAAATATTTACAAACCATATATCTCGGACAACATAACTAACTTACGTGTGTTTAATGATGATCAACAGATACTACATTTTATGGCCAATGGTGACGTTTTCAAAGATGCAACAATAGATGACAACGAGCATGAGTGCTCTCTGTAAGAAGGATCTAATGACATGAAAGGCCACATTATCAAAAAAGGTGTGGTATCAATGGAAAAGCTATATGACTTGCAAGAGCGGTTCCAAGGGCCAAGGAATAGCAAGACCCATAGTTCCACCATGAGGCAGGAACTGATAAACCTGAGAACAGAAAAGGATCGGAAGTGTTTCAATCTTGGTACATGTTGTACACAGCAAGAACGGCAAGCCTTTATCCACTTGTTCAAATAGTACCAAGATGTGTTCGTGTGGAAGTATGATGACCTGAAAACTTATGACACATAGGTCATCCAACATATCATCCCAATCAAGGAAGGGGTCAAGTCATATCAACAAAAGCTGAGAAAAGTACATTTGTCACTTGAACCCCTCATACAGAAACAACTTACTAAATTGTTGGATGCATGGATCATATATAAAGTTCATCATTCCACTTGGGTCTCCAACCTTGTGCCTATACGAAAGAAGTCCGGGGATATCCTCTTTTGTGTCGATTTCCAGAACGTTAACTGCAGCTTAGACAAAGACAAATACCGCATGCCCTCTATGCACCATATTTTGCAAATAGTATCTAGGGCACAAATGTTCTCTCTCCTTGACATTTTTTCAGGATACAATCAGGTTCTGGTAGCAGAACCTGATAGACTCAAAACTACTTTCCGTACCAAGTGGGGTACGTTCACATATAGACAAATGCCATTTGGGCTTGTAAATGTAGGCACAACATTTCAGTGCACTATGGACATCGCCTTTCGCAGACTCATTGGGTAGAGCATGGTGGTATACCTCGATGATGTGACTATGTTCTCAAGAAGATGAGAATACCACATATGCCGTCTTAAGAAAATTTTCAAGCGATGTCGAAGATACGACATTTCCTTGAATCCCAAGAAGAGCGTATTCGCAATGTCATAGGAGAACCTCCTTGGACACATTGTTGCCAAGAGCAGGATCAAGGTGGATCTAGACTGGGTCCAAGCTATCACACGAATTCCTCAACTAGTCAACAAGAAAGCCATGTAGTCCTTCTTGGGAAAGATAAACTTCCTCTGCAAATTTATCTCGGATTATGCGCAAATAATCAAGCCCATGCAGGACATGATTAAGAAAGATCTAGTGTACACCTAGGGCAAGAAAGAAAAACATGCATTCACCTAGATTAAGAAATTCATTGCTAAAGCGCTTGCACTTTACAACCCAAATTTCAAAAAATATTTCCTGCTATACACCTTCACTTCAGATAACTCACTAGCTACAGTACTCACTTAGAAAGACAAAGCTAATGATGAATGTCCCATCTCTTTCATGAGTGCAAGCATGTAGGGACTAGAGCTTAACTACCCCGGCATTGACAAACAGGCTTATGTAGTTTACAAGGTGGTGAAACACTTAAAGCCCTACTTACTGAAGAACCACTTCATAGTCTTCATCCCCCACCCAGCAGTTTGTACATTATGGTTACAACAAGAGTTGGGAGAATGACATGCGAAATGGATGATAGGTTTGCAAGAATATGATCTTGAAATCAAGCTAGTACACATGATAAAAGGACATGGGCTCTACAGACTTGCAACTAAAGTAGTACACGCTCTGGAGAACGAATAAGAGCTCGCTGGTTGGGAGCAGGAGATTAAAATGTACAAAATAAGGTGAGAAACCTCCACACAAAAAAAAAAAACCTCTTGGTATGTAGATGTATTCCAGTATCTTGAGCATGGAACCATACCCTCTCACTTTTCTATTAGACAAAAGAGGGTACTGTGCCTGAAAGCCTTAGCATATCACTTGGTGAATGGAGTGCTTTACAGAAAGCACAGTAATGGAGTTTTGCTCAGGTGCCTGGAGGCACAGGAATTAGAGAAGGTACTTCAAGATCTACATGACAAACCTGTCGGGGTTCACTTTGAGGGAAATAACACTGCACACAAGGTCATGCGAGCCAATTTTTACTAGGGCATATTATTCAAGGATCTGCATGCCTATGCCCACAAATGCCTGGTATGTCAACGATGCACTAGCAGAACATGAAGATCAACAACCCCACTACATATAGTGACTTAACCATTCCAATAGTGGGGCCTGGACATTGTTGGGGAGATTTTCCCTCATTTGTCAAAGCAACACCACTATATCCTAACAGCAACTAACTACTTTATGTGGTGTACAAAGGTAGTTCTGCTCAAACAAGTGAACGACCAAGAGGTCATCAACTTCCTCTAGCAAAATATCATCTCACGCTTCGGCATTCTGTTGTGGCCACCAACAACCCCCCTCTTTGTTTAGTATTAGCAATAACACTAAGCAAATGGGGACCCTCAATAAAAAATTCAAAAACATTTTATAAAGCTTTTTGTATTATACTCCTTAAAAATATGTCGCATCGCGAGAAGAGGATAAAACGTTCCTTTATGAGCATAAATAAAAAACTGCAAAGAAGCGACGCGAAATTCATCGCATCGCACACATTAAGAAGCGCTCTTAAATGAAGATCTTAAGAAATCTCCGATGATCGATATGCGACGTCGCATATCGCATTATCGCATAAGCAGCACACAATGACTTAATGACTCGTCGCAATCTGTGATCTGCGATAAACGCGATGCTGCGATGTTGCGATCTGCGATCTACGACCTGCGATCTGTGAGTTGCGATACAACAATTTGAGATTCTGTGATAAACACGATAATGCGATGATGCGATCGCCCATCGCAAATTTTCCTTGGCTCAACATTCAAGAAAAGTTGTCCGTAAACCAAAAATTGGGTGCGCGCCTTAAAGGAAATTAATGATCGTACGCCAAAGTGTTAATGAAGGACAGTTTTGTGTTTTTCGAAGAGTCAGTTCACAATGGGTGTCATGATTTTATACATTCATAGAGGTTAGAGCTTTCATATCAATATTTATTATCGTTACTCTTTTCCTTTGCGTGAACTGCAGGAATGAAAGACAGGAAATAACATGAAGCAATGAGCAGGAAACATCTAAGGAAAAAAGAGAGAAAGCGTCAAAGCTCGGAGAACAGAAAAGATGATGCCTTCATAAACGGATACCGCATGCTACAGAAACGCAGATTCCAGAGTATTACTGAACAGATGCTGATATCAATAAGCGATTCAACACTCAGAGTCAAAAGCTCACAAAAGCAGCATGTTTACAAAAAATCCTGAAGCTCGTACCCGATGAAGAAAAAAGCGCTAAAGGCGGAAAACGCACCAGAAAGGCCCGGATTAAAGAACAGAGGTAGTTTTCGATGCGCGATTAGCGCCTATCGCTAATCACGCATCGCTGAGAAAATTGCTCAGAAAGTGAAGTCCCTAACTTTCTTAGTCATCCATGAGTCCAGAAACCGAAATAGAAAAAGCAGAAGCAATTTGAGGGAAATCTGGGTTATTACCAAGTATACATTCAGTAAATCCACCCAGTTAGAGGAAGATTCCCAGAAATATCTTCCAGTTTACTAAAAATAGTGCCAGCGCTTGCCATTTCTGTTTGCATGACTCAAACAAAAGCAGAAGGCAACCAGCCGACTCTTCCCAAACAAATGTTGAGTGTTCACAACGTTAAGGAGCAAATGCAGAAATAGTTAGGAATTAGATTCAATTTTTAGAAATAGTTTTGCTTAAGAAAAAGGGCGGTCATTTAAACCGTATCCTAAATTTATGTAATTAAGTTATTTAGTTAGCAGTATTTAAACCCTTCTCATGCATTTGGAGAGGGGTCCAGAAATTTGTCAAAAACTTTTCCTCAGAACATGCACTTTTGCACCCTCGGAGGGGGTTTTGATGAATGGATGGATCAAGGTTTATTAATGTTTGCATTTTGATGTCTGCCACTGATGTTGCACTTCTGTACTCTTGGTAGATATTAGAGCAAGGAGAGATAGATCCTTGTTGCTTGAAGCTTATGAGTAGGACCAGTCATAAATGGTACTTTTATCTCTTGGCCATTTCTGCTTATACTCTTAAAGTAATATACAGTTTTTAGTTGTTTATATGTTATTGCATGAATGTGTGAGTTACCATTTGGCACTTTTGTACGGTGGAGCCATTTATTTATGTTTAATATATGAATAACTTATTATGCGATATGCTGTTCACAACTATTTTGCCTAACTTCTTATGCAAAGTGGTTCATCTTAATTGATTTCTATTCTTATGATAGCTGAATGATCTTTATTACCAGTTATTATTTGAAATCTCTTTAGATCACATAATAGAGAAAATACACCCCAGGTTAGCATAGATTAGATGTGTTGTTTCTCATTAGATTACAATAGCATAGAGTTAGTTTAAAAGTTTGAATTAGATTAGCTTTAAGTATTCTTAGATTAGCAACATCCAATTCTACACACACACACCCTTAGATTGGGAAACTGGTCCCATTATCCCCAGTCGGACCCGCTATACCAAATGGATAAGGAGCTTCCAACCAAGGTCCGGACCGGGCGGGTATCCCCCTTGTTGTCGACCCGATTTTCGGGGCTTCAACATATTTGGCACTAGAAGGAGGGCATGAACTATGAATGGCACCTAAATCAAAATCTAAATACCATTCTGAGAGTAAATCACCCTCATCAACTCCCCCGACTTCCCCAGTACGTTTAAATCCAGAGTCAGAAGTCGCTCGAGTATCAATCGCTGCTACACACCCTAATATTTCAGACCAATTTACCATTGAACCTCCTGAAGTTCAAACTCTGATTCACAAACTTCAGGGATTTTCCATTTCTACTCAGAGGTCTGATAAATCTAAAAGCAGCGTGACTTCGCAGTACAATCCTGCTCATCCCCTGACCAGATTAAAGAGTGAAAAATTTGGCATCCAGCCAACTGAATTGCCTCTCCCCACCAGGAAAAGAGCGAGGAAATCATCGCAAGAGTCTGACAGTGAGACTCTTTCATCTACATCATCCATTTCAACTACCTCACCGCGAAGTCAGCCACCCACACCTTCATTCCAAACCATCATCCATCCGCCTACCGGAACTCCCACAACCCCTCTTCTTCAATCATCTACGATCATAGTATCTTCATCTTCCCAGCTACAAGGATCATCTTCTGCACTGTCATTTACTAGCAGCTCAACGATGGCCCAGTCTCCATGGAACAACCCTGGGGCAGTTTTAATGCCTGCGCACTTGAGTCCAATATCGGCCCATCCTGAGAAATGGCTACCCAAATTCAATCCAAAAGCAGGCATGCTAGCAGAAGAACACATAAACAATTTCATGCTTTCTATCAATCTCAATGGAGTTACTAATAAAGATGCTGTTGTTCGGCTTTTTCCCTACACAATGCAAGGGACAGCCGGGTCATGGTACTTTTCATTACCCTCCGAGTCTATCACAAGTTGGGATATCTTCCAGAATCAATTCCTTACCAAGTTTGGTGACAACAGATCAACGACAACATTAATCAATGACTTATCCAACCTTAAAGCCGAGGCTAGAGAACCCATCAAAGATTTCAATTTACGGTTCAATAAAATCCTCAAGAAAATTCCCACTGCTTCCCAACCCAGCGAAGAAGTACGATGTGAATGGTATATTACTGCCTTACCATCAAACTTAGCAATCTTCGTGAATAGGGCAAATATAACAACCTTAGTTGAAAACTTGACAGAGGCGATAACAGTAGAGAAACGCGTAATAGCCTTAGAAAAGTGATCTGCGATAGAGGAACGCAAGTCTAAAAAAGTCACCTTCAAGGAAGAATCCAAGAAGAAACAAACGAAAGACCCTTTCGATTTGGAAGGATTGCAGAAGGTATTAAAGACCATGTCTAATGAGATGATTGACTTAAAAAACAAGTAGCAAAAACTTCAACGAAAAAGCCCTACAGAGCTTTTAAAAGAGGTCCTTCAATGGATGTAAAACCACCCAATGCTATTTCAAATGTCGAATCCGAGGAAGAGGAAGAAGAAGAAAGTGCCACTGAAGGGTAGACTGATGACGAAGAAGTTGTGGAATTACAAGGAATGTGGGATTTCATCCTCCCACAAGAAGAAGATCAAGAAGCATTTCCGGTTAGTACACGAAGCAAAAATCAACTTGATCCTCCCCAAACTACCCCTAAGCAGAAGAGCGCAAGCTCTGCAACAAAAGATAAAGTCGCAACAAAGAAAACGACCACTAAAGCGACTCAATCTAGCCCAGTCCAATCAGATCAAACAACTCCACCAAAAACACTCATAGTGTCGGATGAAATGGAGTACAATATTATTGATGACATGAAAAAGACTAGGGCTAATATTACCCTTTATGAATTGAGCAAATTGAAACATCAACAGAAGATAATGATGAAAGAATTACATGCCGTGCCTATTGCATCTTTGCCTACAGCTGTAGCTTCCCACAACATGGGAAGACCTCCAACTAACGCGATCAATAAGATTGATCCAAATGATATCGCCTTGATTGGAGGAAGATCAAGATCTCACACTCCCCCTTTTCTTCTCACTTATGAAATTTTCAATTAAAATGTGCACAATTGTTTGGTAGATTCTGGTGCTTCAACGAACATTTTACCCAGATCAATATGTGCCAAGTTAAATGTTCAACCACAAAAATCCGCAGTGCGCATAGTTCAGCTTGATCGATCTCAAGTCGAAGTGATTGGTGAAATTAATCAAGTAACCATAAGATTGTCATCCAACCCGAAGGTATGTCAGGTTATTGACATTCTAGTGGCTGATATCCCAGAATTCTATGGCTTGATTCTTAGCAGAGACTGGTCTGAGAAACTCCATGGATACTTTTCAACCAACTGGTCGCACATGTGGTTACCCTACAATGGTAAACCGAATCAAATAAAAGTTGAACGAGAGTTACACCAGAAGTACATAGTAACAGAATTAGAGGGAGAAAATGAAGCAATAGCGTATAGTAGCAGCATCATAGGCAATTACACGGTAGATTCTTTTCTCGGCAATTTCAATGCTCACACATCACCTTACTTAGAAAATTCAGTTTTTTCCCAAGTCAAAAATTTTTCCGAAACTGATAGTTCAAAGTGTGTTAATTTTGTAGATAAACCTGTAAATACATCTTTGTTTTGGAAATTATATTTTGATGGCTCTAAATCTAACGAAGGAGCAGGAGTAGGATGTGTTCTAATTAGTCCAGAAGGAGATAAAACCATGCTCACATGCAGACTCGAATTCGATTGCACAAACAATACAGCGGAATACGAGGCATGGTGCAAGGCATGTACAAAGCAATCGGGTTGAACGTCAAATATCTTCAAGTCTTCGGAAACTCTGAGATTGTCGTCAAACAGGTACGTAACACTATGCATTGCCTATCAGGTCATTTAAAACACTATCAATCTTCAGTACAAGATCTGACTGAGCATTTCGTAGCATTTAATATTTCTTCGATCCCGAGACTCCAAAACGCAAGCGCAAACCTTTTGGCTAACGTAGCCTCTAAGCTTATTCCCTCTGAAGATTTTAGTCCAGATAGATTCTCAATAGAATTAATCTTTAAACCATCCATCCCTGACAACATTACAAATTGGAGAGTATTCAATGACGATCCTAATATTGTAAATTTCCTCACTTCTGAAGGATCCTACTCCAATCAGATAATTGACGAAGACCATCACGATCGAAAAATACAACAAGATAGCACTGATAATGCTATACCTAAATCGGTGGTTAAGTTAGAAGACTTATACGATTTGAAACGTCGGTTTAAAAGGTCTACCAACTCAAATCTCTGCAGTTCAACTCTGAACTACGAATTAGTAAACCTAGGAACCGATGATAAACCACAAAACGTTAACCTAGGCCTCGGCCTAGCCCCTGAAGAAAAACTAGCGTATATTCATCTTTTGAGACAATAAAAAAATGTTTTTTCCTGGAATTACGATGAGCTAAAGACATACAACACTTCTATCATTTAGCATACTATTCCCATGATTGACAACAAGAAACCTGTCCAACAGAAACTGAGAAAGATCCACCCCAATTTAGAAAATCAGATAAAGACTGAGCTAAATAAGTTATTAAAAGCCAAAATAATTTTCCCCGTCAGACATTCCAAATGGGTCTCCAATATGGTACCCGTTAGAAAGAAAAATGGAGATATTAGAATCTGTATCGATTTTCGGAATCTTAACAAAGCCTGTCAAAAAGACAACTTTCCTCTCCCACCTATGGAACAGATATTACAGGCAGTAGCAGGCTCGGAACTGATGTCTTTCTTGGATGGATTTTCAGGATATAATCAAGTGCTGGTGCATCCCGATGATCAGTTGAAAACTACTTTCAGAACTAAATGGGGCACATATGCATATCGGAAGATGCCATTTGGTTTGATTAATGCTGGCGCTACATTTCAGAGAGCCATGGACATTGCATTCAAGGGTTTAGTCAATAAATCTGTAGTAATTTATTTGGATGATATAACGGTGTACTCCAAGAAGCAAAGCGACCATCTCAAAGACTTAAAGCAAATCTTTCAACGGTGTTTAAGGTATGGAATTTCACTTAACCCAAAGAAATCGTTTTTCACATTAAGTGAAGGGAAACTTCTAGGATTCATAGTGTCAAAATCTGGTATTCACATTGATCCTGACAGAATCAAAGAAATTTCTGAAATATCCCTACCTCATAATAAAAAAGCCATGCAATCTTTCCTTGGGCAAATCAATTTTGTAAAGAGATTTGTCCCAGATTTTTCACGAATTATGTCTCCTTTGCAAACCATGATTAAAAAGAATTCAAATTTTAAATGGGGTCAAGATGAACATGAAGCATTCAACCTGATCAAACAAGCTATTATTAATGCTCCATCTTTAGCAACCCCGAATTTTTCAGAATCTTTTATCTTATACACATTTGCCTCAGAGAAATCATATGCTGCGATTCTAACTCAAGCAAATCAAGAAAAAGTGGAAGCTCCAATTGCATTTTTTAGCTCAAATTTACAAGGTGCTGAAATCAATTATTCAGACGTCGAGAAACAGGCCTATGCTGTTTTCAAAGCGGTCAAATATTTCATACCTTTCTTACTTAAAACCCATACTAAGGTCATAGTACCGTTTCCAGCGGTAAGAAATCTTCTAGTACAGAAGGATGTGGGTGAGAAAAGAGCGAATTGGATCACTGCTTTACAGGAATACGACCTTGAGATCAAGCCAGCAAACATTGTAAGAGGTCAAGGCTTCTGCAAAATGTTGGCTGTAGCATCGCAAATTTCTGAAAATTCATCTGAAGAGGTACAAATGTATGAGGTAAGCCTAAACGAAGTGGAATCATTATATGCTAACATCATTTATTATCTTAAGAACGGATATGCTCCATCACACCTGGATCACACTAAGAAAAGAGCTCTGAGATTGAAATCTAAACAATATCAGCTCATAAATGATGTTCTTTTTAGAAAGAATTATGATTCTATTCTTCTTAGATGTCTTGAAAAAACTGAAGCTGAAAAAGTTTTGCAGGAACTCTACGACGGACCAGCAGGCGGACACTACGCTGGAGACGCTACTGCACATAAGATTTTACGTGCGGGATATTACTGGCCTACGCTGTTTAAAGACTCACACAGTTACGTGAGGAAATGTCAAGTCTACCAAATTACTGCTGGAAGACAAAAGAAACCGTCCATGCCACTACAGCCGGTAAACATCGAGCAACCGTTCAGTCAGTGGGGCTTGGACATAATAGGTGAGATCGTTCCTCACTCTTCTAAGCAGCATAGATACATCCTCACTGCAACAGATTATTTTACTAAATGGGTAGAAGCAGTTCCTCTCAAGACAACTAATTCTGAAAGTATCATTGAATTCATAGATCAATTTATAATCACTAGGTTTGGATTGCCAACGGCTTTAATGTTTGATAATGCATCATACTTTTTGGGAATGCAATGACTGAGTTTGCACTTAAAAGAGGATTCAAACTGAAATATTCAGCCAATTACTATCCGCAAGGTAATGGGTTAGCTGAGTCAATAAACAAAAACCTAATCAGGATTATTAAAAGAACAGTTGACCAAAACCAAAAGAATTGGCACAAAGCTTTGGTAAATGCTTTATGGGCAGATAGAATAACGAAAAAAGCTTCGATCGGCACTTCCCTCTTTAATTTAGTTTACGAGAAAGAAGTGGTTCTTCCAACTCACTTAGTCATTCCCTCCTTGTCTTTAGTACAATACATTGATGAAGTATCTACTTCATCCATACAACTAAGACAAATGGAAATAATCAAATTAGAAGAACAACGAGAAAAAGCTAAGAAAACCCATGCTCATCACCAAGCGATAATAAAATCCTCTTTTGATTCAAGCATAATGACCAGAAAAAATTTTTAGATGGGAGATTTAGTTTTGAAATGGGATAAGGCTCATGAAGAAAAGGGCAAACATACAAAATTTCAAAAGATGTGGCTTGGTCCTTTTCAGATTGTTGAAGTCATAGGTCCATCAACATTTGTGTTGCAAGATTTAGCAGGTAGAAGGGATTCCTTACCTGTTAATGGACAAATACTCAAAATATATTTTCCATAGAAGATTATTCTTCTATTTTGTAGAATAGTTTTAGTTTTTCTTTTCTTTTTCATAATAAAACCAGTTGTAAGTGGTTACTTCCGGTATTCACGAAAAGACACCAATTCTCTTTCAGATTTTGAGCTTTTGCTTGTATAAGTAGAAAATTTTTCAAAAATATGATTTTTATTATTGGCAGATACAGTTAAAAACATTAGCCTAGATATGATACTAGTTTCAACTTCAAAAATTTGATGAAAGCAACCTTTAGCGAAGGAATTGTTTTATATCAGCACAATGAAAGGTATCAATAACAAAATAAAGATTCTCTGTAAAACTGCTGTTTTCAAACTCTATTATTGTCGTCCAGAGCTTTCTTAAGGAAAAACAATGACTTCCTCCCCGCTAAAGAAAATCGCAGCATTCAGAGGAACAATCCAAGAAACACTATATCTCAAAGAATAAGAGGTCTCATCACGAGCCGGCTTATCATGATCACAGATATTATAACTTGCTGACTTTGCCAATACTGTCCACCAAAACAGGGCAACGACTCAAGATTGTTGCAATCAAAAGACAAGGGGTCTCATCACGAGCCAACTTTTTCAGCAAAAGTGTAAATCAAGTGAATGACTGTGTCATAATTTGGCTACCAAACCAAGACATTGTTCTTTAAGAATAAAAAAGGAAAAAGTGTCAATATGGATTTTTCTTTGAAGGTTGTAGATAACCTTGAGCAGGATAAAGGATCATTGCTAGGTAACAGGTAACCCTGTTGAGGCTATGGACGCCTGCTGGCAGCAGAGGCTCTACCTACGACAAATGAGCATATTTTAAAGCTGGCACACAGAGAAAACTTTATTTTATCTTTAAAAAGACCAAGTAGTGGCTGATGTAAGTACAAGGACAAGCCTGAGGAAGCAAATAATTAGAATAGAAAGAGGTTGAAACAAAACATCATTGATAGGATAAGGCATAATGTACTCTATCTGTCCATAACAAAATTTAGATTTATGAAAATTTTTCTGTTTTGGAAGTTTGAAAAAATTCAATAGAAAAGCAGAGATAACAGGTTCTTCCAAGTGAATCGCCATTGTTGTGGCCACCAACAACCCCCCTCTTTGTTTAGTATTAGCAATAACACTAAGCAAATGGGGACCCTCAATAAAAAATTCAAAAACATTTTATAAAGATTTTTGTATTATACTCCTTAAAAATATGTCGCATCGCGAGAAGAGGATAAAACGTTCCTTTATGAGCATAAATAAAAAACTGCGAAGAAGCGACGCGAAATTCATCGCATCGCACACATTAAGAAGCGCTCTTAAATGAAGATCTTAAGAAATCTTTGACGACCGATATGCGACGTCGCATATCGCATTATCGCATAAGCAGCACACAATGACTTAATGACTCATCGCGATCTGCGATCTGCGATAAACGCGATGCTGCGATCTGCGATAAATGCGACGCTGCGATGTTGCAATCTGCGATCTGCGACCTGCGATCTGCAAACTGCGATACAACAATTTGAGATTCTATGATAAACACGATAATGCGATGATGCGATTGCCCATCGCAAATTTTCCTCGGCTCAACATTCAAGAAAAGCTGTCCGTAAACCAAAAATTGGGCGCGCGTCTTAAAGGAAATTAATGATCGTACGCCAAAGTGTTAATGAAGGACAGTTTTGCGTTTTTCGAAGAGTCAGTTCACAATGCGTGTCATGATTTTATACATTCATAGAGGTTAGAGCTTTCATCTCAATATTTATTATCGTTACTCTTTTCCTTTGCGTGAACTGCAGGAATGAAAGACAGGAAATAACATGAAGCAATGAGCAGGAAACATCTAAGGAAAAAAGAGAGAAAGCGTCAAAGCTCGGAGAACAGAAAAAATGATGCCTTCATAAACGGATACCGCATGCTACAGAAACGCAGATTCCAGAGTATTACTAAATAGATGCTGATATCAATAAGCGATTCAACACTCAGAGTCAAAAGCTCACAAAAGCAGCATGTTTACAAAAAATCCTGAAGCTTGTACCCGATGAAGAAAAAAGCGCCAAAGGCGGAAAACGCACCAGAAAGGCCCGGATTAAAGAACAGAGGTAGTTTTCGATGCGTGATTAACGCATAGCGCTAATCGCGCATCGCTGAGAAAATTGCTCAGAAAGTGAAGTCCCTAACTTGCTTAGTCATCCATGAGTCCGGAAACCGAAATAGCAAAAGCAGAAGCAATTTGAGGGAAATCTGGGTTATTAGCAAGTATACATTCAGTAAATCCACCCAGTTAGAGGAAGATTCCCAGAAATATCTTCCAGTTTACTAAAAATAGTGCCAACGCTTGCCATTTCTGTTTGCATGACTCAAACAAAAGCAGAAGGCAACCAACCGACTCTTCCCAGACAAATGTTGAGTGTTCACAACGTTAAGGAGCAAATGCAGAAATAGTTAGGAATTAGATTCAATTTTTAGAAATAGTTTTGCTTAAGAAAAAGGGTGGTCATTTAAACCGTATCCTAAATTTATGTAATTAAGTTATTTAGTTAGCAGTATTTAAACCCTTCTCATGCATTTGGAGAGGGGTCCAAAAATTTGTCAAAAACTTTTCGTCAGAACATGCACTTTTGCACCCTCGGAGGGGGTTTTGATGAATGGATGGATCAAGGTTTATTAATGTTTGCATTTTGATGTCTGCCACTGATGTTGCACTTCTGTACTCTTGGTAGATATTAGAGCAAGGAGAGATAGATCATTGTTGCTTGAAGCTTATGAGTAGGACCAGTCATAAATGGTACTTTTATCTCTTGGCCATTTTTGCTTATACTCTTAAAGTAATATACAGTTTTTAGTTGTTTATATGTTATTGCATGAATGTGTGAGTTACCATTTGGCACTTTTGTACGCTGGAGCCATTTATTTATGTTTAATATATGAATAACTTATTATGCGATATGTTGTTCACAACTGTTTTGCCTAACTTCTTATGCAAAGTGGTTCATCTTAATTGATTTCTATTCTTATGATAGCTGAATGATCTTTATTACCAGTTATTATTTGAAATCTCTTTAGATCGCATAATAGAGAAAATACACCTCGGGTTAGCATAGATTAGATGTGCTGTTTCTCATTAGATTACAATAGCATAGAGTTAGTTTAAAAGTTTGAATTAGATTAGCTTTAAGTATTCTTAGATTAGCAACATCCAATTCTGCACACACACACCCTTAGATTGGGAAACTGGTCCCATTATCCCCAGTCGGACCCGCTATACCAAACGGATAAGGAGCTGCCAACCAAGGTCCGGACAAGGCGGGTATCCCCCTTGTTGTCGACCCGATTTTCGGGGCTTCAACACATTCCAGTGTCACTTGTTTTAGAGTGTAATTAGGTGAACAACTGTAATTAGTGTAAATAAATAATAGAGGAAATGGAGAGTCATCGGGAGATGAACTAAACAGTCACTCCCTCTTGTATATAATAATAAACAACCTCAATGAATAATATGATTACATTTGAGGAGTTACCTCCTGGTCTGACATGGTATAAGAGTTAGCTCCATTTTTGGCTTCCCTCTCTGCTTTGTAACTCCGTTCTACCTATTTTGCCTATTTTCTGCCTATTTTCCATAACTAACCTCTTGAAACCACTCCACAGGTGTGCCTCTATCAAGAATTTGATAATGGTTCTATAGGTTTTCCCCTCTTCGACAATTGCTATAGATGTTCAGCTGGTTATGTGAGGCAACTACTCCATGGTATTGGCCCTTCGCCTTCCCTAAAAAAAATTCATGGGTACTTGCTTTGACACGGAGTTTTAGACTATGACTCTCAGATTGACCGTGAAGAAAAACTATAGATTACATGCCTTATTATCTATTCTAATATGATTTTAAGTGGGCTGTACTGGTGAATTTTCAAAGAGGCATTTTATTTGAGTCCTGTATAGGATTTTTTAAGTGGGTTGTACTGGTGAATTTTGAAAGAGACATTTTATTTTGTCAAAAACGTGCTTGTTTTCATGAGAGATACAGATCCTGAATGTGTGCTTTGTTGATAGTTATACATTGAGGTTCAATTTTTGTGTGGACAATCTCTAAATCGGACCTTCTGAAGTGGAAGCCTTACATCTGTATTCACCTGTTGGGTTTTGTGAGCATGTCCATACCTCTGTTATATACATTAAAATTGTAGTTTTTTTTTTACAAGAAGAAGTGAAATTTCTTACAGCTTATTGGCAGTAGAAGTATATATATATATATATATATATATATATATATATATATATATATATATATATATATATATATATATATATATATATTAAATGCACTCATTAATATCTATTGTGGGAGTGGTCCTCAATGGGAAGGAAAATTATCCTGAGTGGTCTAGGAAAATCAAACACACTCTCATTTTTAATGAGCTGTGGAAAGGAGTGTGTGCTGGAAATGGAGATAAAGAGCCAGAACAACGTACCTCAGACAAGGAATTCACCATTTGGGAAAATAAGAACAACAAGGCTTATGCATTGATTGCAGCATCAGTAAATGAAGAGGTGAGTTGCCATATTTTGCCATTTTCAAATGCTTTTGAAGCCTTACAAAAACTGAAGGAACTCTATGACTCACACTCTACACTTGAATTTGTTCAACTCATCATTAAATTGTTCACCCTTGAATTACAAAATGATGATCCTCTTGCTCTTGCATCAAAAGTAAAATCTATTATGCATGATATCAAAGTCACTAATGTTGAACTGGACATTCCTCTGATAGCTTTTCTCAAGGCACTTTATCCCACTTACTCAAATTATCTTGAGTCATTGCAAGCAAATGGAAACCCCAAAAGATATTACCTTTGACTCCCTTGTGAAAAAAATTTGCTGAACGAGAGAAATCTTTTGGGAAGAAGACAACTCCTCAGTCTTTTGAAGAGGCTGTGTGCCTTTCACATAGAGAGAAGAATCTTGCTCAAGATTCTTCCAGAGGAAGAGGTGGTCGAAGAGGAAGAGGAAGAAATTTTAGAGGCAGGGGGGGCACACACTCTCAAGGAGAAAAGTCATATTTGCATTGCATGCGATGCAAAAGAGATGGATCACATGATGCATCCACATGCAAGTTTCCTTGGGAGAGAATTGAGCATGAAAGAAACCAACCCAAAGGTAAAACTAATGACGAAGAGAAAGGTAAAGCACCTAAATCCACTCACTATGTTGTGGCACACTGTAATATTGGAGTAAATGAAGACTTATTTAATGCTTCACTTGCTTCTTGGAAAAATTATTGGTTGCTTGATTCAGGAGCAACTTGCCACATGACTTTTAGAAGAGATTTTTTTGAAGAATTTACTAACAATGTTGATGGAGTAGCATACTTTGCAGACAAATCAAAACTCAAGCCATCAGGGCTTGGTACAACTAGGCTTAAATTGCCTAGTCTTCCAAACTTTCTTTTGCATCATGTTTTATATCGCCCACAGCCGAGGAGAAACTTGTTGTCCTTGGTCCACATCTGCCAACAAGGACACTCCATTCATATTTTTTATGGCAAGCTTGAGGTGAGAAAAGAATCAGACCGCTCACTTGTCATGACGGGGATAGAAGAAGAAAGGCTTCTACCTCTGTTCGTGAACAAAATTTCTCATACAATTCTAATTATGAAGAAGGTACATTTCCATCAAGCTTATTATGGAATGCTAGATTTGGACACTTGAACTATCACAGCCTCTACTTGTTGAAGAAAAATGGTGTTACTGGTTTGGCTACAATTCCTAGGAAACTTAAGCAATGTGATGCTTGCATTCTATGATTCACATTCTAGAGCACATAGAAAACTTGAAATCATTCATTTAGATTTATGTGGTCCAATGCCTGTTCCTTATGCAAATGGAAATAAATATATGATGACATTTATTGATGACTACACCAGAATGTGTTGGGTTTATTTATTGAAGAACAAATCTGATGCTTTTCAAACATTCAAGAACTTTCATACATGGATTGAAAATGATGCACAATCTCATATTGGCTCTATTTGCACTAATAATGGAAAATAATACACTTCAAATGAATTTGAAAACTATCTTTGCAAAAATGGGATCAAACATCAAACAATTGTTCCTTATAATCCCCAACAAAACGGAGTAGCTGAAAGAATGAATAGGAGAATCTTAAATATGGTGCACTCCATGATATTTTTAAAAAATGTAAAATTGATTTTTTTGGCTGATGCAGTTCTATGTGTTCTATATGTAAAGAATAGATGTCCATCTAATGCTATTAGAAACAAGACTCCTTATGGAATGTGGTATGGGCACATTCCTTCTAAAAAGCATCTCAAGGTCTTTGGTTCCACATGTTATGCCTTGATACCAAAGGTACATAGAAACAAACTTGGTGCAAGAAGTCGTAAGTGTATCTTCCTGGGGTATTCAAATACCTTGAAAGCATACCGTCTGTATGATGAAGTCAATAAAAATTTTGTTGTATCTAGAGATGTAATATTTCTTGAGTCATCCAAAACTTACAATGTTGTTGAGCGGCAACTTGATCGCTTGGATGGATTCGCAAATGAAAAATCATTTCAAGAATTTGATAATCAGATTCCACATCTTGAAGGGGGGATTCCTATACTAGATCAACCTGTGGAATCTTCTTCTGAAGCACTCTCTCCCCCACATGAAACTCCAATAATGGATGATACTTTTAGTGATGTGATTGACCGAATTGGGAGACTCAATCTTGATTCAGTCCCAGCTCAATCAACGAAGCATCCTTCACCATCTCATAAAGGTCCCCCAAAGTGGCTCACAAAGACACTTGAAAGTGTTCATCCTAATGAGGTTGGAAAGATAGGAACTAGAAATTCAACCCGTCAAAATGGAGGTGATGTAGATGAATCTGATTCACCTATTGATATGGATGTTTCTTATGATTGTGAATTGAATTTGTCTACAGATTTTGAACCAACTTCCTTCAAAGAAGCTGCTTCTCATGATGAACGAAAAAAAGAAATGCAAAAGGAGTATGATTCCTTGATAAAGAATGGCACTTGGAAGTTGGTTGATCCTCCATTGGGAACCAAGCCAATTAGCTGCAAGTGGGTCTACAAGAACAAATATAAAGCTGATGGCTCACTTGACAAGCACAAAGCCAAGCTTGTGGCAAAAGGTTTTGCACAGAAGGAAGGGGTCGATTATGAAGAGACTTTTTCCCCCACAACAAAATGGGCTACCATCTGGACACTCTTTGCCCTAGCAGCTCAAAACGGTTGGAAAGTCCATCAAATGGATGTAAAAAATACTTTCTTGAATGGAGATCCAAAAGAGAATGTTTTTATTTCCTAGCCTGAAGGATTTTCTATAAAAGGACATGAACATAAAGTATGCAAACTTGTGAAATCCTTGTACGGCCTCAAACAAGCACCGCGAGCCTGGTATGAAAAACTAACTGAGCATCTTCTGAAACTCAATTTCAAACATTATGATCTTGATGATGCAACTTTGTTTATTAAGAAGGTTGGCAAAACAGTTGTATATCTTGTGGTATATGTAGATGATCTTTTGATGACAGGGAACAATGAGAGCTACATTGCATCCATAAAGAAGGAATTGAGGAAAGGTTTTGAAATGACTGATTTGGGCTATGTTCATTACTATCTTAATATTGAAGTAACTCAACATTCGAAGTCCATATTCCTTTCTCAAAAGAAGTACATTGGAGATCTGTTGAACAGATTTGGCATGACTGAATGCAATCCTCTAACTACTCCAATGGAACAAAACATAAATCTCACATCCATTGAAGGAAATGAATTTGAGGATGCAACAAAGTATAGACAACTTGTAGGAAGTCTCAACTACCTGACTACTACCAGACCAGAAATTTTGTTTGTTGCTGGAATCCTCTCCAAGTTTATGCAAAAGCCTTGTGAGGGACATTAGTCTGTTGCAAAAATATTTCTGAAGTACTTAAAGGGAACTCAAGACTTTGGAATCAAGTATACATACGTGAGCAACTTCAACTTGATTGGATACTCTGATTCAGAATTTGATGGAGACAAAGAAACTGGGGTATCTACTTCGAGTTATGCTATGAATCTTGGATCAGGAGCTGTCTCCTAGAGATCATGCAAACAATCAGTTCCAACAGATTCCACAATAGAGGAAGAATATGTGGCAGTAGTTGAGGAAACAAAAGAAATTGTTTGGCTTAGGAAAATTCTTGAAGATTTGCAAGTAAAACAAGTAAAATCAATTCCACTCATGATTGACAATACCTCGGCAATAAAGTTGGCCAAGAACCCAAAGTTCTGTGATCGAATGAAGCACATCAATACAAAGTATCATCTGATTCGACATCATGTTGAGGCAAAAAAAATCCATCTTCTCCATTGTTCCACTTATGAGCATATTGCAGACATCTTCACCAAAGAACTTGGAAGAGAAAAGCTTGAAAGATTCAAAACAATGCTTGGACTCACCAACATCCCTTCAGATTAAGGGGGGGCATGTTGACACCTAATCATAGGGATTGGGTGAGCAATTGTAATTAGTGTAAATAAATAATAGAGGAAATGGAGAGTCATCGGGAGATGAACTGAATAGTCAATCCCTCTTGTATATAATAATAAACAAACTGAATGAATAATACGATTACATTTGAGGAGTTACCTCTTGGTTTGACAGTTTTTTATAATGCAACTTATTTTTCATCTTTGAAACTCTATGACTTTTCATTACAGAATGGTATTGTGCTAAAACATCAATCAAATTATTATCCACAAAGAAATGGTCTAGCAGAGTCTATGAATAAAAACCTCATCCGTATAATCAAGAAGACTGTTTTCTCTGAGCAACGTAACTGGCATATCGCCCTGATGAATGCACTATGGGCTGGCCGTGTAACACCTAAGCCCTCTTTGAATACCTCATTGTACTTCCTGGTTTACGATAAAGAAGTTATTATCCTGCCAAATATTTACTTGCCTGCTCTTCAGCTTTCCCAGGAATACCAAGGCGAGCCTTGCTAGCTAGTTCGGCGTAGGATGGATGCTCCCCATAAGCTCCAGAAAGAAAGGATGAAGGAAAAAGAAAAATTCACACTCCACCAGAACTGTATCAAGAGGTGGTTCTATAAGAAGCCTGCTGGGAAAGCTAGCTTCGATGTGGATGACTTAGTTCTGAAATGGGATAAGCCCCATGAAGACAAAGGCAAACATACGAAGTTCTAGTCCCTGTGGATTGGCCTATACATAGTTCATGAGAAGCTTGGCCAATACACGTATCATTTGTGATCACTCAGAGGGAGGATTGACAACCTTCCTGTCAATGGCCATGATCTCAAGCATTATTTTCAATAGGCTGGGTTGTGCTCCTGCCATGTACATAGTCTACTTGCTGCTTGTTTTTTCATTTGGTTTGTTTTTATTATTATCTTTTCTTTTGATTTTTTTTATTATGCTTACTATTTATGTTCATGTTCATTTTGTTTGTTTGATATATTACTATTTTTGTTTCCAGAAATAAGTGTTGCCAACTACTATGTTCTGGCTTTTGAATATAGTATGTGGTTAAAATTTGAAGAGACTTGTGACACTACAGCACTTGGCCAGTTTTGCGTCTCTTTTCTCTATGCTTGGTTACAACCTTCGGCCGATGGAGTCCTGATGGAAAATATGAACCGTCTATAAGGGAAGCTTTGGTCCAACAGTGAACCTCTGTCCACACTGGGAAGCCCCATTCTTGTACTTAGCCTTCTGCTTTGTGTGTTTAAGCTAATCCAACTAGTAGAAACGAAGAAGGGGAAAATCTAAACAAGAAAACCTATGTTAGAAGTCTTATATGATTCTCTGAAGGAACAACCTCTTCTGCTCTAAATAAGTGCCTATGCATAGTCCTCTTGAAAAATACAAAGGCAAAAGAAGAGAAAGGCTTCCTGCGCAGAGAGGTGAAGCATGGAACTCCACTGGGATACTGACTAGGCTTGTTGGCAGTGGAGCAATGTGTGTGTTCCTGCGTGACTCCGCTGGGGTACTGTCCAGGCTTGCTCACAATGAAGCAACACTAGATGTGAAAATTTATACTCTGAAAATATTCAACACTTGAGCTGAACTACCCTTCCCAAATTCGAAACACTAAGATCTAAGCTGAACTTTTGATTGTGTTTGACTGAGTTGGAAAAAGGTGAAACTTGTATGTCCATTGGGTAAGTGGGGAAACTAAAGTAACCCACACAATGATTCAATATTCCCTGAATGACCAAGGCATTGTGCAAGCAATGAATCGAAAAAAAGAAGCTGGAGGTCTACCAGTGTGTCACCAAGTGTTGTAGCGGCTACAACCACCCTCCAAAATTTTGGCCTGCACACACTTGGTTCACTCTGTGAGCTCGTATGAGTCCTTGCATCCACCTTGCTTCTTCATTGCATTCAAGTCTCTGCATGTTGATGCCTAAGTCATGCTTGTGACTATGTTCTGTTTATGCTTAAAGTCTTCGCTCCGTATGTGCTTGTTGTATTCACTATGAAAGCATCTGTCACACTCACACACGGATTCACATTCACTATTGCGCAAGCGTAATCTCGATTAATGTTCAATACATCATGAGTGTCACATTTGTCTCTTACACCTCCGGTGAGTCTTGTTGAACATATGTATCTGGATGGTTTGGTCGTTTCATCATCAATTCATGCGAGTGTGTGTCGTATGATCACCTATGCATATTTTGATTGTTCACACACTTAGCCATTTTTGCTGAAGGTTCTGACGACCTGACTCCCCTCTAACAGCCAGATCATAACCCTTGAAATGACTCGATCGATTGTCAACCAAAACAGTGTGAAGCACCAAGTTAGTATTTTCAACCTGCACTGCCAGCAAGCAATCTAATCAATTCTCATGCTGGTCACTCGGACAGTCAGACCCGAAAATCACTCCGAGACTGAATCCCCTCAAACAATGCGCAGAGGCCACTAACCTCACCCACTCAAATGACTCAGGAAATTCCTCAAACAGGCCAGACATACACCAAGTTCCCATCCCAATCTCCCTCAGAAAATTCCACAATTTTCCTAGACAGTCATCCCGATAGTCGACCAACTGTTCATCTCAGAAATTGCATAGTGTTCATGAGCAGGCCTTCCACTACCCATCAGTCATCTCAGATCAAAAATTGTACAAAGATGATCAACAGGTCGACCCTCCTAGTCTTAGTGTAATTTTCCTTGCCAGCAGCCCCTAACAGCAGACTGCCAATTCCCTCTCGGAATTGCATAGTTTCTACTACCAGTCTCCGAGGTAGCCAACTAGTAGTTCCCTTTGGGAATTGTGTAGTTCTGGCTGCCAGTGATCCCAGAAGCCAACTAGTAGTTCCCTCTGGGTATTTCGCAGTTATGGTTGCTAGTGACCCATGCAGTTCCCCAGAAAAATTCTGCAATCCCTGCCTGCTGACCCTTCATGCAACCCGGCCCGTTCCTATGGAAAATTATGCAAATCTCGCTGTCCAACCCTGCTACCCATTCGTTTTGAAAAATACATGGAGCATGCCTACCTTGCCTTTCAGCAACTTGGACTGTTCCTCCCAAAATTTGTGTAATTTTTCCTCCTAGTCGAGCCAAACCTTGTAGACAGTCATTGTTGACTCACATCACCTGTCTTCATCTCTCAGTGACTCTTGTGCGATTTTCATCAGAAGTTGCCCGGATCCATCATCCCACATCATAGCCCTGCTGCCTCTCTCGGTCTCCTGCATCTGAATGATCATGTGTCATGGTAGACTAGGAGGTTTTGGATTTGATGTCGTCTCGTCATGAGCGATTGCAGGTATAGGTACACCAACCAACATGGCAAGACGACGAATGGGATGAACGAAGGGGCCACATGTAGAAGGATATGTTCACCACCAGACAAATGAATGATGCATTCAAAGCAAACGAACATGACAAACATGCACCTTCGCAAACAGATGAGTCTGTCAAGCCTTCCAGCATGCAAGCAAGGAACAACATGTTAAAGCTTCATCAAGCGAACTAAGTACCATCGAAGACTCCACACACTTTGCCATCCGGAGGTGAAGCTATGATACACCATGAAGACATCCATCACTCAACAGCACTATAGCTCAACATGCACTCGAGCAGCAACATGAGTGTACCAGTGTTGTCATGTCAAGTCATGTCGAGTCAAGTCATGACTCATGTCGCCCACATCTCCACCATGGGCTTGTTTTCAATCAATGTGATGTAACGTGGAAGTCCAAGAGGCCCACTTGTTGAACGTAGAGTCATGTAAGTCGAAAAGTCTTGGAAGTCAAATGGTCATGAGGGTATTTGAACAACCAAGAGGCTTAGTTTCACCCTTGGCTATAAATACCCCCTCATTTGTACATGAAAGGACTTTTCACCTCAGCTCCTCCCAGATAGGCAAGAGAGTCTGTAATCTTTTCTTTGAGGAGTAAGTAGTGGCTCCAATGCCCCACTGACAGGGTTAGTGATGTATGGTGTAACAATGTGTCTTGGAACTTTCGATTAATTTAGAAGCATGTTAACAGGACAACAAGTTTTCACACATGTATTGTATTTGTTGTAAGACTGATCTTTAACACTTGTAATGCATGTTGCTTTAGCCTGTGTTCTACATATGAATTGATTCATTTGTTGTAATGCATAATCTATTAATGGAAATGTGTTGTATATGTTGTTAATGTTGTCCTATCCATGTCGACTACTCTTCCGAACATTATACAGACCTTTCACATGAACCTTGTTGTAACAACCGTTGCACTTGTTCAGACTTATCTATGAGTTTTGTACGTGTTATCTTACCTTGTATGTTGTTACTGCTGCATCCAAGAGGAATGATCCACCGAAAGTTGTGTATGTCCTTTTGTGTTATGTGTTCCTAGTCGAGTTGGGACTAATCCCTTTCAACTTGGAACTCACCCTCACCTTCTTCCCCTCACATTGAAAGAACCATTGACACAAGTACACTTACACTCACCACACACGCGACCCTCACTTCTGAAAAACAAAGCGAACCACTCTCTTGTGCTGACAAGCAAGAGGTGAGACAAATCCTTAAGACAATGGAAACCGTGCCATAATACCAGATGGGACTCCTGAACCAAACATTGTGAGGTCTAGTTGGGACTTCATATGAGAGTGATCCCCTGAATGTTGGCAGTTCCAGTATCGTCAAAATTTCCGGCACTAGAAGGAGGGTAGCTAGTTGTACATCATTGAAATTCCCCTCACACTCATTCAACACACATTTGGTCAAGGCATTAACTCACACTCTCTCTCACATACAGGCAACTCAATGGTTGGTTACTCCTCACCTCCCATTGTTGAGCACGAGACTTCAGATCAACACCTTCACTCCATTTGTCGCATCACTTGCCAGCTCGTGAAATCTTTCAAACTGATCCCAGATAGGTAGCATCTTCCAGACGCAACGAGGAAGCCAAAGGCCACTCCCATGAGTGTTGTTGTATCATCAGTGGAAGAAGAAACCCTTGCCACACTTGAAGGTCTAGGAGAAGCTATTGAAGACAAAAATAAACCTCCAATCCTCTCGAAAGGCGAACAAGGCACTCTTGTGTTCTCGGAATTAGAGTTTGGTGTAGGAGGCGGAGGGGAAGGTAGCGGAGGATGTGGAGGTAGAGACAAACCAACAAATTCAGATTTGGAAACATCAGACTCCGAAGTAGAGGAACATTACAAAGAAGACGAACAGATGGCTGACCCAAATCTTGAATGGATGACTCACGGACTATTGGCTCTCCCGGTCATCTTACATAAGATGTCGAGGCAAGCAGAGAGAATGAATGTCAAATTTGACCCTAAAAGCACGGTAAAGGTGGAAGACCACCTAGACAACTTCTACCTACAGCTGTAGACCCTCAAGGTATGTTACAATGATGTCGCGTGTAGATATTTCCCATGTACCTTGGTTGGTCGTGCAACTGCTTGGTATCACAACCTTCCACCGAACTCTATACACAACTGGGTCACATTCAAACGCATCTTCCTTGAGAATTTCACTGATGACAAGACCCCATCCATGCTACTCAAAGAGTTGGGAAGCCTCAAGATGGAGGGAAAATATAAAGTGAAAGATTTCAATAAGAGGTTTACATGTATATTGAACAAGTTCCCAGCAAACACTAAGCTTCATGACTCCATCACCATTGATTACTACATGTCCGCACTGCCAACTAGCATTGTGCAGTTTGTCAAGTGAGTTGCGAGACCAACACTATTAGAAAAATGTGAAGAGGTTATCATTGTTTGTTGGCATTATGGCATTATGGACATGTGTTGAACTTGATGGCAACCCTCTCATAGACAAACATCTCACTTATATACATCTACAAAGGAGATAAACAAAGAAAACAACAAGAAGAGCCAAGAGGAGACAAGAGGAACCCTTTACATATGTATAAATATGCCAAAGAAGCAGTTATCGGGAGCCATTGAGTCATTAGGAGCCTATTGGTGCAATAGAGGCACATTCTCATATAGAAAGAGCTTATCGGGAGGAATCAGGCATTTAAAACCCTTGGATGCATGCTTAATCATTATCGGGAGTTATCAGGCCATATATGCATGCTTTATCTCTATCGGGAGTAGTTTGGGCGATTAAAACTCATATATGCATACAATAACACTATCGGGAGTTGTTCAGGCAATTAAAACCCATATATGCATGTATTAACACTATCGGGAGTTGTTGGGCGCCCAAATCCCATATATATGATAATCAAAGGCATTTCATATATTTCGGCATATATGCGCATCGGGGGTTCCGCTATATGACACCGCTAAAACCTCTGATTGCGAGCGGACCCGATGGGGCATTAAACTTGGTATATAATAATATCGCGTCCGGCATATATCGCAGTATCGCTGATCGGGGGTTCTGCTATGTGACACCGCTGAAACCTCCAATTGCGATCGGACCCGATGGTGGCATTAAAACTTGGTCTATAACAATATTGCATTCGCAATGCATAAAGGGTCGCCCACCCCAATCCTCCGATTGCGATAAGAGGTGGTGTACCTGATGGAGGGATTAAAGGCATCGTATATTAATATCGCATCCGCAGTAATCGCCAATTTTATAAATCCTTCCACTTCAAATTGTCGATAGCGATGAAAAGAGCGGACCCGATATATTTATAAAGCATGGTTAATGGGCATATCGCATCCGATCCATCGGATCGGCCATCGGCAAATAGACAATGTTATATAGTGATGAGAAGCAGACCCGATATAGTATTATTATGGGTTCATTCAGTTTAAAGTCCACCTTTGGACCGTTTTCATCGTTTTCCCGCTTAAGCCTTTTTCTTAAGAGATCGGTCAAAACAGTTGCGCCCCAGGTTTTTGGATCCTCTGGTTTCGATTCTTGGTTTTATCACAAGCGTGATTATATAAAGAAAAAGGGGGTCTTGTGGCAGGGCATCGATTATGAATTGAAGATCTTAAGGGAGAATTGATTGGCATTCTTGTGATTGGTTAAGGAGCAATTACTGAATCTAAATCAAGGAGAATGCGCGCAGAACAGAGAAAAGGATCGCAAGTTTGAAGTTCAGACATTTCTTCGAGAGAAATCGCATTGCTTCGGGTGTATTGCAGTTCAGTAAGTAGCATAAGAGAAGCCAACCGCAGGGTTTCTTTTAAGCAGCAGTCATTCTTTAACTCTGATATAGCCTCTTCTGTTGTTCGCTAAAGGGTTCTGGGTGCGCATATTTGGTTTGTTTTTTGTCTAGCCTCCGGGTGCACTGTTATATGTATATCCTCTGCATTGTGTTCTGATTTCGGCATAAACAACCTCTGTTTTTTAATGGGTGACCAGATTGAGTATTTATTTATATGTTGATCTAGTGCTTGGGTTGGCGCTTGGGTGATTTTGAAAGATCTGCTGTATAAAGAAAATATATATTGCGCTGATGCTTGGGTAATTCTGCAGATTTGTTTATACTTGATGACCATTTGATCTTCTTGGATCCAGTCTGAAAATTAATGAAACGTGGTCCTTGAACGAAGTAGGGGGTTGTAGCTCCCTTCCAGGAGAGACTGGAAAATGAGAGAGAGTTGTAGCTCTCTGCAGGTTGCAGCCTGCGTACTGATAAAGGACTGCACCAGTACAAATTCATTGTAAAAGAAATTCTATTTGAAAGAAGATAGAGACATATTGCAGCAGGTGGTTTTCACCCACATTGGGTTTCCACCTTATATCTGGTGTTCCATTGTGTGACAATCTATTTTTAACTGTTCTTGTTCATCATTATATGGTACTGACATACAAGTTAATTATCAATTTCGGAAGAATAATTTAAAGCATAAATCTGGATGGTTTATTGAAAAGAAATTAATAATACTGATTCACCCCCTCCCTCTCAGTATTATTTCCAACAATTGGAATCAGAGCAGGTCCTTCTGAAGAAGCTTGATCGCTTGAAGGAGATCGTTCATCATGAGCAACTATGAGAGGGAAGCATCAATCAGGCCACCAATTTTTGATGGGACAAACTTCGTATATTGGAAGGTAAGAGTTACTGCCTATCTTCAATCTCTGGGTACAGAAGTCTGGGACATCATAGAAACAGGGTATAATTTTCCATCAGCTACTCCTACAGATCCAGCTGAGAAGAAGAAATATGAAACAAATGCAAAGGCGGTCAATACTCTTCTAGGATGTCTATCTCAATCAGAATTCGTGAAAGTTATGCAGTATAAATCAACAAAAGAAATATGGGACAAGATTATCCTAAGCTATGAAGGAGATGATCAGGTAAAACGAGCAAAACTTCAAACCCTCAGGATTCAGTATGAAAATCTCAAGATGTATAATGATGAAAGTGTGGCTAACTATTTTCTTCGTGTAGATGAGATTGTTAATTGTATGAAAAACTTGGGTGAAGAAATAAAAGAGGCTATTGTGGTTGAAAAAGTTCTAAGATCTTTGTCACCTAGGTTTGAATCTAAAGTTTCTGCAATAGAAGAAAAGGAGAATCTACAAAGTCTTAAAATGTCACAGCTGCACGGAATTCTTACTGCTTATGAAATAAGGAAAGGAGGTCCATCAGATAGGAGAGAAGCTGCCTTCAAGGCTTCAGGCAAAGGAGAATACTATGAATCAGGACACGTGTCAGAAGAAGAAGAAGAATCAAATTTTGTCAAAAATCTCCAACGGGGTGCTGGACGATTCCAAGGTAAGTTACCTTTCAAATGCTTTGCATGTGGAAGAGTGGGTCACGATGCTGCCAAATGTCCTCATAAAGAAAAGAATGACAAGGGAAATGAACTTGTTAGATGGAACAAGAAACAGAATGCTAACAGGAAAAGCTATTACACTCATGAAGATAGTGATGGACTCTCAAATAGTGATGAATATGAACGAGGTAATGACTATAAACTCTTAATGGCTTTTGAGGATAATGACTACATGGATCCTATAGATGAAGAAGGTTTTTATGAAGAAATGTCTAATCTCAAAATTTTCTTAGAAGAGAAAAATGTGATTATTGAATCTCTGCAATGTCAACTAGCTGAAAGAGACAAACATCTTGAAAAATTGGAATGTGAAATTGTTGGTCTTAGGAAAGAGATTGAGAAGACAAAAGCTCTTAATCTTAAATTTGTTAAAGGATCTGAAACTCTAGATGAGATCATCAATGTGCAGCGTTCTCCATTAATCAAGACAGGTCTGGGATATACTAGAGAAGCATCTCAAGCATCCACCTCCAAAAGTTATCTTGATGCAGCAAGAAGGAGCGAGCAAAGGCCTAATAGAAATCATCAAGTAAATCAGGGACAGTTTATCTCAAGAACGAACAAAAACTATCAAGAAAATCGGAGGCAAGCTACAAACAGAAGCTACAACCAGCCACAGGTAAAATCCTCCCAATTTGCCTCAAGAATGGATGTTGGTAGAAACTACAATCGGTTGGATGATAGATTTGATAATCGCAGAAGTTTCTTCAATGGGCAATGTTTCTCTTGCCATAACTTTGGTCACAAAGCAGCTCAATGTGTTGCCTATAAGACAATCACGACTAGAGAAGATCAAAAACAAAGAAGAATGTCTGGAATCAAGAAAAGGACCTATAACAATTTTTCCGCCCTTGAAAGTGAAATTGAACGTTCTATTTGTAATAACTTTGGTCATGAAGAATCTGAATGCAGGAGCAAGTTTCGGAAGACAACTCAGAAGGAACAAAGCCCGAATGCCAGAACATGGAGAATGAAGGAACCACAACCAGAAAGATGTGGAATAGCCTTTTATGCAGAAGGACAGGAAAATTTATGGTTTATCGACAGCGGATGTTCGAAGCATATGACAGGTGATAAAGAAAAACTTGAATCTTATACTACTCTAGAAAAGGGAAAGAAGGTTTCTTTTGGAAATGATACTCCTGCGGCCATAAAAGGAAAAGGCACTGCTCAGTTGAAAGAAAAGGTCAAGGCTGGAAATGTTTTGTATGTTGATGGCTTGAAGCATAATCTACTGAGTGTCAGTCAGATGTGCGATCAAGGAACAGAGGTAATATTTCGATCAAATGGATGTATTGTTCGTGATCTCGATACAGGAAAAACAGTGATCAAAGGCAGAAGAACTCTAAATAATTTATACATATTTGAAGAAGGACAACAACAATGCTATTTGAGTAAGGACGATGAACATTGGTTATGGCACCGGAGTTTGGGGTACCTAAGCTTTTCACAAATAAGGAAAGCATGCAAATACCAGGCGGTCCGCGGTCTTCCAGACATCAAAATTCCAGACAACACAATATGCAAATCATGTCAGTTTGGTAAGCAAACCAGAACTAACTTTCCTGAAAAGGAAGGATCAGCTAGCAGGCCTCTTGAGCTGGTACATACAGATGTATGTGGTCCATTTAGGACAAGGTCACCTCGAGGAGAAGAATATTTTATATTATTCATTGATGACTTCTCTAGGATGGTTTGGTTAGGACTTATGAAACACAAAGACGAAGCATTCGAAAAGTTCAAGTCTTTCAAAGCCTTGGTTGAAAATGAATCAGATTACAAAATTAAGTGCCTGAGGTCTGACAGAGGTGGGGAATTTACCTCAAATGAATTTTTCGATTTCTGTGAAGAACATGGAATAAGAAGGGAATTCTCTACACCTAGGACTCCTCAGTAGAATGGAGTTGTGGAAAGGATGAACAGAACAATCCAACAAATGGCTCGTGTTATGCTTGATGAGTCTGGAACTCCCGCAACCTTCTGGGGTGAAGCTGCATTTGCTGCGGTTGTTATTCTCAACAAAACAAATGTCCGAGTAAACAGCACTCAAACTCCGCATGAGCTCTGGTATGGTGAGACTCCTTCGGTAAAGCACTTCAAAATTTTTGGGAGCAAATGCTATATTAAGAATACTGATGATGAAGAAAAAGAACCTCAAGAGGCACCCGAAGAAGAGATAATGATAGAAGAGAAGCTCCATCCAGGTATGTACAGAAGAATCATCGAGAATCTCAAATTTTGGGACAAAAGGAGGCAGGCGTACAAACAAGAAGATCAACTGCAGAAGCTTCAAGCTATTTGGCATTACTCTCCTCCACTGAACCACAAAATGTAAGAGAGGCATGCAAGGATGAATGTTGGGTCAAGGCAATGGATGAAGAACTTGAACAGATCGAAAAGAACAACACTTGGGAGTTGGTTCCTAGACCAAAGGATAAGAATGTCATAGGAACACAATGGATTTTCAAAAATAAGTTGAACGAAAATGGGGAGGTAATTAGAAACAAGGCAAGACTGGTGTGTAAAGGGTATGCCCAACAAGAAGGAATAGATTTTGAAGAAACTTTTGCTCCTGTTGCAAGACTTGAGGCCATCCGAATGTTCCTTGCTCTCTCAAGCTTTCAAAAGTTCAAAGTATTTCAAATGGATGTGAAATCAACTTTTCTGAATGGAGACTTAGAAGAAGAAGTATACATTGAGCAGCCAGATGGTTTCATTCTTGAGAATGATCCAAATCTTGTATGCAGATTGAAAAAGGCTCTCTATGGTCTTAAATAGGCTCCAAGGGCTTGGTACTACCGGTTGGACAAATACCTTCATCAACAAGGTTTTTCGAAAGGATTAGAAGATAGCAATCTTTATATAAAAATTGAAAATGACAAGTTGCTAATACTTGTTGTGTATGTAGATGATATTATCTTTGGCAGCAATGAAGAAGCTATGAGTCAAAGCTTTGCCTTGGTAATGCAGAAAGAATTCGAAATGTCGCTACTAGGAGAACTGACATACTTTCTTGGATTGCAAATCCAACAAAATGAAGACGGTATCTTCTTGTCTCAAACCAAGTACCTCAAGCAGATTTTGAAGAAGTATGGCATGGAAGATTCAAAACCAGTATGTACCCCCATGGTTACAGGATGCAGTCTTAGTGCGAATGATGAATCAGCAGCAGTTCATCAACCAACCTACAGATCTATGATTGGAAGTCTACTTTATTTGACAGGTACCCGACCAGACATCATGCATGCAGTTGGAATAGTTGGAAGATTTCAGGCAAATCCAAAGGAAACTCATCTTCAGGCAGTTAAAAGAATCTTCAAATATCTTCAAGGTACTCAAAACTATGGCTTATGGTATCCTAGAAACACAGATCTCACACTCCATGCTTACACAGATGCAGATTGGGCCGGAAGTGTGGATGACAGGAAAAGCACAAGTGGTGGTGCTTTCTTTATGGGTTCCAGATTAGTATCATGGTTCAGCAAGAAACAGAGTTCAATTGCCTTATCTACAGCTGAAGCAGAATATGTGGCTGTTGCATCTTGTTGCACTCAACTTCTTTGGATGATGCAGACCTTGCAGGATTTTCAAATCACTTGTACTCCACCTATCTCCATCTTATGTGATAATACAAGTGCAATCAGCATTTCAAAGAACCCACTCATGCATTCAAAAACCAAGCACATACCGATCAAGTATCATTTTCTCAAGGAACAAGTGCTTGAACAAAAGGTCAAGTTGGAATATGTTTCTTCTAAGGAACAAGTGGCTGATATATTTACCAAACCATTGCCCAGGGAGACTTTTGAATACCTCAAGAAAAAGATGGGGGTTGTCGACGCATCATCCTGTTGTTAATTCTTAGATTGGTGCTTGTACGTGAGGTTCTTATGGGGTATACGCGTACAAGGTTCAGGGGGAGCACAATTCATTGTTGGCATTATAGTATTACAGAAGGAGTAATATGCTGGTAGATGAGCTATAAATAAGGCGTGCACCATATTTGATTTCAGTAGAAGCGAACAGGGCGGCCGGCGGGGCTCGGTAAGTTCTTGGTTGTCTCAATATCCATGGAAATAAAGGTGTCGAGTTCAATTAATGGCACCAGCTGAAGGGAAAAACAGGGCGGTCTCTGTATTATACGTAGCCAGAATAGCTCAACTTTCTGTCATAAAGAACATAGTGTCGCCAACTGCTGTGGAATGAAATGGCTGCCAGAAAACTCTAAAGTTGATGTCACTTTCAGAATCTGGTTCATAATCAGGCGAAACAGGTTCTTAGGGGGAGAAATCAGGAGGAGCAAGCTCTTAGGGGGAGAAATGGTCAAGAGAAGCAGATATCCGCCCTTTGCCCTTGATGTCAAAGGGGGAGAGTGCTTTTTGGTCGGTGTTGTTGCCATCAAGTCCAAAGGGGGAGATTGTTGGCACTATGGCATTATGGACATGTGTTGAACTTGATGGCAACCCTCTCATAGACAAACATCTCACTTATATACATCTACAAAGGAGATAAACAGAGAAAACAACAAGAAGAGCCAAGAGGAGACAAAAGGAGCCCTTTACAAATGTATAAATATGCCAAAGAAGCAGTTATCGGGAGCCATTGAGTCATTGGGAGCCTATTGGTGCAATAGAGGCACATTCTCATATAGAAAGAGCTTATCGGGAGGAATCGGGCGTTTAAAACCCTTGGATGCATGCTTAATCATTATTGGGAGTTATCAGGCCATATATGCATGCTTTATCTCTATCGGGAGTAGTTTGGGTGATTAAAACTCATATATGCATACAATAACACTATCAGGAGTTGTTCGGGCAATTAAAACCCATATATGCATCTATTAACACTATCGGGAGTTGTTGGGCGCCCAAATCCCATATATATGATAATCAAAGGCATTTCATATATTTCGGCATATATGCATGTCGAGGGTTCCGCTATATGACACCACTGAAACCTCCGATTGCGAGCGGACCCGATGGGGCATTAAACTTGGTATATAATAATATCGCGTCCGGCATATATCGCAGTATCGCTGATCAGGGGTTCCACTATGTGACACCGCTGAAACCTCCGATTGGGATCAGACCCGATGGTGGCATTAAAACTTGGTCTATAACAATATCGCATCCGCAATGCATAAAGGGTCGCCGACCCCAATCCTCCGATTGCGATAATAGGTGGCGGACCCGATGGAGGGATTAAAGGCATCGTATATTAATATCGCATTCGCGGTAATCGCCCATTTTATAAAGCCTTCCACTTCAAATTGCCGATAGCGATGAAAAGAGTGGACCCGATATATTTATAAAGCATGGTTAACGGGCATATCACATCCGATCCATCGGATCGGCCATCGGCAAATAGACAATGTTATATAGCGATGAGAAGCGGACCCGATATAGTATTATTATGGGTTCATTCAGTTTAAAGTCCGCCTTTGGACCGTTTTCATCGTTTTCCCGCTTAAGCCTTTTTCTTAAGAGATCAGTCAAAACAGTTGCGCCCCAAGTTTTCGGATCCTCTGGTTTCGATTCTTGGTTTTATCAAAAGCGTGATTATATAAAGAAAAAGGGGGTCCTACGGCAGGGCATCAATTATGAATTGAAGATCTTAAGGGAGAATTGATTGGCATTCTTGTGATCGGTTAAGGAGCAATTACTGAATCTAAATCAAGGAGAATGCGCGCAGAACAGAGAAAAGGATCGCAAGTTTGAAGTTCAGACATTTCTTCGAGAGAAATCGCATTGCTTCGGGTGTATTGCAGTTCAGTAAGTAGCATAAGAGCAGCCAACCGCAGGGTTTCTTTTAGGCAGCAGTCATTCTTTAACTCTGATATAGCGTCTTCTGCTGTTCGCTAAAGGGTTCTGGGTGAGCATATTTGGTTTGTTTTGTGTCTAGCCTCCGGGTGCACTGTTATATGTATATCCTCTGCATTGTGTTCTGATTTCGGCATAAACAACCTCTGTTTTTTAATGGGTGACCAGATCGAGTATTTATTTATATGTTGGTCTAGTGCTTGGGTTGGCGCTTGGGTGATTTTGAAAGATCTGTTGTATAAAGAAAATATATATTGAGCTGATGCTTGGGTAATTCTGAAGATTTGTTTATACTTGATGACCATTTGATCTTCTTGGATCCAGTCTGAAAATTAATGAAACGTGGTCCTTAAACGAAGTAGGGGTTGTAGCTCCCTTCCAGGAGAGACTAGAAAACGAGAGAGAGTTGTAGCTCTCTGCAGGTTGCAGCCTGCGTACTGGTAAAGGACTGCACCAGTACAAATTCATTGTAAAAGAAATTCTATTTGAAAGAAGATAGAGACATATTGCAGCAGGTGGTTTTCACCCACATTGGGTTTCCACCTTATATCTGGTGTTACATTATGTGACAATCTGTTTTTAACTATTCTTGTTCATCATTATATGGTACTGACATACAAGTTAATTATAAATTTCGGAAGAATAATTTAAATTATAAATCTGGATGGTTTATTGAAAAGAAATTAATAATACTGATTCACCCCCCCCCCCTCTCAGTATTATTTCCAACATTGTTGAGAAAGACCTGCGTGCAGTTGGAGTCATCAAGGATGATGAATCGACGAAGGACTCCAAGGATGCAAGCAGGAATTCCCATGCAATGATGAGCAAGGGTAGAGACAAGGAAGAAACCGACATTGAGACCCTCACTCGTCTTGTAAAGAGCTTGTCCACTGAAATGTACAAACTCAAACAACGTAGATCGGACACATTTGTAAGAAATCACCCGCCTAAGTAGGGATAGGCAAGCAGCGCATCAAGCAGTAGCAAGTTCGTACCAAAAACTGCACAGAAGCCTATGTTCCAGCTCGAACAGTGTGCATATCCGAAATTTTATTCTTTCCACAAAGAACATCATCCTGAGAATTCTTGTTCAGGCTGGAAGTGAGTCACAAATACTTTTAACAATTGTACACTCGAGGTGGAAATCAATATGTAGGAGCAACCAGAAGACATGTACAATGATGAAGAGGTTGCACCTGATGAGCCATCAAGTTCTGAGCATGTGTAGAACATGTATCAGTGCTCGCAAACAATGGTAAAGAAGAACACCAAGAAACAACCCCTGAAGAAAGCTAACCATTACAGTCTTAGAATTAAAGGGGCTACCCCCACACTTGGGGAGATTTAAGAAAATATTAGAGTGTTGATAAGGAAGACCGATCCACCAGCCGGCCCAAAGCAGAAATCACAAAGAAAGTCTGGGAGGACAGCGGTGGACAAAAACACATCCATGAGCAGCAACTTGCACAACACTCCACCGGATAACATGAACACTCATCTTACCGTGAACACATTGGTGAGTCTACCACCTCTGGATTACAACATTGTTGATGACATGAAGAAAACTTGAGTGAACATCAGTGTGTTCAAGTTGGCTAAGATCCAGAGTCAGCGAGATATCCTGTTATGCGCAATTGGATAGACAACGACGAACAACGCATCCTCTACTAGCAAGGGAGCACGCACACCTCCCGGATCACTTTCAACTATGCTCAATACACTCTGGATGGAAGAAGAAAACTTAGGTTTCTCTCCATTCCTACTATCTTTTGAAATCTTAAACTACAATGTTCACAATTGTTTGGTTGATTCTGGCATGGCAACCAACGTCGTGCCACTCTCCATCACTAAAAGGATCAATGCATAGTGGAACGAGACATCCACGCAAATCATCCAACTTGATCGAACATCGGTACCAGCCATTGGTGAATTACGAGGCATGATCATTTAACTATCCCATGACAGTCGAGTCCACCAATGCATCAATATAGTGGTTGTGGACATCCCAGAAGAATATGGTCTATTACTCACTAGGGATTGGTCCAACAAATTGGATGGATATTTTGCTACAGACTGGTCTCACATGTGGCTTCCACATAAGGGCAAGTGCAACCAAATCTAGGTAGAATCTAAGAGGTACATGAAGCATAATTTCACTCCCATAAATGGTGAGAATGAACTGGTGGCTCTTGCAAAACTCATGTTTGGCAACTGCCTCCTTGAGACAACATTGGGGTGTTATGCTACACGGCCAACTCCAACCCCACTAGACACATAGTTGGGGCTCCTTCCTTGCCCAACTGATGGTAATGAAACTTGTACAACACATTGTACCAATAGTAGTAGTAGCAGCAGTACTATCACATCAAGTGGTCTGTGTATAGATGAGTTGTGGACTTTGTACTTCGATGGATCAAAGACATAGGATGGCTCAGGAGCCGGGTGTCTTCTGATCAACCCTTGCAATAGGAAGCATCTAGTGTCAAGCCACTTGGATTTTAAGTGCACAAAAAATGTAGCAGAATATGAAGCACTTATGTTGGGCTTGCAGAAAGTCATCAACCTCAATGTGGTTATGCTTAAAGTGGTAGGTGATTCAGGGATAGTGGTATGGCAAGTACATGACACCATTCATTGTTTATCACCATATCTAGAAAAATACCAAGAAGATCTATGACGACTAATATCAAAATTCTAAGCATTTAATATCATTGTTATGCCACGTACACATAATGCAACTTCCAATGCACTAGCAAATGAAGCCTCAAGAATATCACTGATTAGGGATCGATTTACTATTAAAATTTTGTACAAACCATCTATCCCGGACAACATAACTAACTTACGTGTGTTTAAAGATGATCAACGGATACTAAATTTTAAGGCGAATGTTGACGTTTTCAAAGATGCAGCAATAGACGATGACGAGCATGAGTTCTCTCTGCAAGAAGGAGCTAATGACATGAAAGGCCACATTATCACAAAAGGTGTGGTATCATTGGAAAATCTATATGACTTGCAAAAGTGGTTCCAAGGGCCAAGGAACAACAAGACCTATAGTTCCACCATGAGGCACCAACTGATAAACCTGGGAACATAAAACGATCCAAATTTTGTCAATCTTGGTACATGTTGTACACAACAAGAACGAAAAGCCTTCATCCACTTGTTCAAATAGTACCGAGATGTGTTCGCGTGGATGTACGATGACCTAAAAACTTATGACACGCGGATCATCCAACATATTATCCCAATCAAGGAAGGGGTCAAGCCATATCAACAAAATCTGAGAAAAGTACATCCGTCACTTGAACCCCTCATACAGAAACAACTTACTAAATTGTTGGATGCACAGATCATATATAAAGTTCATCATTCCACTTGGGTCTCCAACCTTATGCCTGTATGAAAGAAGTCTGGGGAAATCCTCTTGTGTGTCGATTTTCGGAATGTTAACCACACCTCAGACAAAGATAACTACCTCGTTCCCTTTATGGACCATATTTTGCAAATAGTATCTGGGGAAAAAAATTTCTCTCTCCTTGACATTTTTTCAGGATAAAATCAGGTTCTGGTAGTAGAACCTGATAGACTCAAAACTACTTTCCATACCAAGTGGGGTATGTTCGCGTATAGATGAATTCCATTTGGGCTTGTAAATGCAGGTGAAACATTTCAGTGTGTTATGGACATCGCCTTTAGCGGACTCATTGGGTAGAGCGTGGTGGTATACCTCGATGATGTGAATGTGCTCTCAAGAAGATGAGAAGACCACATACGCCATCTTAAGAAAAATTTTGAGCGATGCCGAAGATACAGGATTTCCTTGAATCCCAAGAAGAGCGTATTCGTCGTGTCAGAGGGGAACCTCCTTGGACACATTGTTTCCAAGAGAAGGATCAAGGTGGATCTAGACTAGGTCCAAGCTATCACACAGATTCCACACCCAGTCAACAAGAAATCCATGCAGTCCTTCTTGGGCAAGGTAAACCTCCTCCAGAAATTTATCTCAGATTATGCGCAAATAGCCAAGCCCATACAGGACATGATTAAGAAAGATGTAGTGTACACCTAGGGCAAGAAAGAAAAGCATGCATTCACCCAGATTAAGCAAGACATTGTTGAAGCACCCACACTTTACAACCCAGATTTTAGAAAAGATTTCCTACTATACACCTTCACTTCTGATAACTCAATAGCTGTAGTACTCACTCAGAAAGACGAAGCTAATGATGAACGTCCCATCTCTTTCATGAGTGCAAGCATGCAGGGACCAAAGCTTAACTACCCCCCCATTAAAAAACAAGCTTATGCAGTTTACAGGGTGGTTAAACAATTTAGGCCCTACTTACTGAAAAACCATTGCATAGTCTTCGTCCCCCACCCAATAGTTCATACATTACTGGTACAACAAGAGGTGGGAGATTGACGTGCGAAATGGATGACAGGTTTGCAAGAATATAATCTTGAAATCAAGCCAGTACACACAATCAAAGGATATGGGCTCTGTAGACTTGCAACTGAAGCAGTACATGCTCTGAAGAACGAAGAAGAGCTCACTGATTAGGATTAGGAGATTGAAATGTACGAAATAAGGCAAGCAACCCCCATAGAAAATGGAACCTCTTAATACGTAGATGTACGCTAGTACCTTGAGAATGGCACCATACCCTCTCACTTTTCTATCAGAAAGAAGAGGGAATTGCACCTGAAAGCCTTAGCATATCAGTTGGTGAACGAAGTGCTTTACAAAAAAAACAGTGATGGAGTTTTTCTTAGGTGCCTGGAGGCACAGGAATCTTAGAAGGTACTTCTAGATCTGCATGACGGACCTGCCGGGGGTCACTTTGCGGGAAATGAAATTGCACACAAGGTTATGCGAGCCAGTTTTTATTGGCCCACATTATTCAAGGATGCACATGCATGTGCCCACAAATTCTCGGTCTGTCAGTGATGCATCAGCAGAACATGAAGATTAGCAACCCCACTACACCGTGTTGCAATGACTAAACCATTCCAACAGTGGGGCCTGGACATTGTTGTGGAATTTTCCCTCATTTGTCAAAGCAACACTGTTATATTCTAATAGCAACTGACTACTTTACACAGTGGACAGAGGTAGTTGTGCTCAAACAAGTGAATGACCAAGAGGTTTTCAGCTTCCTCCAGCAGAATATCATCTCATGCATCAACATTCTCTTATCACTTATTTTTGATAATGCAACTTATTTTTCATATTTGAAAATATATGACTTTACATTACAGAATGGTATTGTGCTAAAAGATTCATCGAATTATTATCCACAAGGAAACAGTCTAGCAAAGTCTATGAATAAAAACCTCATCCATATAATCAAGAAGATCGTTTTCTCTGAGCAGTGTAACTGCCATATTGCCCTGACGAATGCACTATGGGCTGACCGTGTAACACCTTAGCCCTCTCTGAATACCTCACCGTACTTCCTGGTTTAAGATAAAGAAGTTATCCTCTTGCCAGATACTTACTTTCCTGCTCTTCAAGTTTCCTAGGAATTCCAAGGCGAGCCTTGCCAGCTAGTTCGGCGTAGGATGGATGCTCTCCATAAGCTCCAGGAAGAAAGGATGAAAGTAAAAGAAAAATTCACACTCCCCTAGAACTGTATCAAGAGGTAGTTTGATAAGAATTCTGTAGGGAAATCTAGCTTTGATGTGGATGACTTAGTTCTGAAATGGGATAAGGCCCATGAAGACAAAGGCAAACATACGAAGTTCTAGTCCCTGTGGGTTGGGCCATACATAGTTCATGAGAAGCTTGGCCCATACACGTATCATTTGCAATCACTCATGGGATGACTGACAAACTTCCTATCAATGGCCAAGATCTCAAGCATTATTTTCAATAGGTCGGGACGTGCCCATGCCACGTACATAGTCTGCTTGCTACTTGTTGTTTCATTTGGTTTGTTTTTCTTATTATCTTTGCTTTCACTTTGTTTGATTCTACTTACTATTTTTGTTTCTAAAAATAAGTGTTTCCAACTACTATGTTCTTGATTTTTAATAGAGTATGTGGCTGAAATTTGAAGATACTTGTGACACTACATCACTTGGCCAATCTTGTGTCTGTTTTCTCTGTGCTTGGTTACAAACTTCGGCTGATAAAGTCCTGATGGAAAATACAAACCATCTATAAGGGAAGCTTTGGCCTAACATGAACATGTGTCCACACTGGGAAGCCCCATGCATGTACTCAAACTTATGCTCTGTGTGTTTAAGCTAATCCAACTAATAGAAATGGAGAAGGGGAAAATCTAAATGAGTAAACCTATGTTATAGGTCTTACATGATGCTCTGAAGGAACAACCTCTTCTACTCTCAATAAGTCAGGATCCCTCTTCCACCCCAAATATAAATAAGTGCCTATGCATAGTCCTCTTGAAAAATACAAAGGGGTGAAGAATGCAACTCCAGCGGGGTACTGACAGGGATCCCTAGCAGTTGAGAAATACATGTGTTCTTGTGTGACTCCATTGGGGTACTGTTCAGGCCTGCTGGCAACGAAGCAACACCAGAGATGAAAACTTATACTCTGAAAATCTTCAACTCGTGAGCTACACTACCCTTCATTAGATTTAAAACACTAAGATCTAAGTTGAACTTTTGATTGTGTTTGACTGAGTTGGAAAAAGGTGAACCATATATGTCCATGGGTTATGTGGGGAAACTGAAGTAACCCACACAATGATTCAATACTCCCTGAAATACCAAGGCCTTGTGCTAGAAATGAACCAAAACAGAGAAGTTGGAATTCTACCAGTGTGTCACCAAGTGTTATAGCGGTTACAACCACCCTCCAAAATTTTGGCCTGCACACATTTGGGTTCACTCTATGAGCTCGCGTGAGTCCTTACATCTGCCTTGCTTCTTCATTGCATTCAAGTCTCTACATGCTGATGCCTAAGTCATGCTTGCGACCATGTTCTAGTTATGCTTAAAGTCTTTGCTTCATATGTGCTTGTTGTCTTCGCTATGAAAGCATCTATCGCACTCACACACAGAGTCACATTCACTGTTGTGCAAGTGTTGTCTCGATCAATGTTTGATAAATCATGAGTGTCACACTTGTCTCTTACACCACCGGTGAGTCTTGTTGAACATATTTGTCTGGATGGCTTGGTCCTTTCGTCATCAAGTCATGCGAGTGTGTGTCGTATGATCACCTATGCATATTTCGATTGTTCACACACTTAGCCATTTTTCTGAAGGTTTTGGTGACCTGACTCCCCTCTGATAGCTGGACCATCACCCCTGCATTGACTCGATTGATTGTCAACCAGAACAACGTCGAAGCACCAAGTTAGTCTTTTCAACCTGCGTTGTCCGCAAGCAATCCAATCAATTCTCATGCTGGTCACCTGGACAGTCGAACCCAGCAGTCACCCCGGGACTGAATCCCCTAAAAAATTACGCAGAGGCCACTGACCTCACCCACTCAACTGACTCAGGAAATTGCACAGATAGGCCAGATAGACACCAAGTGCCCGTCCTTGTCTCCCTCAGAAAATTGCGTAGTTTTCCTAGTCAGTCATCCCAATAGTCGACCAACTGTTCATCTCAGAAATTGCATAGTGTTCATGAGAAAGCCTTCCACTGCCCATCAATCAGCTCAGATCAAAAATTTCATAAAGATGGTCACCAGGCTAGCCTCTTGGTCTTAGTGAAATTTTCCTTGCCAACAACCCCCAGCAGCAAACTGCCAGTTCCCTCTCAGAATTGCACAGTTTCTACTGCCAGTCTCCTAGGTAGCCAACTGGAAGTTCCCTTCGGGAATTTCGTAGTTCTGGCTGCCAGTGATCCCAGAAGCCAACTAGTAGTTCCCTCTGGGTATTTCGCAATTATGCTACTAGTGACCCAGGCAGTTACCCAGAAAAACTGCTCAATCCCTGCCTGCTGACCCTTCATGCAGCCCGGCTCGTTCCTATGGAAAATTATGCAAATATGGTTGTCCAGCCCCATTGCTTGTTCATTCTGAAAAATGTGCAGAGCATGCCTGTTGTTGGGCATGGCATCCCTCGCAGTAGGTTTTGGGGCTCAAAGCCCAAGTTTTGGTCAAATATGGTGTAGAACTCCACGAAGTATGGGCATGGAGCGCGAGGTGTACAATGGAGCCATAGGGTTCTTCACCCTAAAATATTGTAATTTAATGTAAAGTTGTGTTGGCCTACCCATGGTCCAAAGACCATGGGATTTTATAAATAGAGTGAGGCTCTAAGTGTAAATATAGTGAAGCTTAGTAGATAATAGAGAGATATGCGAAGGCATGGTTAGAGCATAGAGTGGAATCAGAAGTGTACTGGGTCATAGTGGTAGGAAGAGGCTCTGCAGCTAAGTGCACAAAGGCCTAATAGAGTCTATAACTAAGTGTGCAGACCCTTGCAGCTAAGTGCACAAGGCGGAGTCAGGTCTGTACTTGTGATTGAAAGATAATAAAGAGAAGTTTATTTTGTGCATCTGTTTTGGAATCTTTATGTTGGTGTTATTCATTACTTTTACTCTGTTTATTTACTGCGTGCACTTGATGAATACTTGTATGAATGTTTATATGTGAATTTAATCTAAATAATCAGCTAACGAAGACTAATTAAGGAAGACTTGGGTAAATAACATTGGTCGCATTGCAGCGGGAACCGCGAGAAGACAATTGCACAGGGCGCGAGGTGCCCGCAAGTGTGCGTAGCGCAACAAGTGCGAAGGTTGGACCACGTACCAATCACCACATATTAGACATCCCCAGGGTGCAGAAACCTAGTTCTAGCACCCTCCCATACTACTTCAGGTGAGACCTCAATCTGCGCTATGCGGAATGTTGCCGAAAGGGCCAGTAGTACCGGGATTTGCTTAGCTAAATCACTTTCGAACGTGGGTCAGGCTCCAGTAAGCCAACAAATGGTTCCGTTGCCAGGATCAGGATCTACATAAGGGTTGTCTGATGACATAGCACTAGAACTCAACAAAGAAGGAAATTGAAGAGTGGTTGGACAAGAAGATTCACGAGTTGGCGACACAGGAAAACAGAACTCCGCAAGTATCTAAGAAAAAGTGGTTGGAGCGCTACGTGTATATGGAAATCCACGATATTTTCTTTGCACCCTTTCCTTTTGAGCTGTATGAGTGGATCACGAGGCTAGCAGATAGCCAAGGAAGGTGTAGGCTCGATAAACCAATAGTGTGGACTCTGGAACTAGTGCGCAGAATAGAAGCCTCAGAAGATAAGATAGCGCGAGCTATGGAAAACTGGCTCTACCGAATAATAGGAGGATTTATCACTGAGTTCACGGTGGACATGACCATCAGTTACAGCGAGGCAGAGCAACGTTTTCTCAATGGACCGCGAGGTAGGTATATTAAATCTTTGAATACCTGGATTAAGATGTTGTTATGTGAAAAGTGAGTTATGCGTATAAATTAATGTTTAGGACTACAAGGAGCAGAAAGAGCTTCAGAAGCAGAAGTAACGAAGAATTAGAAAATAGTCCCTTAATTTCACCCTTGCAGGAGAGTGAGGACAAGCTAGCAAAGGTTTCTTCATGAAGCGTGGTCAGTTTGATAAGGCAGCCGATTCCGCGGTTACAACCTCCACCCACACTGCCACCCGATTCACCTCCCTCATCTCCATCTCCACCCACTCCACCTCCACCACCTCCACAATTCAGTATGGTGAGCGCGATCAAACTACCAGTATTTAGAGGAGTAGGGAATGAGGATCCAGACCAATTCTGGTTTGTGGTAAGAGCAATATGGGAAGCACAAGGTGTCACGAATGATAATATTAAGAAGGCTACATTGGTGAGCGCGTTGCAGGATCACGCATTAACATGGTATATCAAGCATTCTAATGACCACCCAAATGCAGGGATAGCAGAGATCCAAAATGTGCTGAACAAGGAATTTAGCAGACCAAAGTCAGAAACACAATCAATCATCAAGTTTAAAGAGATCACGATGCTCCCAGGCGAGACTCCCTGGGATCTGGATCAACGGCTAAAGAGTATGATCCGCAAAGCCAATATGACGTTGACAGATGGACAACATCGTGCATGGTTTGTAGCATCTCTGGCACCGCACTTGAGGATGGCGCTGTCATAGCAGAAACTTTCCACCCAGGCTGAAGTGTTGGAAATGGCAATGAGATTGCATGAGACCCCGATACAAGACCCTGGGTTGGGAGTTCAACAAATCCATGTGCAACTACAAAATTTGTGTTTGGAAATGCAAAGCTTGAAGTAGGATAGGGCACCACGGCCAGAGGCGCACGAGGAAGTATGGTGCATAAAATGCAAAGGCCAGGGCCATGACAAGTATCACTACCCAGTGTTCGCGAACTACTTGGTAGGATGAGGGACAATGCCGCTAAGACCGGAGGTGCAAGCAGGGCTGAGTGTGGCACCTGCTTTATGGTGTGCGATCTATCAGATAGGAGGGAAACACATGAAGGACAATTATCATTTGCTACAGAAATATACATAGACACCCTAACAATTGTTTTGTAATTTCTGCAGGTCGATAGGCCACGATGAGCGCACTTGCCACAGTTACGAGCTAATGATGGATCGGACCCCAGCCTATAGGATGCAGACCGAAACGCGAGCCCTCGACCCAGATGCGGGGATGGCGCACGTTGGATTTCAGGGGCGAGGTTGAGGACGAGGTGGAATGGGACCAGGAAGGGGCCGCAGACAGTTAATTTGTTACAATTGCGGAGGACTAGGGCACTATGCTCGCGATTGTGCCAACCCGATGAGGATATCCTGTTCGTGTTGTGCTCAGTTTGATCATGAAACAATAGACTGTCCTACATTGATCACAAAGATGCGTGAAAAATGGGTATTCCAGCCTCCCTCGACTCAGAATATACAAATGATGAGGTCTGAGTCACGCAAAGAGGACTCGAATGTAAATATGATGCTCAGAAGTGGTATAGCCATGGGAGAAGATACGGGGAAGCAGCTAGAGGAAGGTATGTGGGTTCGCAAGGCTCTTGCAAAGGAGACATTCATGGAAGCTAAGAAGAGCTTCGCGGAGGCCTCCACTTCAAGTAGTAAGGATCAACTAGAGTCAGGAATGGATCCTTCAATGCTTACTACCTTTCTGGAGACATGCATGAAATTGTTCCGCAACAACAATGCAGTTAAAGGACTACAGGAACTAATCACCAAGTGCGTGGGGTCAGGGGAACCGCGCGTCATCCAAAAATTGGGGAAGCATGCATTACACACTAGAAGGGAAATGAGGATGACTGCATAGATTGGGGAATATGAAATGGATTAGGTAATCCTAGATCTAGGTTCGAATGCAAATGTATTACCGAAGAAAACATGGGAATGCATGGGTAGGCCCGCGTTATAATGGTCCCCTATCGAATTATGAATGGAGAACCAATAGAATATTTTTCCCATGGGGAGGTTGCAAGGGGTAATAGTTGACATTGAAGGCATGAGCGCGCAGGCAGAATTTGAAGTAATATATATTGTCGATGACAGCAATCCCTATCTCGCATTGTTAGGGATAGACTGGGCCACCGATATGAACGGAGTCATCAATCTAAAGAAGCACAAAATGATCTTCGAGAAAAAGTCACTACGCGTAGTAGTCCCACTAGACCCAGCTGAAGGAGCATGCTACACTGAACCAGTGCGCGACGATGATAGCGACGATGATATCGATTGTATTTACAAGATAACTACACAAGACTAGCATTAGGTGAATCCGACTACAGATGGAAGGATCTCGTGGGAGCGCAAAATCTCATGCACTTTGGATTTAGACGAAGAAGTAGAGCGATGGCAGAATCGGTTGCATGAAGTGACAACGTTGATTTGCAACATGATGGTTAGATCATTACACTGCGTGACAACAAAAGTAAGAGAGATACCGACATATGATGGATTGACAATGGTGGATGAATTCTTGAGAAAATTTGAAAGCGTAGTATTGGAACTGCAACGATTCGATGCATTGAAATGGGCACTGTGCGCAACACCCACATGATGGTTGGGTACACATCAAGGAAACTTTGAGGACTGGTACAGATGTAGATTTGGGAAGCAAGGGTAGAGCAACTTGCACGCCCACCTATGTCGATGGGTATAGATGTGTGTTGTGCAGCCCACTCAAGCACACCCCAAACTAAGGATCGAAAATTGGAACAGGACACAGTAGTAGGAAAGGGAATGCGCACCATAAACATTCCACATGGAAGCATTCAATAAGGTATGCGGAGTCATGAACAGGCTTCACCTAGTGAGACAAATGGATTGGGACCTGTGCGTGCTAGTGATTCAATGGGCCTATAGGGCCATGTGCAAAAACCTGAGCGCGGAGACGATTCCGAAGTTGAGGAGTGGAGTCGAGACCCTAGTTTTGAAAGAAAGGAATCCTCACGCAATAGCTCCCACAGTTGGGCCAGTACGCGGGGACAAGGACGAAGGAATTATGCAGCTATGCGAGGACAAACATATGTATATTCAAGAAGCCGTTCGGTGAGGGAACATTAAACTTCACGAACTCAAAGAAGATCGAGTACGACTAAGGAAGAAAAGCATGTTAATGGACGTAGAGATCAAAAAACTGTAAAACGAAATTGCACAAGCATATCGCGTAGATAAACTAAGAATAACAAGACTAGATACGGATAGGCATACTACTGCATTAGAAGATTTCGTCAAGCATTGTGACTTTGCTACCATGGCTACAAGCGCACCTTACCAGACAAAATAACCAGGGGAGCACACCTCAAAAGGAAGAACGTGTGGCGCTGAATGTCGCGAGGGTAATTGAGGAGTGCTCGCAGAGTAGGCTGGAAGGTAAATTGAAGCCTTGCACAGGTGGGGCAACCACCTGACTATCTGTAGGGAACACAGTCTCAATGCTCCAATCAATTGAAAGAGAGCACGGGACTATAAAAGAGTCTATGAGGGAGATGCATGATAAGGAGGTTGTGTGCAGGATCGGCATGTCACAAGGGTCGCACCCACGTAGAGGTGGCTGTGCTGCCACACGGGTAGGTTGGGAAGTGACCGTTGGTGTCACTGTTCATGACAAGATATCCAATTTAAGATAGAGAGGAGCAGGCGGCGGGAAATTAAGACATGAATTAAGAGCTAGATTTGGGACGATCTAATGCCAATCTAGCATTAATGGGCCGAATGTGGGGGGAACGATCGAATTTGAATTCCGAAAGGCCTATAAATCACAGGTGGTGATCCAGTGAAAAACCCTTGGCATTTTGAGAATTCAGTTGTTGTGCTATCAAGTCGATATGGACCTTACTAATTTGGAGGCTTTGAGAGCAAGTTCATTGTTTGAGACATTGTCGAAGGAGACGTAGGACCTCCTGAATAGAATGATGTCGACAATCGAGGAAGCCGCGTAGAGCCCTACGCTGCAGGTGGGGGATGCACCAGAAATTCCAAAATCACCCCGAATGCCAAGGCCCAAAACAGATCCACAGGCAGCAGGACTAGTCCGCATCTCTCCGCGAAATCCATGGTTTGATAAACTTTCTATGGAAGACAGGGGAAAGACTGTTAATATTGAGAGAGATGATGAGGAGGAGGACCTCCAGGCTTTCATAGAAGAGATCGAGGTGGATGAAGAAATGGGGGAAGACATTCAGCTGGTGCATGCTGCAGCAAAACTGCCCAAGTATGTCCCTCCATGGAAAGGGAAAGAAAAAGTACCCAAGGATTTGGATGCTGCTAAGAGCACACTCCAAACCCCGATCCTTCCAGATGGAATTCTATTTGAAGGTTTGGTTCTGGGCCACGTGCCCACGATGAAATTTGAAGATTGGGACCTCGCGAATAGTGAAAATTTCCCACATTTGGAGACTAGCAAACTCATGAAGCAGAGCAAGGAGGGGTCTATTATAATGTTAGAACTGCAGAAATGGCTGCACGGTGTGGAGAAGGTCAAGCTACTCCACCTACTATGGATTCTGCATTTTCACCGTGCACTGATTATGATCTTTATCATCAAGCAGCTGCTTTTCCTGGTACATGATGGGTACATGTGGCTAGAAGAGCCCATTCCCATCATGACAGAGCTTATTCATAGGATTTCTCGGCTTCCCTATGAGGGAAGGGACCCCGCGGAAATAGCTAGCAAAATGGAGATTTGGCGTGCGCAGAGGCCATGAAGAATAAATACAAGCTGGAAAAGAAGCAAAGAGGCTACATAATTAGTAGCATTTCAAACAAAGGGGTGCACGTAACCACCTAGTTGTTGGCCAGGAAGGTGATGAGAAAATGTTGTGGCAACAAGGTACTAGCGACAGTCGTCGCACTAGCTGAACAATGCGTGGAGGGTGTCCAATTCAACTAGGTCGCCTTCCTCTGTGAAGAATTCCTCACCAACTGCAAGGAAGTCCTGGAGCAAGGGAAGACCTTCCACTATGTGTGGTTGCTCTTGTCCATCGTACTCGTGTTAGGGGAATTGCCTGAGGATAGTCAGATCCCTCCTCTTGAACAGGACTTGCCAAAAGCCGCAAAATATGCATCGCTCTGGGCTACGAAGGACGCCACACGGATCCGCGAGACCAAGATCTTCTGGGTGCTCATGGAGGTGAGCATCCGGATGTGGATTAACAGAAGGCCGTGCCTATCCCCCACGGTGTACGACAGTCTGTGGAGCTTTGCAAACTTCAAGGCAGATATTCATTATGTGTATATTAAGGCACGCAAAGATCTAACGCAGAACTGGACCAAACTGCCATTCATCGCGATTGATGATGCCATTTTTGCTGTGCTCTTCTCATGGCCACCTGAGTGGAGCACACCGGATCTAGCAGCACATGATAAGATAGTGGTACAAAAACAGAAAGATGCCACCAAGCTACTGGCACAGTAGAAGCGCAACGAGCAGTTGGCCGAGGAGGTAAGGGCTTTTCACGAGGCAACGAAGGCCGTCGTAGAGCAAACCAAGGCTGCTGAAAAAGTAGCAGCACTGGAAACAAGGGCCACCACGACACAGGAGGAAGGAGGCCCGGACCCAACCATGGGAAAGGGGACAGAGGACACAGTGAAAGGTGCAGACCCCAGCACGATATCTACACAATTGAAACGGTTGCGCTATATGGAACGAACAGGCCCATGGAAGAAGACCAAGGCTTCCAAACTGGATGGTGAACCCATTACGCTCACAGAGGGTGACCTATATGACATCGATGACACAGTTTGCGAGGTCACCAGGGAAGTGCTCTAGGAAGCAATGACAGAGCAGCAGATTGTGTTGGGGGTCCTCAGGGCGCAGCTCCAAGAACTTCAGGTGCGGCCCCCACAGGAGGGAATGGTAGCCGCCTATGGTGCCGCAGGTACATCGGCAACAGAGCAGTTGCTATGGGCCAAAATGGCTAACACCGTCGTGCTCCCAGAAGGAGCACTGATAGCGGACAACACGGAGGATAGAGCTGCGATGGCCAGATCAAGGTACTTGGCCTAAACTTGGCTGCCCTTCCACAAGATATATTATACTAGCTATAGGACAGAGCGGCAACAGAACTCCGTGCTAGGGAAGGACACATAGTAAAAATGCTCAGTGAATAGTGAATCAACATTGAGCAGCTTAGTCTACAATGCGTTGAAGCACTGGCACAGAATCAATAGCTAGAGAAGATAGTAGAGGAAGCATGTGGATTCCGCGAGGCAAAGGAGGAAGCAACGAGGATACAGCTAGACCTCAACCTTCAGATTGCCAAACTGTGATCAAAGGTGCAGTCATCCACGCCCCCAGAAGTTAGGGAATAGCATGCTGGCACTATCAAAAAGGGGCTGGAGGAAATAGGACAAGCAGTGCAGGACTATACTATGATGTTGGAAGAATCCCTCAAGGTCCTCACTTCCTTACAGGAGGACCCCACCATACAACGCCTAGAAATAGAAGTGCATGAGCTTCAAGTGCAGTATGACAGTGTGTGCGGAATGATACAGATAGTTGTCCTGACCTAGCAGTTGGCGAGGCTACAAGAAGCGAAGGCATTGAAGGAACAGGTGGATGTCGCATGACAGAAAGAGGCAGTACTTAAAGAGCGCATCTAGCCGTGAATTGATGGGGCCTTCCGCATCACTACCGATATCAAAAGGAAGCTCGCACAAATGAAGGTGATGCATGCTTTAAGACAGGGATCTACCCATGATAGTGAGCATTTGGCAGAAAGAGTAGAGCAGATCGAGGAGACGGCAGAACAGTGTGTTCCAGACCTTCGCACAGCACAGACACAGTTGGAGGGGCTCCGTGCCAAGATCGCCGCACCAGCAGAGTGACTCAAGAAGAGTCATGATGATTGTGTTGGGGGCTTGTTGGGCATGGGATCCCCCGCAATAGGCTTTGGGGCTCAAAGCCCAAGTTTTAGTCAAAGATGGTGTAGAACTCTGCGAAGTACGGGCGTCGGGCACGAGGTGTAAAATCGAGTCATAGGGTTATCCACCCTAAAATATTGTAATTTAATGTAAAGTTGTGTTGGCCTACCCATGGTCCACGGACCATGGGATTCTGTAAATAGAGTGAGGCTCTAAGTGTAAACACAGTGAAGCTTAGTAGAGAATAGAGAGAGATGCGAAGGCATGGTTAGAATATAGAGTGGAATTAGAAGTGTACTGGGTCGTAGTGGTAGGAAGAGGCTCTGCAGCTGAGTGCGTAGAGGCCTAGTAGAGTACGCAGCTGAGTGCGCGGACCCCTACAGCTAAGTGTGCAGGGTGGAGTCAAGTTTGTACTTGGGATTGAAAGATAATAAAGAGAAGTTTGTTCTGTGCATCTTTTTTGGAATCTTTATGTTGATGTTATTCATTACTTTTACTCTGTTTATTTACTGTGCACATTTGATGAATATTCGTATGAATTCTTATATGTGAATTTAATATAAGTAATCAGCTAATGGAGACTAATTAAGGAAGACTTGGGTAAATAACATGGGTCACGCTATGGCTGGAATTGCATGAAGACAGTATCACAGGGCACGGGGTGCCCGTAGGTGCGTGTAGCGCAGCAAGTATGAAGGTTGGACCCCGTACCAATCACCACATATCAGACATCCCCAGGGTGCGGAAACTTGGTTCTAGCACCCTCCCATACTACTTTGGGTGAGACCTCAGTCCGCGCTTCGCAGACTGTTTTGAAAGGGCCAGTAGTACCAGGATTTTCGTGGCTAAATCACTTCCGAACCTGGGTCAAGCTCCATTAAGCCAACACCTACCTTGCCTTTTAGCAACCAAGACTGCTCCTCCCAAAATTTGCGTAATTTTTCCTCCCAGCCAAGCCAGACCTTGCAGACAGTCACTGTCAACTCAGATCGCCTGTCTCCATCTCTCAGTGACTCTTGTGTATTTTTCATCAGTAGTTTCCTGGAGCCATCATCCCGCATCACAGGCCTGCTGCCTCTCCTAGTCACCCGCATCCAAATGATCATGTGTCATGGTAGACTAGGAGGTTTTGGATTTAATGTTGTCTTATCATGAGTGACTGCAGGTACAGTACACCAACCAACATGGCAAGACGATGAACGAGATGAACGAATGGGGCACATAAAGAAGGATAGGTTCACCAACAGACGACCAAACGAATTAGGCGACGCAGATGAACCTGTCAAGCGTTATAGCATGCAAGCAAGGTACAACATGCTAAAGCTTCATCAAGCGAACCAAGTACCATTGAAGACTCCACGCACTTCGCCATGTGGAGGTGAAGCTATGATACACCATGAATACATCCATCACTCAACAGTACTGGAGCAGCAGCATGAGTTTTTCAAGTCATGTGGAGTCAAGTCATGACTCATCTCGCCCACATCTCTACCATGGGCTTGTTGTCAATCAATGTGATGTAACGTGGAAGTCCAAGAGACCCACTTGTTGAACATAGAGTCATATAAGTCGAAAATTCTTGGAATTCGAATGGTCATGATGGTATTCGAACAACCACAAGGGTCGATTTCACCCTTAGTTATAAATACCCCCTCATTTGTACATGAAAGGAGTTTTACCTCAGCTCCTCCCACATAACCGAGAGAGTTTGTAATATTTTCTTTCTGAAGTAAGTAGTGGCTCCAACACCCCACTAATGGGGTTAGTGATGTATGGTGTAACGATGTGTCTTGGAACTTTCTCTTAATTCAGAATCTTGTTAACGGGCCAACACTTTTTCACACATGTATTGTATTTGTTGTAAGACTGATATTTAACACTTATAATGCATGTTGTTTTAACCTATTTCTACATCTGAACTGATTCATTTGTTGTAATTCATAATCTATTAATGGAAATGTGTTGTTTATGTTGTTAATGTTGTCCCATCCGTGTTGATTTCTCTGTCAGACATCAAACATACCTTTCACATGAACCTTGCTGTAACAACCATTGCACTAGTTTTGACTGATCCATGAGTGGTGTACGTGTTATCTTACCTCATATGTTGTGATTGTTGCATCTGACTGGACTGCTCCATTGGAAGCTGTGTATGTCCTTTTGGGTTGTGTGTTACTAACCGAGTTGGGACTAGTCGCTTTCAACCTGGAACTCACCTTCACCTTCTCCCCTCACAATGAAAAACCATTGACAAGTACACTTACACTCACTAGGCACGCGAACCTCACTTCTTGAAGACAAAGCGAACCACTCTCCTCTACTGACAAGCAAGAGTTGAGGCAAATCCTTAAGACAATGGCAACCAGGCCACCATAACGGATGGAACTCCCACACCAAACCGTGTGAGGTCTAGTTGGGACTTCATACCGGGATGATCCCCTGAATGTTGCCAGTTCCAGCACTGTCAACACTATAATTTATGAGATGGATCGAAGTACACCATGTGGGGCCATTTTTACCATAGTAAAATTGCTTTCACTCTAAGAAATTACTTGATAAACCACATTTGTTATGCCATTTATAATTAAACCTATGAAGAATAATTAAATAAATAACTATTTGTTTAATTATCTTCTAGGAATAATTAATTAAACCATTGTTTAACTAATATTCCTTGTCATATTTGACACAGTTATGAGAAATAAATAGATAAATCATTAATTGTCTTATTCTTCTCTAGGAATAATTAATTAATCACTAATTAGTTATTATTCCTTGTCAAGTTTGACTAAATCCCCTAGGAATACTTAAATAAATCATTATTTGATTATTATTCCTTAACCATATTTCTTGATATGATAAATAAATCATTTATTTATTTTTATTTCTAAATAAAAGTTTAAATACCTTTTTCCCTCCAACCAAATATAATAAAATATTCCAAATGGTTAATTCTAGAATTTGGTTAATAATATTTTATTATTTCCCATTATTCAAGAATAACCTAATATTTTGTTATAAATAGAAGGGTTTTGCATTCATTCTTCACTTTTGATTATTTTCACTGTTGCACTCATTGTTGTAACTTTCATTATTATCATTGTCACACACAATGTTTCTTTTCCATTTGAGTTCTCATTGAGCTCAAACATTTTGTTTGCTAGGTTTTACACATTATAGAGGAGAGAGACTCTACAAAAGTTGAAGACATTAAGGATAGCATAGAACCCATCCCATAGACGGGGACTGGTAACATTATTTGTTCCCTTCACAGGTGTCGTTTAATAAAATATATTCTTTCTATATCTGGTTTCCATTGGATTATTGGGGTTACCTACGCTTATTTTTCTTATTTCTTTTTGTTGTTTAACTATTTCTATTGCATAGATCAGGGCTTTTGCAAGTTTTTTTTCTATCATTTGTTGCAGATCCACACTATTTAACATCCATTTTTTACTATTAGGGTTGTTTCTCATCCATAGCCTAAAGTGGTTTCTTTTCGTACACCTTCAAGAAGAATACTACATAACAAATTGGCGACTCCACTGCATTTTTAATTCTGATTTAGAAACCTAGATGACCTTCAGTTTTCATATTAGGAATTTTCTTTTTCAGTCTCCTAATGTTGTTTACTAGCATTCTAACCCTAGATCAATCAAATTTCTAACTTCTGCAAGTTTTTTGGTTATTTCTGCTAGTCACAGGAACCAGACGCGACAGGGATGACAAATTTCCCCTAGACTTGTCACCCGCGAATTGAGGAGAAAAAATCACACTTTTCTTCCCCAAACCTATGATCTAGAGGTCCAGAATGCACTTTCTATCCCAAAAGTGCGATATCCCCCTAGTAGGTCAGTACCTGTGATTTTAGGGTTTCTAGGATTTTTTTTTATTATCTTTTTCTAGGTCTTGCCGAGACCATTCTGTTGGGTTGGTTGACCACTGTCTTAACCTGCTTAGGCCTTGATCTACTATGTTTATCTCATCGAAGTGGAATTTAGCCCCTTATGGCTTATAGTACACTTCCACCTTTATAGGAGGAGTTTAACTGAGTAAGAAGTCTGAGTTTTTGTAGCGCTTTCAATCATATCTTCCAGATATGTTCCTTCTTTCTTCAAATCTTCAAAGATAGGTTGAAACTTGTTTGGTCATTTGCCTTTGGGTGCCACTATTTGCCCTAGGTTTCACATCCATTTCCCTATCTTTTGCAGTGATTTTCCTCACTATTTTTTGTTGTTGTTGCACCACTTTCTAGTAGCATAGTGCCATTTGATCCCAATCACACTGACGCTTAGATCTCTTGGCCATTTTTGTACGTTTTTAGTCGATTTCACCACCAACCAACACAGTGTTTGCAAACCCAGTTGGGGTGGGGTTTAGATAGTTGATTTATTGTTTTTAATCTCAGTTTATTTCAGCAAACTTTTTTTTTTCAAACACGATATGGGCTTAATTAATAAACACACTTGTACACATAAGCACACCATAAGCGAAGGGCGCTTCATTTACACTGCCAAGCCAAGACTTAATTAATTTATCTTCACACACAAAGACAAAGACATTTTTTTTATCTCCCTTCACCATTTCCATATCACTTGTGTCTTACAACCATTTTTCCACCAAGGCATTTGTCGTGGAGACTCTTAGGCCTTCATCCCTAGTTTCTTCTTGGATGTATTACTTCTTCCCTCGTGGTTCAATTTCATCCTCCCCTAAGTCCCCATACCAACTCTTCTTCTGGTTCATCTGATTCCTCATCCAATTCCGAGCCTCCTTCACTGCATACTGTCATCATGTTAGGACCCACTCTAGGTGCAAGAAACCAACCTGGTGGTGGTTGTAGTTCTACCTTGGTAGTCACATCTAGCAGAACCATTCCAGTAGCTCCAATGCTCGGAAACATGGGTGGCAGAGGACTGATGACCGCATTTCAACAATCCTCTACCACTCGTGTTTCCAATCATGTTCAAGAATGGCATAGCAGGAGGAGCATGTGTCATGCCCGCCCCTTTTAAGACCCTATCTACCTCGATTGTTTTCTTAGGACCCTTTTAGCACCTATTGCCAAAGATGTCACGTCTCACTTTCCTTATATAGAGGAAGAGGCTCTCTGGACTGCTATGTTATGAAACCAGCTCACAAAAAGATAGAAAAGATAGATCAACACCTTAGAATTCAGCCTCTTCAAGGGGGCAACCTCCTTTACATTACATAAATGAACAATTCTTGGATGATACAAATGAAAATACCTCCTTTCTATATATAGGAGTCTAAGGGGTCATAATATAATCAGAGTCGACATAACAATAATAATGTAAGGGCATAATAATAACAATAGTGGGCTTCTATGGGGCACAATAGTAACAATATGGGGACTACATGGGTACAACAATATAATAAGGGGGTTGTACTAATAACAATAAGGGGTTACACTAGTAGTATAGGGGCCTAACATGCCCCTCTCCTTCAAAAAGTGTTGTCCTCAACACTTGAGTAGTTTTTTATGCTTCTGTATAAAAATTTTGTCCTCCCATGTGGAATCTTCAGCGGGTAAGTTCTTCCACTTGATGAGATACTCTGAAATTGATCGAATCAAGGCCCTGTGTTGTTATTATTACTTTGAGAAATAGGTTGTACAGGATACCAGAGGTAGCACCGCCTACTGCCATCTCTTTGCTTACTGCAAAACAATGCAGTAAGCTCATTTACAAAACTAGGAAATTTGTTTTCCTAATGATACGCCCTCAAGGAAGGAAAAAGATGGTGGCCACGACCTCCAAACAGGGCCCCTCCGCACGACAACTACAAATGGACAAGGTCGTGGAGGAGTACGAGGACATCTTCACCTCTCCCGCAGGGGTTCCTCTGCAATGTCAGGTCAAGCACTCCATCGATCTGACCCCAGGTGTGCCGCTGCCCAATGGACCAATCTATCAGCGCTTCGTTTTGGAGAACGATGAAATCAAGAGGTAGATTCGGGAGCTACTGCAGAAAGGTCACATCCATCTGAGTTCATCGACCTGTGGGAGCCCGATCGTGTTGGTACAGAAGAAGGATCGGACTTGGAGACTCTGTATTGACTATCGGGTGCTGAACAAGATCAATGTCCTTAACAGGTACCCGATCCCATGGATTGATGACCTCCTGGAATAATTGAAGGGGGAAAAATATTTCAGCAAGATTGATTTGAAGTCAGGATATCACCAGGTACCAATCGAACCCTCCGCTGTGTGGAAGACTGCCTTCAAAGCCAAGGAGGGCCTTTTCGAATGGTTGGCTATGCCTTTATGATTAACGAATGCTCTTGCAACCTTCATGAAGCTAATGGATGACATCTTGCAGTCGTTCACAAACTCATTTGTAGTGGTATACTTGGATGACATCCTAATCTTCTATAAGAGCTGGGAAGAGCACCTCCACCACATCTAATAGGTTCTCCAAACACTGTGGCAACACAGGTTATGTGCCAATTTGGAGAAATTCACTTTTGGCATGACCCAGGTTCAGTATCTAGGATACATTATTGATGAACAGGGGGTGCATGTGGAACCAGCCAAGATCCAAGTCATTCAGGATTGGCCCTCTCTAACCACTCTAATAGAGCTCCGCAGCTTTCTAGGTCTTGCCAACTTCTATCATAGGTTCGTGTTGGGATTTTCTTATATCACTTGGCCCTTGAGTCAAGTCACAAAGGGAGGAGTGAAAGAAAAATTATTTTGGTCTGAATCTCAACATAAGGAATTCACAGAGTTGAAAGATCGCCTCTGCTCGGCACCAATGCTCGCATTGCCAGACTTGTAACGACTATTTCAGGTTGAGACAGATGCCTCTCACTATGATATTGGGGCAGTCCTTACTCAACACTAGCATCCAGTGGCATATCACAGTGAGACACTTTTAGACCCAAGGGAAATTACAGAATGATTGCCATCAGAAGTGGTCCACATACCTGCAATAGTTCCATTTGAATATCAAGTATAAGAAGGGAAGCACCAATAATGTTACAGATTGCCTCATTCGACCACCGATCATGGCATTAACCACTGTGCTCAACTCTTGTGGGCACGAGACTTATGATTGTCCACTTCTCTAAAAAAGCGACCCAGAATTCGGCCACTCATACTAGACACTCTTAGAGGGTCGGCATGTTCCAGATTTTCACCTCTAGGATGCCCTGTTATGCCACCTAGGTCAACTTTGTGTTCCTTCAAGCAAGCGTGCCAAGATGATTTGGGAAGCACACTAAATTCAAGCTGTTGGGCATTTCCGAGTTGAGAAAACAGTGGCAGTACTACAGAAGAATTTCTATTGGACGAATCTTCAACAGGATGTCGGAAAGTACATCATATCATGCACTGCTTGTGCAATTGCCAAACCGATTGCCAAGAAGCAATGCCTCTATACCCCACTGCCTACCCCTAGTTGACCTTGGGAATCCATCTCCATGGATTAAATGTTAGTCCTTCCTTCCACTAAGCATGGAAACAAATGTGTTTTTGGTCATCGACAGGTTCTCGAAGATGGCCATTATGGCAGCCTGCAAGAAGAATATCATAGCAGAAGGCACTGCTAAACTCTTCTTTGAACGAGTGTGGGTACACTTTGGGATCCCACAATCTATCATATCAGATTAGGACAATAGGTTCCTCAGTGTATTTTGGTCTAGTCTCTGGTTGATGATGGACACCAAACTCACTAAGTCCACAGCCTTCCATCCTCAAACTGATGGCGAAACAGAGGTTGTCAATAGGATGATTGTACACATTCTGCACATGTACAACACAAAGCATCCACGCACATGGAAAGAGAGCCTCCCCTATGTTCAACACAGCTACAATCGAGCTCTCAACAGCTTGACTGGCCACAACCCTTTTCAGGTGGGCTTGGGATTCCAGCCACTATGTCCCATTTATGTGGCCATGCCATTTGGAGCTACTCACGCAAATTCGGCTCATGTCCAGTCTAAAACAGATAAGGAAAACAACTTCATTAAGCACATCCAACATATTCGCCAACATGTCCATGACATTTTGGAGAAATCAAATGCCAAGTACAAGCAACGACATGATCAACATCGGGTGCCACACAAGTTTCAGGTAGGTGACAAAGTCTGGTTGCATTTGTAAAAGGAATGCCTTACCGGAGCCTATCGGAAATTCAGACCACTCCGAAATGGTCCTTACACCATTACCAAGGTCGTGGGAGATAATGAATGCTTAGCATTCCCCCATTCCTTAGCCTGCACCCAGTGTTCAATGTGGACCGCCTTCGACCATACTTTCCACCATTACTAGACACATCCAACATTGCAGAACAGCTCACTCCCACAAATTTAAATCCAGATTGCATGGAAAAAGTGGCGACTTATCAGATCATGGACACACAGATCAAGCAAACTCATCAATAGAATATCCAACTGTATCGACTTGTCAAAGCAGGCCAACTCCTTCACCAGGGCAAGTGGCTCACTAGGGACCAAGTTCAGCAGAAGTTTCCTCATCTCATGGAGGAAATCAACACAATGGGGACCATTGCTTCCTAAGAGGGGAGGAATGATCCATGTGGATATTGGTGGCCACCCACCAAGTCCACTTGGACCCCCACCATTGTTTCTTTCAACTTTTCAGTTTCATTAATTGTAGCACAATTCACTATTTTTAGCAGTTTTTCGGGTCCTGAACTTCCTGAGCCGTTTTGAAGCCCTAAATGACTTTTTTTTGGAAAACTAGGAGCAACATGGGTCCATGGATTGATGTTTCTCTTCCCAATTTTGTAGTTCTTGGATAGATCTTTCTAACGAGATATTGTATGTGTCAAACGGAGATCGTATGCCAAAGTTACGACCCCGGGAAGTTGATGTACCAATTTACCCAAATGGGGCCCACAGTTTGGCGTTTCATCTTCTAGGGTTAGTTTTTTGGATGTTTAGGGTTTTCCCATGTTTCTCAACAATAAATAGGCGTTCAACCCTCATTGTAACACAGTTCAGAGGCATGTAGCCGCCACATCTCTTCTCAGAGATAAGCTACCATTTCCCTAGCAAGTTTATTTCCATTGCTGTTTGTAAGCATATTTCAGTGTTTTACATTAATGAAATGAAGTATTGTTTGTACTGCGTCTCTATGTTTATGGTTATCTATGTAATTTATTGCATCCCTGTTTAAATTCTAATCAGTGGTATCAGAGCGGTCTATTTTTTTCTCTGTTTTTCTTTGCATGTCCCCAATGAGGTCGGGATATAAGGAGTTAGGGCTTGAACTAGTCGAACCTTTGCAAGACGAGCCTCGCAAATCCCGATGGCCTCCCATGGTGGATGAGAAAAAAGACGAGGGGGAGGAAATCCTATCAAAATCTTGCTTGAAGAAGCCCTCGAGCGACAAAGGAATGCGATGATGGACAGCTTTGCCCAGATACTTCAGCAGCTACCCAGAGGCGATGCATCGACTTCCAACAGCTACTCTGGAAATACCATGCCCTTTAAGGTACAGGTTAATTTTGAAATCCCCTATTCGAGGGTTAGATAGATATAGATGCCATAAATAAATGGTTAAATATGCTAGAGGATTATTTTTCTGTTCATGAATTTTCGAGTCAGGAAAAGATTGCTTTCGCTCTTCTCAAAGTAGCCCCCCACGTCAAGGACTAGTGGGAAACCTACTGCGAGTAGAAAGATGAAAATACAGGCTCACTATTTTTAGCTGCACCCACCTGGAATTCATTCTGAGATGCCATCAAGGAGTAGTACTACCCTGTCGGAAGCTATGAGGATCAATACATAAAGTGGACCATGATGCGACAGGGAAGGGACTAGGACGTGCTGGAGTTTACCAATATTTTCCATACCCTTCACACAAATTTGGGAATCAAGTATTTAGAGTAGCATTTGATATCAAATACCATGGCTACCTGCACAAGTACATCCAGGAAGAAATAGAATTCCTGAAAATCTCCTCACTCGGCATAGCATACCGATATGCTGTAAAGGTCGAGCAAAAGTTTAAACAGAAGAAGCGAGACTTTGGATCTGTGAATCTGAAGCAAGAAAAAGGTGCCCCAAAACCACAGAGAAAAGGAAAAAGCCAAGGCGGGATGGCCCAAGACAACCTGCCAAAGCTACAAGCAAATAACAGTGCCGCGAAGCCGAAAAAGGACACGGGAAAATGGTGTGAGTTCCATAAGAGCTCCACTCACAACACAAGTGAGTCTCGGGCCAAGAATTCACTGGTGGATGAGCTAAAGGTTTTGGAATCAGATGCATGTTCTGACTCTGAGTCAGAACCTGACAAGGGGAATGATAAAGGGAAGTAGATTATCGATGCGGAGCCCAATGCCACCATTGCCAATACAAAGATCCAGAAGGAGGAACCCGAAGATCCAGAGGAGGAGTAGCGTCTCTTCCACTCCCAAATGTGGGTAAAGGTATCCCCACTATAGTTCATTGTTGACAGCAGGAGCGAAAAGAACCTCATTTCGGCAGAGATAGTGAAGTGGCTAGGCTTACCGACCACAACACATCCACAACTGTACACCATCAGGTGGCTTCACCAAGGACAGGATCTTCGCGTGAGCCAGCAATGTCGCCTTCCATACAACATCAAGCCCTTCACGGATGAGGTATTGTGTGACATTTCTCCCCTTGAATTTTGTGATGTACTATTAGACAACCATACTTGTGAAAGCGACATGTAGTGTATGAATCAAGGCCCCATGCTATTATTATTACTTTGAGAAATAAGTTGTACAGGATACTGGATGTAGCACTGCCTACCGCCATCTCTTTGGTTACTGCAAAAAAATGCAGTAAGCTCATTTCCAAAACTGGGAAATTTGTTTTCCTGATGATATGCCCTCAAGGAAGGAAGAAGACGGTGGCCACGACCTCCAAACAGGGCCCCTCCACACAACAACTACAGATGGACAAGGTCGTGGAGGAGTACAAGGACATATTCACCTCCCCCACAGGGATTCCTCTGCACTATCAGGTCAAGCACTCCATCGATCTGACCCTAGGTGTGCCAATGCCCAATGGACCAATCTATCAGTGTTCCATTCTAGAGAATGATGAAATCAAGAGGCAGATTTAGGAGCTGCTGCAGAAAGGTCACATCAGTCTAAGTTCATCGCCTTGTGGGAGCCCGATCGTGTTGGTACAAAAGAAGGATGAGACTTGGAGACTCTATATTGACTATCGGGCGTTGAACAAGATCACTGTCCATAATAGGTACCCGATCCCACAGATTGATGACCTCCTAGACCAACTGAAGGGGGAAAATATTTCAGCAAGATCGATTTGAAGTCAGGATATCACCAGGTACCAATCGAACCCTCTGATGTGTGGAAGATTGCCTTCAAAGCCAAGGAGAGCCTTTTCGAATGGTTGGTTATGCCTTTTGGATTGACGAATTCTCCTACAACCTTCATGAGGCTAATGGATGACATCTTGCAGCCATTTGCCAACTCATTTGTAGTGGTATACTTGGATGACATCCTGATCTTCAGCCAGAGCTCGGAAGAGCACCTCCACCACATCCAACAGGTTCTCTAAACACTACAGCAACACAAGTTATTTGCCAATTTGGAGAAATGCATTTTTGGCATGACCCAGGTTCAGTATCTGGGATACATTATTGATGAACACAGGGCGCATGTCGATCTAGCCAAGATCCAAGTCATTCTGGATTGATCCTCACCAACAACTCTAACAGAGCTCCACAACTTTCTAGGTCTTGCCAACTACTACCGCAGGTTCATGTTGGGATTTTCTCATATCACTTGCCCCTTGAGTCAAGTCACCAAGGGAGGAGCGAAAGAAAAATTCTTTTGGTCTGAATCTCAACAAAAGGCATTCAAAGAGTTGAAAGATCACCTCTACTCGGCACCAGTGCTCGCATTGCCAGACTTGCAACAACCATTTGTGGTCGAGACAGATGCCTCTAACTATGCAATTGGGGCAGTCCTTACTCAACACAGGCATCCAGTGGCATATCATAGTGAGACACTTTCAAACACAGTCTGGAAGTATCCCACTTATGACAAAGAGATGTATTCCATTATGCAGGTCTACCTATAATGGAAACATTACATTTTGGGGAAGGAAAAGGCCATCCACATAGATCATCGACCCATCCAATTCTTACAAACCCATAAGAAATTGCAGAATGATCGCCATCAGAAGTGGTCCACATACCTGCAATAGTTCCATTTGAATATCAAGTATAAGAAGGGTAGCACCAATAATGTTGTAGATTGCCTCAGTCGACCACCGATCATTGCATTAACCACCGTGCTCAACACTTGTGGGCACGAGACTTCTGATTGTCCACTTCTCTACAAAAGCAACCCAGAATTAGGCCACTCATACCAGACACACTTGGAGAGTCGGCATGTTCCAGATTTTTACCTCCAGGATGCCCTGTTATGCCACTTGGGTCACCTTTGTGTTCCTTCAAGCGAGCGTGCCAAGATGATTTGGGAAGCACACTACAGTCGAGCTACTGGGCATTTCGGGGTGGAGAAAATGGTGGTAGTACTGTAGAAGTATTTCTATTGGCTGAATCTTCGACAGGATGTCGGGAAGTACATTAGATCATGCACTGCCTATGCCATTGCCAAACCGACTATCAAGGAGTGGTCGGGATATAAGGTGTTAGGGCTTTAACTGGTCGAAGCTTTGCAAGAAGAGCCTCACAAATCCCGACGGCCTCCCATGGTGGATGAGAAGAAAGACGAGGGGGCAGGAGAGCCTATCAAAATCTTGCTCGAAAAATCCCTCAAGCAACAAAGGAACATGATGATGGACAGCTTTGCCCAGATCCTTTAGCGGCTACCTAGAGGCGACGCATCGGCTTCCAGTAGCTACTCTGGAAATGCCATGCCCTTTAAGGTACAATTTAATTTTGAAATCCCCATATTCAAGGGTCAGATAGATGCAGATGTCGTAGATAAATGGTTAAATCTACTAGAGGGTTATTTTTTTGTTCATGAATTTTCAAATTGGGAAAAGATTGTTTTCGCTCTTCTCAAAGTAGCCCCCCACGTCAAGGACTGGTGGGAAACCTACTGCGAGCAGAAGGATGAAAATACCGACTCACTATTTTCAGCTTCACCCACCTAGAATTCATTCCAGGATGCCATCAAGGAGCAATACTACCCTGTCGGAAGCTATTAGGATCAATACATAAAGTGGACCATGCTGCGGCAGGGAAGGGACCAAGACGTGCCAGAGTTTACCAATATTTTCAATACCTTTCACACAAAGTTGGGTATCAAGAATTCGGAGCAGCATTTGATACACAAATACCCCGGCTGCCTGCACAAGTACATCCAGCAAGAAATAGAATTCCTAAATATCTCCTTGATTGTCACGGCATAATGATATGCCGTCAAGGTAGAGAAAATGTTTTAACAAAAGAAGTGAGACTTTGGATATGCAAATCCGAAGCAAGCAAAAGGAGCCCCCAAATCGTAGAACAAAAGACAAAGCCAAGGCGGGGTGGCCCAAGACAACCTACCAAAGCTGCAAGCAAAGAACAGTGTTGCGAAGCCGAAAAAGGACACGGGAAAATGGTGTGAGTTCCATAAGAGCTCCACTCATAACACAAGTGAGTGTGAGGCCAAGCAGTCACTGGTGGCTGAGCTAAAGGTTTTGGAATCTGATGCATGTTTCGACTCTGAGTCAGAACGCGACAAGGGGAATGACAAAGGGACGCAGATTATTGATGTGGAGCCCAATGCCACCGTTGCCACCACGAAGATCTAGAAGGAGAAACTCGAAGATCCAGAGGAGGAGGAGCATCTCTTCCACTCCAAGATGTGGGTAAAGGGATCCCCGCTATAGTTCGTTGTCAACAGCGGGAGCCAAAAGAACCTCATTTCGGCAGAGGTCACGAAGCGACTGTGCTTACTGACCACAGCACATCTACAACTGTACACCATCAGGTAGCTTCACCAAGGACGGGATCTTCGCATGAGCCAACAGTGTCGCCTTCCATACAACATCAAGCCCTTCACGGATGAGGTATTGTGTGAAATTGCTCCCCTTGAAGTTTGTGATGTACTATTAGGACAACCATACTTGTGGAAGTCACATGCTGTGTATGAATCAAGGCCCCGTGCTATTATTATTACTTTGAGAAATAAGTTGTACATGATACCAGATGTAGCACCACCTACCGCCATCTCTTTGGTTACTGCAAAACAATGCAGTAAGCTCATTTCCAAAACTGGGAAATTTTTTTTCCTAATGATAAACCCTAAAGGAAGGAAGTAGATGGTGGCCACGACCTCCAAACAAGGCCCCTCCGCATGACAACTACATATGGACAAGGTCGTGGAGGAGTATGAGGACATCTTCACCTCCCCCGCAGGGATTCCTCTGCACTATCAGGTCAAACATTCCATCGATCTGACCCTAGGTGTGCCATTGCCCAGTGGACCAATCTATCGGTGCTCCATTCTAGAGAACGATGAAGTCAAGAGGTAGATTTAGGAGCTGCTACAGAAAGGTCACATCAGTCCGAGTTCATCGCCTTGTGGGAGCCCGATCGTGTTGGTATAGAAGAAGGATGGGACTTGGAGACTCTTTATTGACTATCGAGCGTTGAACAAGATCACTGTCTGTAATAGGTACCTGATCCCATGAATTGATGACCTCCTGGACCAACTGAAGGGGGAAAAATATTTCAGCAAGATTGATTTGAAGTCAGGATATCACCAGGTACCAATCAAACCCTCCGATGTGTGGAAGACTGCCTACAAAGCCAAGGAGGGCCTTTTCGAATGGTTGGTTATGCCTTTTGGATTGACGAATGCTCCTGAAACCTTCATGAGGCTAATGGATGACATCTTGTGGCCATTCGCCAAATCATTTGTAATGGTATACATGGATGACATCCTGATATTTAGCTAGAGCTGGGAAGAGCACCTCCACCACATCCAACAGGTTCTCCAAACACTGCCGCAACACAAGTTATGTGCCAATTTGGAGAAATGCACTTTTGGCATGACTGAGGTTCAGTATCTGGGATACATTATTGATGAACATGAGGTGCATGTGGATCCAGCCAAGATCCAAGTCATTCGAGATTGACCCTCCACAACCACTCTAACAGAGCTCCACAGCTTTCTAGGTCTTGCCAACTTCTACCGCAGGTTCGTGTTGGGATTTTCTCATATCACTTGGCCCTTGAGTCATGTCACCAAGGGAGGAGCAAAAGCAAAATTATTTTGGTCTGAATCTCAATAGAAGGCATTCACAGAGTTGAAAGATTACCTCTGCTCGGCAACAATGCTCGCATTGCTAGACTTGCTACAACCATTTGAGGTCGACACAGATGCCTCTGACTATGCTATTGGGGCAGTCCTTACTCAACACAGACATCTAGTGGCATATCATAGTGAGACACTTTCAGACACAGTTTGGAAGTATCCCACTTATGATAAAGAGATGTATTCCATTTTGTAGGCCTGACGACAATGGACGCATTACATTTTGGGGAAGGAAATGGTCACCCACACAGACCACCGACCCCTCTAGTTCATACAGACCCAAGGGAAATCGTAGAATGATTGCCATCATAAGTGGTCCAAATACCTACAACAATTCCATTTGAATATCAAGTATAAGAAGGGAAGCGCCAATAATGTTACGGATTGCCTCAGTTGACCACCGATCATGGCATTAACCACCGTGCTTATCTCTTGTGGGCACGAGACTTCTGATTGGCCACTTCTCTACAAAAGTGACCTCAAATTCGGCCACTCATACCAGACACTCTTGGAGGGTCGGCATGTTCCAGATTTTCACCTCCAGGATGCCCTGTTATGCCACCAGGGTCACCTTTGTGTTCCTTCAAGCGAGCGTGCCAAGATGATTTGGGAAGCACACTACATTCGAGTTGCTGGGCATTTTGGGGTCGAGAAAATGGTGGTAGTACTGTAGAAGTATTTCTATTGGTTGAATCTTCGACAGGATGTCGGGAAGTACATCAGATCATGCACTACCTGCGCCATTGCCAAACCAACTGTCAAGAAGCAAGGCCTCTATACCCCGCTGCCTACCCCTAGTCGACCTTGGGAATCCATCTCCATGGATTACATGTCAGGCCTTCCTTCCACTAAGCATGGAAATGACTGTGTTTTTGTGGTTGTCAACAGGTTCTTGAAGATGGCCATTATGGCAACATACAAGAAGAATATCACAGCAGAAGCCACTGTTAAACTCTTCTTTGAATGAGTGCCGGTACACTTTGGGATCCCACAGTCTATCATCCCAGATCAGGAAGCCTTCAAGAAAAATATCACAGCAGAAGCCACTGCTAAACTCTTCTTTGAACGAGTGTGGGTACACTTTGGGATCCCACAGTCTATCATCTCAAATCGAGAAAGCAGGTTCCTCAGTGTATTTTGGTCCAGTCTCTAGTCGATGCTAGACACCAAACTCACTAAGTCCACAACCTTCCATCCTCAAACTGATGGCCAAATAGAGGTTGTCAATAGGATGATTGTACACATTCTTCTCATGTACAACACAAAGCATCCACACACATGGGATGAGAGCCTCCCCTATGTTCAACAAGCTACAACCAGGCTCTCCACAACTCAACTAGCGACAACCCTTTTCAGGTGGGCTTGGTATTCCAGCCACTATGTCCCATTGATGTGGCCATGCCATTTGCAGCTACTCAAGCAGATTCGACTCATGTCCAGTTTGAAACATATAAGGCAAACAGTTTCATTGAGCAAATCCAACATATTCACCATAAGGTCCATGACATTCTGGAGAAATCAAATGCGAAGTACAAGTAGCAACATGATCTTCATGAGGTGCCACACAAATTTCAGGTGGGCGACAAATTCTGGTTGCATTTGTAAAAGGAACGCCTTACCGGAGCCTATCGTAAATTCAGATCACTCCGATATGGTCCTTACACCATTACCAAGGCCATGGGAGACAATGAATTTGAGCTCAACATTCCCCCATTCCTTAGCGTGCACCCAGTGTTCAATGTGGACTGCCTTTAGCCATACTTTCCACCATTACTAGACACATTCGACATTGCAGAACAGCTCACACCCACAATGTTAAATCCAAATTGCATGGAACAAGTAGCAACTGATCAGATCATGGACACACTGATCAAGCACACTTGTCAGCAGAATATCCAACTATATCGAGTTGTCAAAGCAGGCCAACTCCTTCACCAGGGCAAGTGGCTCACCAAGGACCAAGTTCAGCAGAAGTTTCCTCATCTCATAGACGAACTCAACGCAATGGGGACCATTTCTTCCTAAGGGGGGAGGAATGATCCAGGTGGATATTGGTGGCCACCCACCAAGTCCACTTGGACCCCCACCATTGTTTCTTTCAGCTTTTCAGTTTCCTTAATTCTAGCACAATTTACTATTTTTAGCAGTTTTTCGGGTCCTAAACTTTCAGAGCCGTTTTGAGGCCCTAAACGACGTTTTTTGGGAAACCTGGGGTCAAAGTGGATCCATGGACCGATGTTTCTTTTCCCAAAGTTTTAGTTCTTGGATAGATCTTTCTAACGAGATATTGTACGCGTCAAACAGAGATCGTATGCCAAAGTTACAACCCCGGGAAGTTGATGTACTAGTTTACCCAAACAGGGCCCACAGTTTGGCGTTTCATCTTCTAGGGTAAGGTTTTTGGATGTTTAGGGTTTTCCCATGTTTCTTAACAATAAATAGGCCTTTGAGCCTCATTGTAACACAGTTCAGAGGCAGGTAGCTACCACATCGCTTCTCAGAGATAAGCTACCATTGCCCTAGCTGGTTTATTTCCATTGCTGTTTGTAAGCATATTTCATTGTTTTACATTAATGAAATGAAGTATTATTTCCACTGCATCTCTATGTTTATGGTTATCTCTATAATTTATTACGTTCCTGTTTAAATCCGGATCAGTGGTATCAGAGCAGTCTATTTTTTTCTCTGTTTTTCTTTTCATGTCCCCAACGAGGTGGGGATATAAGGAGTTAGGGCTTGAATTGGTCGAACCTTTGCAAGACCAACCTCGCAAATCCCGATGGCCTCCCATGGCAGATGAGAAGAAAGACAAGGGGGTAGGAGAGCCTATCAAAATCTTGCTCAAAGAAGCCCTCGAACGACAAAGGAACGCGATGATGGACAACTTTGCCTAGATCCTTCAGCGGCTACCCAAAGGCGACTTATCGGCTTCTAGTAGCTACTCTGGAAATGCCACACCCTTTAAGGTACAAGTTAATTTTCAAATCCCCATATTCGAGGGTCAAATAGACGCAAATTCCGTAGATAAATTGTTAAATCTACTAGAGGGTTATTTTTCTGTTCATGAATTTTCGAATCCGGAAATATTGTTTTTGCTCTTCTCAAAGAAGCCCCCCACGTCAAGGATTGGTGGGAAACCTACTACAAGTAGAAGGATGAAAATACTGGCTCACTATTTTCAGCCACACCCACCTGGAATTCATTCCGGGATGCCATCAAGGAGCAGTACTACACTGCCGGAAGCTATGAGGATCAATACATAAAGTGGACCACGCTGCAGCAGGGTAGGGACCAAGACGTGCCAAAGTTTACCAATGTTTTCCATACCTTCACACAAAGTTGGGTATAAAGGATTTGGAGCAGCATTTGATACTCAAATACTGCGGTTGCCTGCACAAGTACATGCAAGAAGAAATAGAATTCCTGAACATCTCCTCGCTTGGCATGGCATAACGATATGCCGTCAAGGTCAAGCAAATGTTTAAACAGAAGAAGCGAGACTTTGGATCTGTGAATCCGAAGAAAGCAAAAGGTACCCCCAAACCGCAAAACAAAGGACAATTCCAAGGCGGGGCAGCCCAAGACAACCCGCCAAAGCTTCAAGCAAAGAATAGTGCCGCGAAGCCGAAAAAGGACATGGGAAAATGTTGTGAGTTACATAAGAGCTCCACTCATAACACGAGTGTTGGGCTAAGCAGTCACTGGTGGCTGAGCTAAAGGTTTTAGAATCAGATGCATGTTATGACTCTGAGTCAGAACCCGACAAGGGGAAAGACAAAGGGAAGCAGATTATTGATGCAGAGCCCAACGCCACTGTTGCCACCACGAAGATCCAGAAGGAGGAACCCGAAGATCCAGAGGAGGAGCAATGTCTCTTCCACTCCTGATGTGGGTAAAGGGATCCCCGCTACAGTTCATTGTCGATAGCGGGAGCCAAAAGAACCTCATTTCGGCAGAGGTCACGAAGCGACTAGGCTTATTGACCACAACACATCCACAACTGTACACCATCGGGTGGCTTCACCAAGGACATTATCTTCTTGTGAGCCAGCAGTGTCACCTTCCATACAACATCAAGCCCTTCACGGATGAAGTATTGTGTGACATTGCTCCCCTTGAATTTTTTGATGTACTTAGGACAGCCATACTTGTGGAAGCTACATGATGTATATGAATCAAGGCCCCATGCTGTTATTATTACTTTGATAAATAAGTCGTACAGGATACCAGACGTAGCACTGACTATAGCCATCTCTTTGGTTACTGTAAAACAATGCAGTAAGCTCATTTCCAAAACTGGGAAATTTGTTTTCCTAATGATACACCCTCAAGGAAGGAAGAAGATGGCGGCCATGACCTTCAGACAGGGCCCCTCCGCATGACAACTACAGATGGACAAGGTCATGGAGAAGTACAAGGACATATTCACCTCCCCCGCAGGGGTTCCTCTGCACTGTCAGGTCAAGCACTCCATCGATCTGACCCCAGGTGCGCCGCTTCCCAATGGACCAATCTATTGGCGCTCTGTTCTAGAGAACAATGAAATCAAGAGGCAGATTCAGGAGCTGCTTCAGAAAGGTCACATTCGTCCGAGTTCATCACCTTGTGGGAGCCTGATCGTGTTGGTACAGAAGAAGGATGGGACTTGGAGACTTTGTATTGACTATCGAGCACTCAACAAGACCACTGTCCATAATAGGTACCCGATCCCACGAATTGATGACCTTCTAGACCAACTGAAGGGGGGGAAATATTTCAGCAAGATCGATTTGAAGTCAGGATATCACCAAGTACCAATCGAACCATCTGATGTGTGGAAGACTTCCTTCAAAGCCAAGCAGGGTTTTTTCGAATGGTTGGTTATGCCTTCTAGATTGACGAATGATCCTGCAATCTTTATGTGGCTAATGGATGACATCCTGCGGCCATTCACCAGTAGCGGTATACTTGGATGACATCCTGAGCTTCAACTAGAACTGGGAAGAGCACCTCCAGCACATCCGACAGGTTCTCCAAACACTGCGGCAACACAAGTTATGTGCCAATTTGGACAAATGCACTTTTGGCATGACCCAGGTTCAGTATGTGGGATACATTATTGATGAACAGGTACATGTGGATCCAGCCAATATCCAAGTCATTCAGGATTGGCCCTCTCCAACAACTCTAACAAAGCTCCGCAGCTTTCTAGGTCTTGCCAACTTCTACCACAGGTTCGTGTTGGGATTTTCTCATATCACTTGGCCCTTAAGTCAAGTCACCAAGGGAGGAGTGAAAGAAAAATTATTTTGGTTTGAATCTCTACAGAAGGCATTCACAGAGTTGAAAGATCGCCTCTGCTCGGCACTAGTGCTCGCATTGTCAGACTTGCAACAACCATTTGAGTTCGAGACAGATGCCTCTGACTATGCTATTGGGGCAGTCCTTACTCAACACGGGCATCCAGTGGCATATCACAGTGAGACACTTTCAGACATAGTCCGAAAGTATCCCACTTATGACAAAGAGATGTATTCCATTGTGCAGGCCTGCTGACAATGGAAACATTACATTTTGGGAAGGAAACAGTCATCCGCACAGACCACCAACCCATCCAGTTCATATAGACCCAAGGAAAATTGCAGAATGATCGCCATTAGAAGTGGTCCACATGCCTGCAACAGTTCTATTTGAATATCAAGTATAAGAAGGGAAGCACCAATAATGTTGTAGATTGCCTCAGTCGACCATAAATCATGGCATTAACCACCATGCTTAACTTTTGTGGGCACGAGACTTTGGATTGGCCACTTCTCTACAAAAGTGACCTAGAATTCGGCCACTCATAGTAGACACTCTTGGAGGGCCGCCATGTTCCAGATTTTCACCTCCAGGATGCCCTATTATGCCACCTGGGTCACCTTTGTGTTCCTTCAAGCGAGCCTGCCAAGATGATTTTGGAAGCACACTACAGTCAGGCTGCTGGGCATTTAGGGGTCGAGAAAATAGTGGCAGTACTGCAGAAGTATTTCTATTGGCCGAATCTTCGACAGGATGTCGGGAAGTACATCAGATCATGCACTGCATGTGCCATTGTGAAACCAACTATCAAGAAGCAAGGCCTCTATACCCTGCTGCCTACCCCTAGTCAACCTTGGGAATCCATCTCCATGGATTACATGTCAGGCCTTCCTTCCACTAAGGATGGAAATGACTGTGTTTTTGTGGTTGTCAACAGGTTCTTGAAGATGGCCATTATGGCAACATACAAGAAGAATATCATAGCAGAAGCCACTGTTAAACTCTTCTTTGAATGAGTGCCGGTACACTTTGGGATCCCACAGTCTATCATCCCAAATCAGGACAGTAGGTTCCTCGGTACATTTTGGTCCAGTCTCTCGTCGATGTTGGACACCAAACTCACTAAGTCCACAACCTTCCATCCTCAAACTGATGGCCAAACAGAGGTTGTCAACAGGATGATTGTACAAATTCTGTGCATGTACAACACAAAGCATCCACGCACATGGGACAAGAGCCTCCCCTATGTTCAACACAGCTACAACCGAGCTCTCCACAGCTCGACTGGCCACAACCCTTTTCAAGTGGGCTTGGGATTCTAGCCACTATGTCCCATTGATGTGGCCATGCCATTTGCAGTTAATCACGCAGATTCAGCTCATGTCCAGTCTGAAACAGATAAGGAAAATAACTTGATTGAGCACATCCAACATGTTCACCAGAAGGTCCATGATATTTTGGAGAAATCAAATGCCAAGTACAAGCAGTGACATGATCAACATCAAGTGCCACACAAGTTTCAGGTGGGCGACAAAGTCTGGTTGCATTTGCAAAAGGAACGCCTTACCGAAGCCTATCGGAAACTCAGACCACTCCGATATGGTCCTTACACCATTACCAAGGCCATGGGAGATGCATTTGAGTTTAGCATTCCCCCATTCCTTAGCCAGCACCCAGTGTTCAATGTGGACCGCCTTCAGCCATACTTTCCACCATTACTAGACACATCCGACATTGCAGAACAGCTCACACCCACAGAGTTAAATCCAGATTGCATGGAACAAGCACCAACTGATCGGATCATGGACACATAGATCAAGCACACTTTCCAGCAGAATATCCAAATATATCGACTTGTCAAAGCAGGCCAACTCCTTCACCAGGGCAAGTGGCTCACCAAGGACCAAGTTCAGCAAAAGTTTCCTCATCTCATGGAGGAACTCAACGCAATGGGGACCACTGCTTCCTAATGGGGGAGGAATGATCGAGGTGGATATTGGTGTCCACCCACCAAGTCCACTTGGACCCCCACAATTGTTTCTTTTAGCTTTTCAGTTTCCTTAATTCTAGCACAATTTACTATTTTTAGCAGTTTATTGGGTCTTGAACTTCTGGAGCCGTTTTGAGGACCCATGTTGCTCTTCCCAAAGTTGTAATTCTTGGATAGATCCTTCTAATGAGATATTGTACGCATCAAACAGAGATTGTATGCCAAAGTTACGACCTCGGGAAGTTGATGTACCAATTTACCCAAACAGGGCCTACAGTTTGGCGTTTCATCTTCTAGGGTTAGGTTTTTGGATTTTTAGGGTTTTCTCATGTTTCTAAACAAAAAATAGGCCTTCGAGCCTCATTGTAACATATTTCAGAGGCATGTAGCCACCACATCTCTTCTCAGAGATAAGCTGCCATCGCCCTAGCTTGTTTATTTCCATTGTTGTTTATAAGCATATTTCAGTTTTTTACATTAATGAAATGAAGTATTATTTCCACTGCATCTCTATGTTTATGGTTATCTCTATAATTTATTGCGTTCTTGTTTAAATCTAGATCAGTGGTATTAGAGCAGTCTATTTTTTTCTCTGTTTTTCTTTGCAAGTCCCCAACGAGGTCGGGATATAAGGAGTTAGGGCTTGAACTGGTCGAACCTTTGCAAGACCATCCTCGTAAATCCCTATGGCCTCCCATGGCGGATGAGAAGAAAGATGAGGGGGCAGGAGAGCCTATCAAAATCTTGCTCGAAGAAGCCCTCGAGCAATGAAGGAATGTGATGATGGACAGCTCTGTCCAGATCCTTCAGTGGCTACCCAGAGGAGACGCATTGGCTTCCTGCAGCTACTCTGGAAACGCCATGCCCTTTAAGGTACAGGTTAATTTTGAAATCCCCATATTCGAGGGTCAAATAGACGTAGATGTCGTAGATAAATGGTTAAATCTGCTAGAGGGTTATTTTTCTGTTCATGAATTTTCGAGTCGGGAAAAGTTTTTTTCGCTCTTCTCAAAGCAGCCCCCCATGTCAAGGACTGGTGGGAAACCTACTGCGAGTAGAAGGATGAAAATATCGACTCACTATTTTCAGTCGCACCCACCTGGAATTCATTCCGGGATGCCATCAAGGAGCAATACTACCCTGTAGGAAGCTATGAGGATCAATACATAAAGTGGACCATGCTGTGGCAGGGAAGGGACCAAGACGTGCCAGAGTTTACCAATATTTTCCATACCCTTTGTACAAAGTTGGGTATCAAGGATTCGGAGCAGCATTTGATACTCAAATACCATGGGTGCCTGCACAAGTACATCTAGGAAGAAATAGAATTCCTGAACATCTCCTCGCTCAGCACGGCATACCGATATGTCGTCAAGGTCGAGCAAAAGTTTAAATAGAAGAAGCGAGACTTTGGATCTGCGAATTCAAAGCAAGTGAAAGGTGCCCCCAAACTACAGAACAAAGGACAAACCCAAGGCGGGGTGGCCCAAGACAACCCGCCAAAGCTGCAAGCAAAGAACAGTGCCACGAAGCCGAAAATGGACAAGGGAAAATGGTGTGAGTTCCATAAGAGCTCCACTCACAACACAAGTGAGTGTCGGGCCAAGCAGTTACTGGTGGCTGAGCTAAAGGTTTCAGAATCAGATGCATGTTCCAACTCTGAGTCAAAACCTGACAAGGGGAATGACAAAGGGAAGCAGATTATTGATGCGAAGCCCAACGCCACCATTGCCACCACGAAGATCCAGAAGGAGGAACCCGAAGATCCAGAGGAGGAGGAGCGTCTCTTCCACTCCTAGATGTGGGTAAAGAGATTCCTGCTATAATTCATTGTCGACAGCAGGAGCCAAAAGAACCTCATTTTGGCAGAGGTCGTGAAGCGACTGGGCTTACCGACCACAACACATCCACAACCGTACACCATTAGGTGGATTCACCAATGACGGGATCTTCGCGTGAGCCAACAGTTTCGCCTTCCATACAACATCAAGCCCTTCACGGATGAGGTATTGTGTGACATTGCTCCCCTTGAAGTTTTTGATGTACTATTAGGACAACCATACTTGTGGAAGTGACATGTTTTGTATGAATCAAGGCCCCGTGTTGTGATTAATACTTTGAAAAATAAGTTGTACAGGATACCAGAGGTAGCACCGCCTATCGCCATCTCTTTGGTTACTGAGAAAAAATGCAGTAAGCTCATTTCCAAATCCGGGAAATTTGTTTTCCTGATGATACGCCCTCAAGGAAGGAAGAAGATGGTGGCCACAACCTCTAAACAGAGCCCCTCCACATGACAACTACAGATGGACAAGTTCGTGGAGGAGTACGAGGACATCTTCACCTCCCCCGCAGGGTTTCCTCTACACTATCAGGTCAAGCACTCCATCAATCTGACCACAAGTGCACTGCTGCCCAATGGACCAATCTATCGGCGCTCTGTTCTGGAGAAAGTTGAAATCAAGAGGCAGATTCGGGAGCTGCTGCAGGAAGGTCACATCTGTCCGAGTTCATCACCCTGTGGGAGCCCGATCGTGTTGGTACAGAATAAGGATGGGACTTGGAGACTCTGTATTGACTATCGGGCACTGAACAAGATCACTGTCCATAATAGGTACCCGATCCCACGGATTGATGACCTCCTGGACCAACTAAAGGGGGCAAAAGATTTCAGCAAGATCGATTTGAAGTCAAGATATCACCAGGTACCAATCGAACCCTCCGATGTGTGGAAGACTGCCTTCAAAGCCAAGGAGGGCCTTTTCAAATGGTTGGTTATGCCTTTTGGATTGACGAATGCCCCTGCAACCTTCATGTGGCTAATGGATGACATCTTGATGCAATTCACCAACTCATTTATAGTGGTATACTTGGATGACATCTTGATCTTCAGCCAGAGCTTGGAAGAGCACCTCCACCACATCTGACAGGTTCTCCAAACACTGTGGAAACACAAGTTATATGCCAATTTGGAGAAATGCACTTTTGGCATGACCGAGGTTCAATATTTGGGATACATTATCGATGAACAGGGGGTACATGGGGATCCATCCAAGATCCAAGCCATTTAGGATTGGCCCTCTCCAACAACTCTAACAGAGCTCCGCAACTTTCTAGGTCTTGCCAACTTCTACCGCAGGTTCGTGTTGGGATTTTCTCATATCACTTGGCCCTTGAGTCAAGTCACCAAGGGAGGAGCGAAAGAAAAATTCTTTTGTTCTGAATCTCAACAGAAGGCATTCAAAGAGTTGAAAGATTGCCTCTGCTCGGCACTAGTACTCGCATTGCCAGACTTGCAACAACCATTTGAGGTCGAGACAGATGCCTTTGACTATGTTATTGGGGCAATCCTTACTCATCACGGGCATCTAGTGGCATATCACAGTGAGACACTTTCAGACACAGTCCGAAAGTATCCCACTTATGACAAAGAGATGTATTCCATTGTGCAGGCCTGTTGACAATGGAACATTACATTTTGGGGAAGGAAACGGTCATCCACACAGACCACCGACCCCTCTAGTTCATACAGACCTAAGGGAAATTGCAGAATGATCGCCATCCAAAGTGGTCCACATACCTGCAACAGTTCCATTTGAATATCAAGTATAAGAAGGGCAGCACCAAGAATGTTGCAAATTGCCTCAGTCGACCACCGATCATGGAATTAACCACCGTTTTCAACTCTTGTGGGCACGAGACTTTTGATTGGCCACTTCTCTACAAAAGCGACCTAGAATTTGTCCACTCATACCAGACACCCTTGGAGGGTCGGAATGTTCCAGATTTTCACCTCCAGGATGCCCTGTTATGCCACCTAGGTCACCTTTGTGTTACTTCAAGCGAGCATGCCAAGATGATTTGGGAAGCACACTATAGTCGAGCTGCTGGGCATTTCGGGGTCGAGAAAACAGTGGTAGTACTGCAGAAATATTTCTATTGGCCAAATCTTCGACAAGATGTCGGGAAGTACATTAGATCATGCACTACCTACGCCATTGCAAAACCAACTATCAAGAAGCAAGGCCTCTATACCCCGCTGCCTACCACTAGTCGACCTTGGGAATCCATCTCCATGGATTACACGTCAAGCCTTCCTTCCACTAAGCATGGAAACGACTGTGTTTTTGTCGTCATCGACAGGTTCTCAAAGATGGCCATTATTGTGGCCTGCAAGAAGAATATCACAGTAGAAGCTACTGCTAAACTCTTCTTTTAACAAATGTGGGCACACTTTGGGATCCCACAGTCTATCATCTCAGATCGGGACAAGAGGTTTCTGAGTACATTTTGGTCCAGTCTCTGGTCGATGCTAGACACCAAACTCACTAAGTCCATAGCCTTCATCCTCAAACTGATGACCAAACAGAGGTTGTCAACAAGATGATTGTACACATTCTGCGCATGTACAACACAAAGCATCCACGCACATGGGACAAGAGCCTCCCCTATGTTTAACACAGCTACAACCGGGCTCTCCACAGTCGACTGGCCATAGCCCTTTTCAGGTGGGCTTGGGATTCCAGCCACTATGTCCCATTGATGTGGCCATGCCATTTGTAGCTATTCATGCAAATTTGGCTCATGTCCAATCTGAAACAGATAAGGCAAACAACTTCATTGAGCACATCCAACATATTCGCCAGCAGGTCCATGATATTCTGGAGAAATCAAATTCCAAGTACAAGCAACAACATAATCAAATTTGGGTGCCACACAAGTTTCAGGTGGGCGACAAAGTTTGGTTGCATTTGCAAAAGGAACACCTTACCGGAGCCTATCAGAAAATCAGACCACTTCGATATGGTCCTTACACCATTACCAAGGCTATGGGAGTCAATGCATCCACCATTACTAGACACATTCGACATTGCAGAACAACTCACACCCGCAGAGTTAAATCCAGATTGCATGGAACAAGCGGCAACTGATCGGATCATGGACACATAGATCAAGAACACTCACCAACAGAATATCAAACTATATCGAGTTGTCAAAGCAGGCCAACTCCTTCACCAGGGCAAGTGGCTCAGCAGGGACCAAGTTCAGCAAAAGTTTCCTCATCGCATGGAGAAACTCATTGAAATGGGGACCATTGCTTCCTAGGGGAGGAGGAATGATCTAGGTGGATATTGGTGGCCACCCAACAAGTCCACTTGGACCCCCACCATTGTTTCTTTTAGCTTTTTAGTTTCCTTAATTATAGCACAATTTACTATTTTTAGCAGTTTTTCGGGTACTAAACTTCCGGAGCGGTTTTGAGAACCTAAATGACGTTTTTTGGGAAAACTGGGAGCAACATGGGTCCATGGACCCATCTTGCTCTTCCCAAAGTTGTAGTTCTAGGATAGATCTTGCTAACGAGATATTGTACGCATCAAATGGAGATTGTATGCCAAAGTTACGACCCCGAGAAGTTGATGTACCAATTTACCCAAATGGGGCCCATAGTTTGGCGTTTCATCTTCTAGGGTTAGGTTTTTGGATGTTTAGGGTTTTCCCATGTTTCTCAACAATAAATAGGCCTTCGAGCCTCATTTTAACACAGTTCAAAGGCATGTAGTTGCCACATCTCTTCTCAGAGATAAGCTAGCATCGCCCTAGCTGGTTTATTTCCATTGCTGTTTGTAAGCATATTTTAGTATTTTACATTAATGAAATGAAGTATTATTTCCACTGCATCTCTATGTTTATGGTTATCTCTGTAATTTATTGCATTCCTGTTTAAATCCGGATCACTCAGCAAGGATTTGTTGCTTCTCAACCTCAGCAAGGTAAAGCAGTGCACCCTCCCCAACCTTCTAGTCTTGGTGATTACGAGATCCTTATGATGAATTCTGATGAGGTCAATACCTCCGATATCAACTTGCAAACTCAATCGCATCAATATGACAAGCCACCATCTTCGTTCACAACTGAGACCAAAAACAAAACATCTACTCAGCCTCTTACAACACCAAATGGTCCATTACATATCCCTCAACCTTAAGTTGAGTTAAATCCTAAGATCCTCAAGGGATGATTATGCCATAACGCAGCTTCCAACCGAGCTGTCGATATATACAATATAGTAGACAACTTGGCGCAATCACCTACTTCCATGTCAATGCTAGAGGTTCTCCAGTCGTGTCCATCTCAAAAGAAATCTCTACTAACTACTTTGGGTGCATTAGATCCTTCAAACTTTCATTTGATTTTTTTTCCTATTGATCCATCAGAACATCCCCCATTACCTCCATCCATTGCTTTCTAGATACCAATCCTAGTACGTAATGCCATAATCTCTCGATGTATTATTGACGAAGGTGCATCCACTTGTGTTATGTCCACTGCCATTTGGAAACAACTCAAGTCACTTGAACTGTCCCCATCCACCATCACTTTGCGTGCTTGGGATGGTCACCCCTCCCAATCTCTTAGCATGTATCGCAATTTTCCAGTGGCTCTTGCCATAAAGACTATTCATGTAGAAATTTAGTTTATTGATGCCCATCTAGATTAGAACATTATATTGGGTCGTAGTTACACATATTCCATGTCAGCTATCGCATATACAATTTTCTGCAAGATGTGCTTCCCCATTGAAGGGAATATCATCACTATTGATCAGTTGACATATTATGAGTTGTCATCCTTAATCTCCCATGAGTCCATTATCTCATCAATTTCCGGTAAGAAGTTTTCCACCCCTCTCACTGGTGTTTCACTTGGAGTCTACAAAGGTTCCACCTTGTTGGGTTCTTTCCCTGGTCCTCCCCCTCCCATCTCTGATACTAGCTCTTTGATTGTTTCCATGTTACAAGCATCACAGACTGCTCAAAAGTAGTTTGGTAGCTCTGGTCAACAGCCAACTCCTTAGCACCCTGTTGTTACCATCTCATCCGAGCCATCTGGATCCACCTCCCAGGACCTCCTTCGTTTGTGGGTGCCTCTCATTTGTTCCCACCAGGAACTATTCCTCTAGGTCTTAACCATCTAGGAGTTGTTCTGCCGGGACATTACCCTGCAGGAAGATACCTTTTTTTCTTCCTCCTCCTAGAATTTTTTTTGTCCCTGTCATGGCTTAATTGACTCTCCCTAATATGACTTTTGGGATCCTATTCGGGTCAATTGATCCCCCAACGAACACTCTTCCTAGTCAGCTCATACCATATCATGCTTTAACCTCGGTTCAATTGTTCCCTACAACCCCTGTCGCTACTTCAGTTCCACCGCAACCTCAATAGGAACCCACTCCTGTTGTGAAAGCAACCAGATAGGGGGGCAAAACCAAGAAGAAGGAAGCAAAGGACAAGGCTCCCCAAGCACCTCTAGCTCCTAAGCCTCCAAAGTTGACACCTCCATGCACTTTATGTGAAGTTCTTGGGCATTCCACCAATAAGTTTCCTGAACTTTCTCGTCTCAACACTTTGGTTCATGAAACATTTCCTGAGTCTAATATCCTTGAGTTCCAAGTTATCTTACTCGATTCATCCAAAAGACTTAAAACGTTGCTCACAAATCACCCTTGTGCCTTGTGCGATCATTATGGTTACTATTCCCATTATTGCCCCTATCTTGATGAATTTCTTTATTGCCTCCAAGTTCTTCGCGACTTCGAGGCTACTCGTAGTGGATCATCTACTCCTCTAACTATGGATTTTGGTACCACTAGTACACCAGAACAGGGGGAATCTAGTCCCACCATCATTATCCCTCCCCCCGTTGTCGACATGACAGACTCCATAGCCCATATCCTTTACCTGTTGTCATCCTTGAGTTCCTCGCAGGAACACCTTTCTAGGGTTTCTGCGCACGCTTCTATCGAAACTCCTTTATGGAAACCTCAATCTCAACATCGGTAGGTTTTCCATCTACTTTCTCATCGTCTACCATTCCATATGATGTGTATGCGAACCTTCTTTCTCAAGGTGATGCACCAGGTCCCGCTGCCGCATCATGTAGTCAGTCTTCCTCCCATCTGCCCATCTTCCATTCTGATCAGGATATCCTGGAAGCTATGTCTACCGCTGATTAACCTTGGATTTGGGAAGGGGGGCATATCTTTTGGAGGATTTTGAAGGCGAACTCCTTCCTAATCCTCGCAATGCACTCTACCTTAATAAATTTCACCCATATCATATCCCATTGATCTTCGTGTATTTATTTCTGTAATGCATTTACGTAGGTTGCATCATCTCATGTTTTCATGGCCCCCACCGGGCCTATTGTATGTGGCAGCATCATCGAGTCACCCTTGTTCAGAGCATCCGTGATGAGTCACCCTTGCATCCATGGAGTCTGTTTCACATCCCATTGTATCATGTCACATTATTCCATCCATCTTTGCATACCATTCATCCCGTATTTCCCATTTTGGCCTTCAGTCATAATGTCCACCATCCCCTCTAGAGTTAAGTCAGTCGCTACTAGGTCAACCATGCACTTTATTCTCTTACAAGGGAAGTCATTTATTTTTCCCTCAGTCACATTTTCTCCATTTTCCCTGGTGTCAGTCCATCAGTAACATTACTATTTTCCCTCATGCCTTAGTTGAGGATCCTCATTGCCTCACCTATGGCAGGCCCTATTCTGTCGACATCAACACGTTTATTCTAGAAGAACGGCCTAGAGGATGGTGTATATTGATTCCATCTTCCACTCTTGTTCGGTGCCTCAGATTAAGCAAAGGGAATCATCATTTCCCTTTGAATTGGTTTTTTCATGCTTTTGATTCATACACATGATGGTCCAGTGATGCAACAAATTGTACCAGTGATTACGGGCTGTGTGTGAGATTTTTCAGACCTCATGAGGGGGTGGCCCTTTAGGTAGCCCCCCACATGCCCGAATGCCTTCATATTATGCTACAACCTCAGATGTAGTTCAGCATATTTGATGGGTTCGGTTCTTGCCACTTGCAACGCTCATGACATGCATGTCTTCTTCAAATGATCCATTAAGTTTTGTAGAGCCCTTTCCCATTCAGCAAGGCTTCTTTGGTTGCTATACTCTCCCTCCCACTCATTTTTTGAGGGAAGGGCCATTATATCTCATGTACTCAGATGTTATTATATTCACTCCTGGCTCATGGTTTTCCCAGTGCATTATGTATATGGGACACATTGTATTATTTTATGGCTCATTTATGCCAACATGTCATGTACCATTCAGCATGTACTTTATTTCTCAGCTTCATTTTCTTGGGCACATTATTATTTTTATACTAAGTTATCTTGGCGGGTATAGGTATGCCTCCCCTGCCTCACTAAGATCCGGTACCACAACATAAAAGTAGACTTACATTGGTCTCGCCCCCTCTGTCACTATACTCTGTCGCTTCAACTCCATTGGTCTCTCTCTCTCTCTCTCTCTAACTCCACTTCGTTGTCTAGTGATGGTGTACTTACAACGTACTTCGGTCATATGTTTTTCTCCTAACGCTCGTACATTGGGGGAAAATCTGTTATCACCAAAAATTAATCACCTAGCCATAATTTACTAGATGGATTGAAGTACACCATGTAGGGCCAATTTTACCATAGTAAAATTTCTTTCACTGTAAGAAATTACTTAATAAACCAAATTTGTTAAGTCATTTATAATTAAACCCATGAAGAAAAATTAAATAAATCACTATTTATTTAATTACCTTATAGGAATAATTAATTAAACCATTGTTTAGCTAATATTCCTTGTCATATTTGACCCAATTATGAGAAATAAATAGATAAATCATTAATTATCTTATTTTTCTCTAGGAATAATTAATTAATCACTAATTAATTACTATTCCTTGTCAAGTTTGACTAAATCCCATAGGAATACTTAAATAAATCATTATTTGTTTATTATTCCTTAACCATATTTCTTGAGATGATAAATAAATCATTTATTTATTTATTATTTCTAAATAAAAGTTTAGATACTTTTTCCCTCCAACCAAATATAATAAAATAATCCAAATGGTTAATTCTAGAATTTGGATAATAATGTTTTTTTATTTCCCATTATTCAAGAATAACCTAATATTTTTTTGTAAATAGAATGGTTTTACATTCATTCTTCACTTCTGATTATTTTCACTGTTTCACTCATTGTTGTAACTCTGATTATTATCACTGTCGCACTCCATTTTTATTTTCCATTTGAGTTCTCATTGACCTCAAACATTTTGTTTGTTGGGTTTTACACATTATAGAGGAGAGAGACTCTACAAAAGCTGAAGACATTGAGGATAGCCAAGAACCCATCCCATAGAGGGCGACTAGTAACATTATTTGTTCCCTTCACATGTGTCGTTTAACAAAATATATTCTTTATATATCTAGTTTCCATTGGATTATTGGGGTTACTTATGCTTATTTTCTTATTTAATTTTTTTGTTTAACTATTTTTGTTGCATAGATCAGGGCTTTGGCAAGTTTTTTTTCTATCATTTGCTGCAGGTCCACATTGTTTAATAGCCATTTTTACTGTTAGGGTTGTTTTTCATCCAAAACCTAAAGTGGTTTATTTTCATACACCTTCGAGAAGAATACTACATAACACCAACATTCAATAATACTACGGCTACTGCAACCTTCTTATTTTTCAACCATGTTATCACTCGATTTGGAGTTGCAAAACAATTGGTCTCAGACCATGGACGACACTTTGAAGATGAGATATGGCGTGAGTGTTAGCTTCATGGGCTTAGACCCAAGTTCAGAGTTAGCTATGCTAATGCACAAAATTCTATACTACTGGCCCGTTGGGTAATGTTCTGTGTTGGGTAAACCACAATCTCACCCGAGGCAATATTGAGGGATGTTAGAACCAGGTTTCTGGATCCAAAGGGGTTATGCAGTGTGGTTGTAAGGTTTCTATCAGTTTAGGGCTTAATCTGACCTTCACGAACAGTTAAACTTATTGTTACAGTCGCAAAGAATTTTCCTACTTAACATAATTGTGAGCTACGTGTAACTAGTCTAAAATGTATTATTCATCATATAAAATAGTATTTGCAACATCGCAATGTAATTACAGAAGAAATGTACAAAGTTGAATCATAAATAGGTTAAAACACAAAAACTACACAGACATAAGAAGATACATAAATCTATCTCAAATGCTTCTTTATTATTTCAAGTCTTCACAGATGCAATCTTTCTAACCCTACGCAGATAGTTGCAGGGGCCTACATACACAACTATAGACTTACCAAGGTCTCCACGCATACAACTATAGGAGCCTTCCCCTTTGCTTGAATACATAAATATCTCATAATTACAGACTCAAAAACATATCATCTCATCCATTGATTACCTTAGACTTGATAAGACATCCCTTTATATATTGTTTTACCCTTACAATACCATGGTCCACAAACCATGGGTGGAGCTTAAAATACTCTAGATAATCTCATCCCTTTACAAAAGAATGGGCTTTGGCCTGCCTTAAGTCCCCTTTAACTCTTATAACCCTACGTTAATTGCGCTCCACTCCTCAAAATGTGAAGTCTTTACATGACTCGGACAAAACTTAGACCTGGGGGACCTTTACCTAATAGGCCCCCAACACAAAGATGTGATTCGTCCTCGAGTCACTCAGCTAGTATGCCCTTGATCTTTTCTTTTAGGCATCTGTATACATACTTTAATGGATGAATTATTGTTGTTCATTACTCTGCAGCCTGTTGAACTTCGTCCATGAGCTTTTATGTTGTCGACCCTTCTGTTGCGAGGACAATTGTCCTTTGTGTTTGTTGCATGCTCTTCAATTTTCCCTCTACTACCTGTGAGAGTTGGCAGGCCTCATCTGCCCAAGGTTGTTGTTGGGACATGGTCCCCTTGGGTCAATTTTTAGGCAAAAGCCCAAGTTTTTTTGTAAATAATGTAAAGTCTCCGCAAGTTGTGGTCGCGGAGCACGTAGATAGTAAAGTGTCATAAAGGGTTTTACCCTTCTTTTATATAAGTTATGTTGGCTTTTATAGATCTACCCATGGTTCACAGACCATGGGATTGTATAAGTAGGATAGTCTTAGAGACTCTAAAGGAGGTAAGTGATGAAGAAGATGAATGTAATGGGTCAGTAGGAAGAAAAGCGAAGAAGTCTTAGAGTAGAAGAGAGGCTCTGCATCGGTGTGCGTAGAGGCCTAGAGTAGAGTCTGCAACTGAGTAAGCGGACCCCTACAACTGAGTGTGCAGGGAAGTCCTGAGCCTCTAAGAAGAACTAAAGTATTAATATAGATACTATTCCAGAAATTCTTGTGTCTATCTATTTCCTTTTGTTATGAATGAATGCGCTATTATGTTATGATGAATGAAGGGTTTTTGAATTAATACTGTATTGATGGGTGATTTTACATGATATATGTTGTCACATGAACGCAAGTAATAATAACTATTTACACGAAGAATATTTTGTTGCATGTTAAGGTTACGATGATTAAAATGATTTGGGTAAATACGAGATTAAGGGTAATCACAGAGGCACGTAAGTGGTTGATTCACCTATTTAGGGTTCGCAAAGGATGGTCAAGAACATTTGTAGAGGTATAGAATCTAATTAAGGGAAGTTATATCGATAAGCCCTAAAGGCTTATCGATCTGTGCGAAGGAAAGTGTATGGCATAAAATGACATTACACTAATCTCTGGGTGCGGAAACTTGGTTCAGGAATCTCCACATACTGCTTCGGGTGAGACTTCAGTTTGCGCTCTGCAGGTTGATGCTGAAAGGGCTAGTAGTGTAGGGATTTGTTTGGAAAAACTAACTCTGAACCTGGGTCAGGACCCACTAAGCCAACAAATGGTTGCATTTCTAGGACCAAGATCTGCATAAAGAGATGTGTGATGTTGCATCACCGGAATCCAGCAAAGAAAGAAATTAAGGAGTGGTTGGATAGAAAGATCCATGAATTCGCGGTGCAAGAAAAAAGAAATATGCGCTTGACAAAAGAACAGTGGTTGGATAGGTATCTGTACATAGAGATACATGAAATTTTATTTTGTTCATTCTTGATCGATCTATACGACTGGATCACTAAATTGGCAGACAACCAGGGAAGGTGGAGGCTTGACGATCCAATAGTGTGGACCCTGGAGCTAGTGTGAAGATTAGAATCCTCTGAAGTTAAGATTGCGCGCGCTGTCAATCACTAGCTTGATTGCGTCATAGGAGGATTTGTGACAGAATTCACAGTCGATACCTTGGTCAGCTACAATGAAGAAGTGTGATGCTTCTTCAAGAGACCGCGAGGTAAGTATTTAAGATCTTTGCATACTTCAATTAAAATTCTCTTGTGTGAAAAGTGGGTTATGCCATTACCTTGATGTTTGCAGCTACACGAAGTGGAAAGTTATTTAGGGTTAGAGGGAGAAGAGGCCCTGAATATAGCCCGTTGATTGAGCCTCCTCTAAGTGACGATGAAGGAACAGCACATGCTTCACTGCAGAGCATTGTCCAGTTAATAAGGCAAGGGTTCCCATGAATACCCCATCTACCCACACCACCTCCACCCTCGCCTCCACAACATAAACCTTCACCCACACCTCCACCACCTCTGCCACCATTCAATATGTCGAATACAATGAAGTTTCTCATTTTCAAGGGCTTGAGAAATGAGGACCTGGACTAGTTTTGGTTCGTTACAAAGGCCGTGTGGACAACCTAGAATATTACAAATGGTCATATGAAGAAAGCGCAGTTGGTTACTGCTCTATAAGATCTCACATTAACATTGTACATTAAGTAATGCACTGATAACCCACTGGCATCATTGGTCGACACTTAGACATGCTGATTAAGGAATTTAGTAGGCCCAAGACTGAATCACAATTAGTTGTTCGATTCAAGAAAATCATGATGAGGCCTGGAAAAACACCCTTGGAGCCAGATCAAACATTGAAATGCTAGATCCGCAAAGCTAACATGAATCTTACGGATGGAAAACATCACGAATGGTGTCTAGCTTCAGTCTTACCCCATCTAAGGGTTTCTTTATCGCAGCAAAAAATTGGGACTCAGGCAAAAGCCCTGGAAATTGTGATGAGATTGCATGAGACACTGATTCAAGACGGTGATTTAGGAGTTCAATAGATTCACACAGAGTTGTAGAATCTTTTCTTGGAGTTTCAGAGTCTGAAGAAGGATAGAGTGGCTTTGCCAGAGGTGTGCAATGGAGTTTGGTGTCTGAAATGCAAGAGTGAGGGGCATGATAAACATCACTGCCCTGTCTTCACGAGCTATGTTGCAAGATGAGGGCCAATGCCTCTGAGGCTGGAAGCTCAAGCAGGGCCAAGAACAGGGCCCATGCTGTGGTGTGCTATCTTTCAAGTAGATGTAAAGCATGTAACAGACAATTGTCACTTGTTGCAGAAATTTTTGCAGACACTGCAACAACTCTTTTGCAACTTTTGTAAATTGGTGGGCCATGATGAGCATAACTGTCGTAGCTATGAGATGATGATGGAAAGAATGCCTGCATATCGAATGCAAACAGAGGCTCAAACTTCGAATCAAGGCATTGGGCGAGCATGCGGAGGATATCAGGGGTGCGAACAAGGCTGAGGAGGAGGAGGACCTGCGAGAGGTTGGGGACGAGTCATTTGTTACAATTGTGGAGTGATAGGACACTACGCATGGGATTGTACAAGCCCGACACACTTATCGTGCCAATACTATACTCAGTTTGATCATGTGATAGAAGACTGCCCTGTATTGATAGCTAAAATATAGGAGAAGAGGGTGCAACCTCAACAACCTACCCAGAATCTACAGATGATGAGGGCCAAACCCCACAAAGAGGATCCGAATGTGAATATCGTGATGCGAAGTGGAATGATGACCGGCAAAGATAAAGGAAAGTGACCTGAAGAAGGTGAGTGGGTCCACAAAGCTCCAGAAAAAGAGGTTGGGTTTGATTTGGAGTGCGTGAAAGAAATGTTCATGGAAGCAAAGAAAAACTTTGCTAAGGACTCTACCTCAGGAAGCCAAGATAAGATGTCTAAAGAAATGGACCTGTCCATGCTTACTACATTCTTGGAGACTTGTATGAACCTTCTACGTGACACCAAGGCCATGAAAGGATTACAGGAATTGATAAATAAGTGTGACAGAAAATAAAATGCTCTTGAGGGACTGCACGTAATCAAAAAAATTGGTAAGCATAAGGCAATAACAGGGCATGAGATGAGGCTCACTGCGTAAATAGGAGAATATGAAATGGATGAAGTTATTTTGGACTTGGGGTCGGATGCGAACGTATTGCCTAAATAGACATGGAATAGAATGGGGAGACCTGTGCTGCAGTGGTCTCCGATTCAATTAAGGATGGAAAATCAACAGAAGATTATCACCATGGGAAAATTGTAGGGAGTGACAATAGATATTGAAGGCATGAGTGCGCTGGGCAATTTTGAAGTGATAGAGATTGTGGATGACAACAATCCATACCCCGTGCTCCTTGGGATTGATTGAGCTATTGACATGAATGGGGTAATCAATTTGAAGAAGCGGACGATGTCATTTGAAAGGAAATCACTCTGCGTAGTAGTACCTTTGGACCTTGCAGAATGACCGCGCTATACTAAACTAGTCCACGATTATGAGGAAAGCGATGATGATCTGGACCAAATCTATAAAATAATAGTGCAAGACCAAGATTGGGTTAATTCGACAACTGATGGACGCATTGCATGGGACCACGAAAGTTCTTGTACATTAGATTCAAATGAAGAGTTGGAGCACTGGCAAGATATGTTGCATGAAGGATCTACTGTGCGCTGTATCATGATGACTAAATCGTTGCACTGTGTATCATCAAAGGTAAGGATTTTGCCTTATTATGATGGTATAACTGACGTAGATAAATTTTTGGATGCATTTGAAAGAAAAGTGCCTAAGAAGCATCACTTCCAAGCACTAGATTTGGTGTTGCACGCTACACCTGCACAATGGTGGGGTACGCATAAAGGCAAGTTTAATGGATGGCGTGAATACCGAAGAAGGATGAGGTTGCGGTTTGGTTGCCCAAAAGTGCAATTGGCAGAGAAATATGATGGGAGGAGTGATTTGCGTGGTCACTTAGCAAAATGGATTGTCACTTATGGAGAAGAGCCACAACTGGAGTGGGTGCATTTTTTTTGTCACACTTTGGATGTAATACCAATGAATTGGTACTTGGGAATAGAGCCCTGCCACGGAACTGAACAATGGGATGTTTTGAGACAGGGATTTTTGATGACATTCAGCTTTGAGGATGGATTCGAATGCATCAATGAAGCATTGCAGGAGATCAAGGTAGTGATCTTTAGAATAACACAGGATCCCTTGGATTTGATTCAACCAGATTGGACCACCCAGTTGCACCATGCACTGGAGTGTTACAATGTGACTATTGAAGAAGAAGATGGGGATCCAAGGAACATTAACATCCCAAAGGCAGAAGGCCACCACGCAATTGAGCGGTCACAGATAAAGAATCTAGATATCACCGTGCCACTAAAGACTAGACAGGTGAATATTGGCACAAAAGTGGAGCCGAAGTTTGCAAAGATACGGGACTCCTGGGATGATGCTATGGTGGATGAGGTCACTGAGTTGCTCCGCGAATATCAAGATTTGTTTCCCACAAAATTTTCAGACTTGAAAGGCATCATCAGCGATTTGGGAGTGATGAAAATAACTTTAAAACCAGATGTGAAGCCTGTTAAGTAGAGGCCATATCGCCTTAATGCCAAATACAAGGAAAAGGTTCGTCTAGAGTTGGACAAGATGCTTGCAACAGGTATTATTGAACCGGTGGAGGAATCTGATTAGGTGAGTCCCATGGTAGTTCAGGAAAAGAAGCAAAAGGATGAAATCAGAATTTGTGTAGATCTCAGGAAGCTCAACGATGCCTGCATTCATGATCCTTTCCCAACTCCATTCATAGATGAGGTATTGGACAATGTTGGAGGACAGGAAGCATATTCGTTTACTGATGGGTTCTCTGCGTAGCATCAGATCAAGATCGTGCCAGAAGACAGGAGTAAGATTACCTTCACGATTAAGTGGGGACGCTTTCAGTATACGGTAATGCCTTTTGGGCTAAAAAAAGCACCAGTGATCTTCTCGCGCGTAGTCATCGCGGTGTTCAAAGAGTTCAATCACAAATTTTTGGAGGTATACTTTGATGATTGGACATTGTTTGGACTAGTAAAGAGCCATGTATCTAGTTTTCGCTTGATGTTAGATATGTGCCGAAGGTATCAGATCACGTTGAACTTGAGGAAATGCTTATTTTGCATCCCTTTTGGAATATTGCTGGGTCATGTGGTCTGAAGACAAGGTTTAATGGTGGACCCTACTAAGATCATGGTTATAATTAATTTGGAGGTGCCAAGAAGTGTTAAATAGTTGCACACAACGCTGGGTCATACTAGATACTATCAAAATTTCATCGAGAGTTATGCCCATATTACCACACTAATGGAAAAGCTACTAAAGAAGGACGTTACATTCTATTGGGATGAAGAAATTCAGCGAAGTCTGGATGTATTAAAGGAGAAAATGGTCACCGCGTTGATCCTGGTCTTCCTAGATTGGAAGAAGGAATTTCATGTGCATGTGGATGCTTCATATATTGCACTGGGAGCAGTGCTAACACAGGTCGATCAAGGAGAATTGGATCACCCTATAGCGTTTGCAAGCAAGAATTTTTCTAAGGCTGTAAAGAATTATTCAACGACAGAGCGTGAAGGGTTGGCTATGGTGTACGCGCTCCAGAAGTTTAGACATTACCTGCTAGGCAGACACTTTAATATGTATACAGACCATTCTACATTAAAGTACCTAGCCAACAAGCCTATGCTGGGGGTGGAAATTTGCAGACAGATGTTGTTGTTTCAAGAGTATGATTTCGAAGTAATTGTGTAGCGAGGGCAATTGAATGTAGGGCCAAATCATCTGTCGCGCTTTGAAACAGGAGAGGAGCCTACCAATTTAGAAGAAGGGTTTCCTATCACATAGATCTTTGTGGCGCACATTGCAGATAATCACTTTGCAGACATTATCCACTTCCTAACTACGGGAACGTCTCGAGAAGCATACACGAGTCAACAGAAGAAGGAATTGGAGGTGCGTGCGAAAAAAATTTATGTTGTTGCAGGTCACTTGTATAAGATGGGATCAAATGCGATAGTGCAATGCTATGTGTCTGATTTTGAATGAAGCAGTATCCTAGGTGAAGCTCATGGAGGGGTTGCTGGGAGGCCATTATACAGGAAAAGCAACAGTGCAAAAGATTTTACATGCTGGGACATGGTGGCCAACACTACATAAGGACTCCAAAGCATATTTTAGGGCGTGTGATGCATGTTAGAGAATGGGCAATCCATCGTGGAGGGATGAGCTACCTCTAAATCCACAAGTTTCATTGCAGCCATTTGAGAAGTGGGCAATTGATTTTGTAGGACCGGTTCAGCCTCCAAGAAAGAAGACGAGTGCATGGTATATCATCATTGCGACTGAGTATTTGACCAGATTGGTGGAGGCACAACCCGTGAAGGACTGTAAAGTGGAAAAAGCAGCCAAGTTCTTATTTGAATATGTGTTGACCAGGTTTGGTTACCTAAAGATTTTGATGAGTGATTGTGGTATGCATTTCCTCATTGAAACGATCAGCGTGTACACATAAGAATTCTAGGTTTATCACCAGAATAGTACGCCATATCATCCTCAGGCTAATGGGATAGTTGAAGCGTTTAATAAGATATTGGAGAATGCGTTGACGAAGGTTTGAAATTCACAGAGGAATGATTGGGACGTGTGCGTACCATCAGTATTATGGGCTTACAGAACTACTTGTAAGAAGCTTACTGGTCAGACACCGTTTAGGTTGGTCTATGGAATAGAGGTTGTGATGCCTATGGAGTACATTGTCTTTAGTCTATGCATAGTGGCATTCACAGGAATGGTGGGCCACAGAGCCTTAGAAGAGCAGCTCACGCAGATAGCAGAGCTCGAGGAAGATAGATTTTTGCGTGGATTCCATCAGCAGGTTCAAAAGGAATGCGAAAAGGCATGGCACGATCGGCACATCAAACTGTGCACGCTCAAGGTAAATGATTTATTTTTATTATATGACAGTAAGTTTGATAATTTTCTAGGAATATTTCAAACACATTAGCTGGGGCACATGTTATCAAAGAAATTAGCAATGGTGGAGCAGTTCAACTTGTGAAATTAAATGGAGATCCATTTCTTGGAAAGGTAAATGGAAGCTGATTGAAGCCATACACCGGGGATCCGACCCAATGACTATATGATGGTAGCTTAGTCTTAGCACTCCAGGAAGCTGCAAGGAGGTGCGGGACTATAAACTACACTGCTCAGTTTGTAGAGATACGTGACAAGGGGTCTGCGTGAAACAAGAGGGTGTCACAGTACCAAAAGAAGCACGAAAGGAGCTACGCCATAGAAGGTGAGACCGCACAGTGCAGCCAGAGAGTGTTTTTTACCATCACTATTCATGATTTGACTTCCAGGAGATGGTTAAGAGGAGCGAGCGTCCAACATTTAAGGCTAAATTTAAGAGTGAAGTCCTTGGAAATATGCCGCCAATCTAGTATTTACGGATGGATTTTGGGAGGAAGGATTAAATTTGAATTCGAATTTGCCTATAAATTACGTGTGGCCACCCAACGAGAAACAATTTACATTCTGAGAATTTTTGTGTTGAGCTATTGAGTGTGCATGAATCCTCAGTTTTACGCAGATTTGGTCGCTGCTTCTATATTTGAGAAGTTACCTGCAGACACCCAGTAGTTTATCCACAACATAATTGTTTGGTCAATTTAGAGTGTCCTAAATTGCCATATTCATTTTCAATCCAGGAGTCGTAAACTGCTGAAGTGAGGCACACTATATATGCAAGATAACCAATTTCTTACTTTTTGTCGTTTTTGATTTTTAGTTTGTTTTTGGGTTTATCTTCGTTGATTCCCTAATGTGAGATGGCAATTCTAAAAGTCAAGTATGGATAAAAATGTTCAAGGCAATGATGTCCTTTAAAATGATTTCCAAAACTTCAAACTTGCAAAAAGGTTTTAAAACATGCAATGATGAAATTAATTCCTAAAAGAGAATGAAAATATGCCACTATTCTAATTAAAAAATCAGTGAACTATTGATCATGAAACCCAATATCCTTGCTGCTGTCTAAATATAAAAGAAACTGAACTCAAAGAAATCCAAAAATTGCAAGCAAAGTAAGCTAAAATCAGATTACATCAACTCATATTCTGACCCCTCACCATTCATCTCGCTCTGGCTTTCGGAGGTAATCATAAACAAATTGAGCAACCTGATATCTAAATTGCAGAAAATAAAACTAGTATCAAACTACACACTCATACTTCAATCCCTCACCATTAGTCGCGCTATGGCTTTCGGAGGTAACATTAGTCGCGCTATGGCTTTCGGAGGTAACTGAAAATGACATGAGCAATTCAATATCTAACTTGCAGAAAAATAAACTAATATCAAACTACACACTCATACTTCAATCCCTCACCATTAGTCTCGCTATGGCTTTTGGAGGTAACTGAAAATGACATGAGTAATTTAATATCTATCTTGCAGAAAAGTAAATGAGCAAAACTGAAATAAATAAAACAGTGCTAGAACTAAGGACTAAGAAAAATAAATCAGCAAAAGGACAAGAATAATTCCATGTCATTAGTCATTATAAAACTATGTGCAAATGCCCGGGCTGCCTACTGTAATCTGGAACAAACACACTGATCAGTTAACAACAATATAAAAGCATGAGAAATTATGGACAAAAATAAACGTTAATACCATAAACAATGCAATATATACATGTGAATGATTATGGCATAAGGAACATCAGGAAATAAAGCGTGAAACTATACAGCAATAAACAAAACCTCGGTGTGTATAGGGGACCTCTGCACAACCTCGGGCAATTAGCAATCAACCACAAATTGAGCTTATAAATAGAGTCTTCTCATGTATTCAAAATACAGTCATAACACATAAATAAAGTCACGGCACAGTGGGCTCGTTAACAGTCAAAATTACCTTACAAAAGCTAGCTACTATGCGTATGAGAATGCATTATTTATAACAGAGGATGACATAACTACTTTCCTAAAATCTGCACTGATAAAAGACATGTGAACAACCACGTCCAGGAATCTAGCATTATGGCTGTCGTAAAGATTAAATCTATGGAGGGTGGCTGTTGGATTCCGCTTATGGAGCAGTCCCCAGGTGTTGATATGTCCCCTGAGATTTAGGAATGGCCACGCAAGTCTTCACGTGGTGAAAAACAAAGTTCTGTCACCGTGGGACTCTTAGGTTGACCACCGCTTGACTACCTTTGACCACGGCCTTCTTTGGTGGATTCGACTGAGCCAATAGGACTCGGTCCATATCCACGTCATTTCCAACTTGCCCATGTGGCTCGATTTGCCTGAAGACACCTGCAACATAGAATTTAACAAAAAGGCTACGGAAAGTTGAACTGGCTACGGAAAGTGACAAGATTCCGTAGCTCAATGAGCAAAAATCTAATTCAAACAGCAGACACAAAACATAGTTAGGAAACCACTTTATATGCTCTTTTAAACTAATATGCAATGATGTTGACAGCTTAGGAGGTCCAGGTAAGTGGAAAAAGTCTAGAAAGGTGTATAGGAAAGATGCAAGTTTGGGACTCAACAATAATGTCCGCACCAGTAGAGACGCTAGTATTGGGGGAGCTATCGCCTCTAAGGGAGCTTCTCCAGAAGTGATGAGTATGGAGGTTCCAGCTGCAGTGCCTACAGCGCCGAGGTCACTTTCGCCGAAGCCTACACTGGTAAAGGAGGTCCCAAATCCTAATAAGGACAAGCAAAAGAAGCCAGTGCTAGTGCATGAGTCACCGAGGAAACATGTAGCTACCTAGGCCCAGAGGAAAGAAAAACTGAGTGCGAAGGAGAAGGGGAAGGTGGTAGATATGGAGGTTGAGGAGGGCATCAATGATATCGACATTGAGTGGGTGGACTCTATTTCTAACCTACAAGAGTATATCCCTTTGCGCAAGGGCAAGGTGAAGGTCACGAAGGACCCAGATGCAGGACAGATCCTCCTCAACACACCCTATTTCTGGAGAACATCACCTTTGAAGGTCCGCACTTGGTGTGGATCTCGCACTTGAAACTAGAAGACTAGGATTTGGCAGACCATGAGCAGTTAAAGCCACCTGGCTACTGACACCTTCATGCAGAGGGTCTTCTACAAAGAGTCCGGTGTCACCACATTAGAGCTTGTGGAATGGATTCGTGGAGTCAACAAGTCAAGGTTGTTGAACCTGTTATGGGTACCGCACTATCATCGCTCAAATATAAACTTGATTGTGATTAAGTAGTTACTGTCCCTGGTGCATGACAGGTCCTTGTGGTTAAATGTGTTGATCCCCATCACTAATATGCTGATCCATCGGATCACGCTATTGCCCCATTCAGGATTGAACCTAGCCAAGGTGTTTGGTAGAAAGACGAGCGAGCACGGCCTCACTAAGAAGATGAAGGACAAGTTTAAACCTGTGAAGAAACTGTGTGGATACTCAATTACTTCCATCACTGACCCCGCTATCAAGATTGCGATGCAGATTCTGGCTGGAAAAGTTATGAGAAAGTGCCACATGCACGAGATGTTGGCATCAGTGGTTTCATTGGTATCTCAGTGTGTAGAGGGCATACAATTAAACTAGGCACACTACCTGTGTAGTGAGTTCCTCGCGAACTACAAAGAGGCATAGAATGACAGTAAGACATTCCACTATTCGTGGCTATTACTTTCAAGAGTTCTCGCTGCGTGGGATTTTCTAGAGGACAGCTAGTTCCCTCCAGTGGAGAAGGATTTACCGGAAGTCACCAAGTTTTCATCTTTCTGGGCCACCAAAGATGTTGCGCAGGTCACAGAGAGAAAAGTATTCTGGGTGCTGATGGAGGCGAGTATTCACATGGCCATCAACCAAAAGGCGCGGTTGTCACTAACCATGTTTGATCAACTTTCAGGGTACATGGAGTTCAAGGCAGATTTCCACCATGTCTACATCTAGGCGTGAAAGGACCCGGAGTAGAAATGGTTCAACCTACCATACCTTACTACAAATGATGCTATTGAAGAGGTCATCAAGAGTTGGCCATAAGAGTGGCATTCTCCTTCTGACCTAGACACAGGGACTGGCAAGTCTGTGGAGAAGAAGAAAAAGGAAGTGGCCAAGTAGAAGGTTCAGTAGTTGGCTGAGAAGAGGAAGAAAGAGGCTGAGGAAAAGGCCCGAGTAGAAGTAGAGCGCACCGCGAAAGAACATGAAGAGCAGGAAGAGCATGGCTCCAAAAGAAGTTGGAAGTCTCCAATGCCCCAAATGAAGGAGGAAGAATAGTAAGAGCAGGGTGGTGGTGAGCAGCAGGAAAGAACTCCCTTTTGAATAAAGAGGTATAGGGAGCAGGAAAAGGAAGGACAATGAAAGAAGATGAAAGCCACCAAGTCGTCACTAGATCCGATTACTTTGACAAATGGTGACTTGGATGAAATTGGAGACAAGGTGTGGGATACAACAGCAGAACTATCGCAACAGTTTGAGTAGCAACAAAATTAGGCATTGAGCACCATTCAGACGGGTCTTCATGAGTTGCATATCCAAACGACTAGATTCCAGGCAGGTGCAGGATAGAGTAGTACGACATCAAGCAGTTTGGCACTGGGGACCACTCAAGCAGTAGAGATGCTTCGGTCATTGGATCTTCGAGCAGTCATGCTGCCTGATGGAGATTTGAGTGCAGAGGTAGCTGCTAACAAAGCTATTGTCAGCGCTTTGAATAATATTGGCCTCAACCTGGCCACGCTCCCCAACAAGTTTCTTCACACACTGTAGGCAAGTGTGAAAGCAGAGGTTAAGGCCTAAGAGAAGCGCGCGCTGAGCCTAATCAGCAAGTACAAAGTAAATAAAGAACATATTTTCATGGAAAAATCAGCAGTGCTGGAGGCCCAGGAGAAAGTTCAGGCATAGAATGACCAACTAGCAACTGTGGTAGCCGAGGCATGTATAACAATCCCTAAACTGCACATCCCAAAGGAAGCGTCATTGGAGGCAAAGATCAAGAAGTTGCTTGTAGGTGTGCCCGACACGAAGACAGAAGTGGCCAAGGTTAAGTTTGAACTGAACCTGAAAATCACAGAGTTAGAGTTGAATTTACACCCTTCAACTCCGCTAGAGGTCAAAGAACAATGCAAAGCCGCTATGACTGATGCAGTCCCAGTATGGATTCCATGGTGGTGCATTGCACCGCGCTCTTCGAACAATCCAAGGTAGTCACAGCTCTGTAGGAAGATCCTAACCTATAGAGGTTAAACACAGAGGCCCATGAATTGCAATAACGATATGATGAAGCGAGAGTGACGGTGTGCAACGTCGCTATAGCACAAAGATTGGCCAAGCTGCATGGGGGAAAACAATTGCTTGAACAGGTGGAAGTAGAGCAGAGGGAAGAGGTGGTCCTCAAGGCTAGATTAGGGCCTTGGATGGATGAGGCCTATGTTATCTCCACCAGCATTGAGGAGAAGTTGGCAAGCCTATAGAGAACGCGGCAAAAAATCAAGGAAGACAGCATGGGACCAACAACAAAGCAGCTAGTGGAGCAAATCAAATAGGTAGCCAGGCCGAGCGCGACTGAGGAGGCAGTGGCACAAGTCAAGTTTGGAGGCCTCTGTAGTAAGATCTCTACACCAGCAGAGTAACTCGAGGGTGAGTCACGATATTTGTGTTGGGGGCCTGTTGGGACAGGGTCCCCTAGGGTCAATTTTGGGGCAAAAGCCCAAGTTTTCGGGCAAAAATCCCAAGCTTTGTTGTAAAGAATGTAAAGTCTTCGCAAGTTGTGGTCATGGAGTGTGTAGATAGTAAAGTGTGAAAAAGGGTTTTACCCTTCTTTTAAGTAAGTTGTGTCAGCTTTTATAGATCTACCCATCGTCCATGGACCATGGGATCGTATAAGTGGGAAAGTCTTAGAGAGTTTAAAGGAAGTAAGTGATAATGAAGATGAATGTAATGGGTTAGTAGGCAGAAACGTGAAGAAGTCATAAAGTAGAAGAGAGGATCTATAGCTGTGTGCGCAGAGGCCTAGAGTAGAGTCCGTAGCAGAGTGTACGGATCCCTGCAGCTGAGTGCATAGGGAAATCCTGAGTCTGTAAGTAGAACTAAAGTATTAATAAAGAGATTATTCCAGAAATTCTTGTGTTTATCTATTTCCTTATGTTATGAATGAATGTGCTATTATGTTATGATGAACAATGGGTTTATTAATTAATATTGTATTGATGCACGATTTTACATGATTTATATTGTCACATGAACGCAAGTAATAATAATTGTTTACACAAAGAATATCTTGTTGCATGTTAAGTTTACCGATGATTAAACCGATCTGGGTAAATACAAGATTAAGGGTAATCATAGAGGTATAGAATCTGATTAAGTGAAGTTATATCAATAAGCCCTAAAGGCTTATCGATCTTCATGAAGGCAAGTTTAGGGCATAAAAAGACATTACACTAGTCTTTGGGTGCATAAACTTGGTTCTAGCATCCCCCCATATTGATTTGAGTGAGACTTCAATCTTCGCTCTGTGGGTTGATGCCAAAAGGGTCAGTAGTGTAGGGATTTGTTTGGAAAAACTAACTCTGACTTGGGTCAGCACCCACTAAGCCAACAACTCTGTCCGTATAGAGATGATCTATGCCTTCCTCCACAGCTCATCAATCTGTCCCTGCAGAAGTGTTCCTTCTTGAAGATGGGAGAACTTTCGCATAGGTGCTAAGGTCCAAGTGTCGCCAATTTCATCAAATTCCCCCTCAGTGAGGACCAATGGTTCTACAGTGGCATATTTGTCTGACTTTTTCTTCTTCCGTGCACCACCGACACTATTCTTTTGTTACTTCCTTATTATAAATGGGGAATCAACGTCATTTGTTTCCACAACAAGGTCTTCACCACCCTGATCCCCATCACCAATCTCCTGCTCAATTGTGAGCTCGGTTTCCTACGCAGTCTTTTCCTCAAGGTCAATTGTGCTCGTCGGAGGCACCTTCTTTGCATCCTTCTTGGCCGTTGATTTTTTGGCCTACGTACCTTTAGTGGTCTTACTTGTGCCCGCCTCTTTGTCTCTGTTCCAACTAGGGTGATCCAATTACTTGACCACTTTATGATGACCACCGGGATGTTCTCTTCAGAAACTAAGTATGGTAGCTCATACCATACCCTCTCCAAATATTTCTTGGCACGGATAAAGACACTATGAAAATATCCTTTAAATTCGACAATGTCTCTATATTATTGAAATAATGTGGGTGATAGCCATAACCTTTGGTTGCTAACTATGCACAGATCCATATGAAATAGAACATAGAAAATTTTGTTCTCTGTAACCCAGGTCGGTTCCTTTGATACCCACAGTGAGGCATACTTCACAGTCCCATATTTATAACCTTTTTCAAAGTCAAACCACTCAATCCCCTCCATATCCTCCTCATAAATGTGAATTGGGTGGCAAATTTTCCCATATATGTGCCTTAGATGTGTTTCCCCCACTCCTTTTAACTACAATTCTCCTATCAAATCGACCCCAACGGTCATATTCTGGACAAACTGCGTTAGACCCCTTCCTGCATTGCAGTTACCCCTTCTTCGGTGAAGTTGTCTTCATTTGTTCCATCCTCCCTAATGCTTCAGGGGCTTAGACCCAAGTTCATAGTTAGTTGCGCTAACCAACAAAACCTTATGATGCTGCCCCTTTCGGCAAAAATTTGTGTAGCGTAGACCACGGTCTCACTCGAGGAAATATTGGGGGATGCTAGAACCAGGTTTCTACATCCAGAGGGGTTATGTTGTGTGGTTGTAAGGTTTCTATCATTTTATGGCTTAATCCGACCTTCGTGAACCAGTAACCTTATTGGTACAGTCGTGAAGAATTTTCCTACTTAACAAACTGCGAGCTACACGTAACTAGTCTAACATGTATTATTCATCATATAAAACAATATTTTAACCTTCATGATGCAATTGCAGAAGAAATGTACAAAATCGATCATAAACAGGCTAAAAAATAGAAACAACACAAACATAAGAAAATACATAGATTTGTCTCAAATTCTTCTTGATAAGTTCAATTCTTCACAAATACAATCTTTCTGACCCTATGCACACAGTTGCAGAATTACCAAGGTCTCCATGCACACAGCTGTAGGAGCCTTCCCCTTCACTCGAATATAGAAAAATCTCACAATTATAGACTCAAAAACATATCATCTCACCCATTTATTGCCTTAGACTTACTAAGACCTCCCTTCATATATTCTTTTACCCTTACAATACCATGGTCCACAAACCATGGGTGGAGCTCAAAATAATTTAGATAATCACATCCCTTTACAAAAGAAGGGGCTTTGACCTGCCCTCAAGCCCCCTTAATGATTATAACCCTGTTAGCCTCCTGTTGCAATAGGGTTTCATATTTCATGATTGACATTTTTACATGCCAAATATGTCATACTTTGCAAGCTGCAATGTTCCATATTTCCACACGCTGAAATGAAGCATGCTAGTCCAAATGCCACTGTTGTACTCCATTTTGATGAGTTGTTCCAGTTTTGAAGAGTTTTCATTTAAGGGAGGTCCAAACAGTCTAATCTTGGTCTCCCTAGGTTTCAATTTCCTGTTTTAGAATATAGAGAATGTATCTGTCCAAACAGTTTAATCTTGGCAGATTTATAGATAGGTAGATAATCAAAGGGACCCAACTGTTTAATCTGGGCCCTGGCAGAAATAAGGATAGATTTAGATAGGAAAACAAAAGAAAAAAGGAAAAAATTGTAAATCTGGGTCTGCAAGTCTAAGTGCACCCAGTCAAAAGAAGAAAAAATGTTAGGAAAGTAGGTTGGGTAGGTAGCTGTGGTTGCAGAATGGTGGTTTATGATCATTTTTGTGTTCCAAAATGTTATGCATTTTCAGATCACAAGTGCAGGCAGTTTTTCATTCAGAGGAGCTCAAAGCTGGACATCACTAACTCCCCCTTCTCCCTCTTATTCCCCAAGTCACTTACTAATTTCCCCAAAGAGGCCAAGATTTGCTTGAGCCTCTCAGTTTCACCATGTTCCATAACATTTGCCTTGATGAAGATTTGCTTCATTCAAGGATTCCATCTCATTCTTTTCAAAGTTCTTTTCCCCCCAATAGCCCAAAGTCTCTCACCTTGGCGCTTTCTTATCATCTCCATATTAACTCCTAACTCTACTATATAACTCCCTAGTTTCTTTCCCCTTCCCTTACTAAAAAACTATGTATATAAATCCCCTTAAAAAGCATTAAATATCCCCTCCCTGGCACTATAGCCATAGTTCTTCTGAGTTTGGTAAATGTTGAGCTCATCTGGGGCTTGGCATTAGCCTTCCGTGTCTTGATCAGGGGTTAATTTAACATTTGGTTGAATTAATAACCTAAACCCCGCTCATTTAACCCCCAAAACCCATTTTCCCTAAGTCTAAACCCCCCCCCCCACCGCGCCATATGCATATTGGAATATTCCCGGATCCCCATTCGTTAACCTTCCGCCAGTTAGCTGTCCCGTCCACCGTCGGATCGGGCCCTCCCAATCCGACAGCTCTCGCCGATTTCGGAGTGCCCCCTGCGTCTGGACGATAGCCTCCGATATGGCAGTGGTTTTCTCCCCGTACAGCAGACACGCATCCACTTTCTATTGCGTTGGAACCGCTCTGACAGAAACCGCCACCATACCAAAGGCGGTCCGACGGAAACCACTTACCGCCTTTTTCCATCCTGCGTCATTACCCCACCCGCTGACGTCACCATTCCACTGCGGCCTCCTGCCACTGTGTCGTGCCACGTCGCCTTCCCTCGTTGGCCTCCTGCCGAGTCACCCTTGCCACGTCACCTGCACACATGTCTATGCCACGTCACCATCCATACATGATGACATCATCCCTCCACGTCATCATGCTGATGTCATCGCTGATGTCACCCGTCGTACAACGTCCCGTCATGCTGACGTCATCAGCACTTTTTGGGCGCGAAAGCGCAAAATCGCAGCTTCGGAGCCCCGGAATCAGATTCTGAGGCAGTTTTCGATGCAAAATCTGCGCCTAGCGCCTAGCGCAGATCGCGCATGGCTGGATTTTTTAGGCCAAAATGGGGAATCTTTAGGGAATCTTTTCATTCCGCAGCCCCCAGCAAGCCCGAAAGGCGCAGTTTTGACCCGTTTTCATCGCAAAGCTTTCAGGAAGGAGCGCAAGACAGTTTTGAAGCAGACCGAGAGCCGAACAGTGGCCATTAAAGTTTGATTTGACTCACAGCAAGGAGAGAAGCAACCCAGTTCAGTTGTCAAAGTGTATCAGAGGAAAGAGAAGCAGCAAAGTGTACCAGTTAAATTGTTTAATGGAAACCTTCAGTTCCCAAAGAAGGTTAACATTGAATGGCCGTCAACAAAGTCACATCAGGCGGTGGAAGCCCATCCTGGCTCTCAAGTCACAGTTAAGGCATTAAAGGCCACCAAGCAGCAAAAGAACAGAAACCCATGTACAGTTATTGCAGAGAAAAATGCACCATGCCGCCAAGGACGCCACATTTACTCAATTTTGATACGGTGGCCCTCAGCGCAGCTATAGATATTTTTAGCATTTATTTCCTGATAGAATTAGGTTGAAACAATCATTTCTTTTAGACCTATCTTAGGTCAAGATGTAATAGACAATTTTCACTATATATACCGCCCTCTGCATTGTCTCAAGGGTTGGTTGGTTGATAATTTTCATCAGAGACTCGCACTGTATACCTGTTATTTTCTATAATCAAAGATTGCTTAAAAGCTTGGAGAACGGACTGTCTGATGTGTTGTTACTGGTTTTGAAGAAATGAATATGGAATTCATGTGCTGTGATATGAATCAATAAGTGTTTCTTACCTCTGTATTTCGATTTCATGAATGCTCAAGTTACAGAACAAAAGATTAGTCTAGAATTTGCTTAAATGCACTCTATACTCAGTTTCTGTGACTTCTTAATGTTTTCTTCTTGATTTAGGCATAAATATGAATTCCTTTATTGGCTCATATTTGCTCTATTTCACAAATGAATGACTGTTAACTAGGAATTCTTAACTGCTCCTAGGTAGGGTTTATTCATCTTCTTTCTGCTAATTTAATTGAGAGATTCTTAATTGCCTCTCTTTTCCTTAGCTCTCACTCCATCCCTTTAAGTTTAAATGTTGTTTCATATGCAGCTATCTTGCTCCATGTTTGTCTTGTGACCAAGAAAACGCACCAGCAGTCTTACTCTTTGACTCCACGCCCAATGGTTTGAAATTACCAGAGTATGCTCTGCCTCTCTGTTTGAAAGTATTCTCCTTCCCACCAAATTACAAACCAAAACCCCTTGAACCCAATACCTAGCCTAAAATCATCATCAACAAAGCTAAATCAGAAAGAGAGAGCCCTCTTTGACTGCAGGTGGGCTAGAACCTGCAGTCCAAAGTTGGTTAGTGGTTACCTCGGTCGTATCCTTTCCGGAGCTTAAGGACAACCTAAGTGATAACATAATGGCGACTCCACTGGGGATCCCCCTCAGATGATTTCACAAAGAAGGTAAGAAAGCTCCGCTGAGACCATAAATCAAACTTTCCAATTCCAATCGCTATCCACTCTTTAAACTACAGATGAAGCCTGAATGCCAGCCAGGAAGCTTTTGAAACTGTTCTTTGCTTTGCATTAACAGAAGTAAATAAACGCTGCTTCAGTCAATCTTCATGTTAGTTTAAATTGTAGATAGCTGTCCCAAATTTTGACCAATCATTTGTTATTGCTAAAAACATCCACAGAAAAACACCAAAAAATAGGATTCAGAAGCTGGCTCCTAAAAATAACCCACGACATACAAGGTCAAACCCAGATCCAGACCCTCCAGCTGTTTTTGAGAATCCCAACCTAATCCCGAAGATCCTTAGGAAGCGAGAAAGTCAAGAAGATTTTGCTGATTTGAGTTCTGAAACAGCTCGGCCTAGTGCTATTCCAACTCCAGTCAAGGTCTTATTTCAGTCAACCCCTGCATCCCCTTCTTCATCATCCACGTCTCAAAACACTCCTTACACACCCTCATTCGCTCCTACCACTACTACTGTTCCAGTTACCCCAGTTATCCCTGTTATCCCAGTTGTTCCTGTTGTTCCATTTATCCCCGTTGTTCCACATATTCCTGCCAACATGGCTAATAGATATGCACCCCTGCAATTACCTGCTAACGCTGCGGCTTTACCTCAAGATTACCAATCCAAAATTACATATTTTGATTCCACTGGTCCTTTCACAGCCATTCAGCATGCCAAAAAGATGCAAGACTATTTCGAAAACTACGAAATAGATGATGATAGTGTAAGAATGAGAATTTTTGTTCAGAGTCTGACAGGTGATGTAAGAACTTGGTTCAGGTCACTTGGTGCAAACTCCATAACTACTCCTGATGAGCTTTACCAATCCTTTACTACTAGATGGGAGAAGAAGAAAGATCCCTTGCACATACTAGCAGAATATGATACAATCAAACGAGGTCCCCAAGAGACAGTTTTGGAGTACTGTGCAAGATTCAACAATGTTTATAATGCAATACCACAGAACTTGAGACCCCCACCTGACCTTGCCTTGTACAAATTCCCTGACGGTTTTGATCCTGATATGGCATACCAGTTGAAAGAAAGAGCCCCTGCAACCCTTGCAGACGCACAGAATATTGTTGTCACCGTTGAAGCCAACTTAATTGCCAAAAGAAACAGAGCCAGAATGGAAAGAAGAACCACCTTTAAGGAAGAACCCTCAGCCTTTGACCAAAAGCTTGATGCTATTATCAACGGCCTGCAAAGGCTAGGAGAAAGGGTAGAAAATGTTGAGAGAAAAGCATCATGGGAAGGACAGCAGTCCAATACCATAAGGAATCCAAATTTTAGGAAAACGCAGAATACAAATGCTGGTAGATCTGGCTCGGACCATGACATAAGACCCCCTTTCCAAGATAACTATGTTGAAGGATCTACTTCTAGTGAACCCACAGAGGACTCTCACATGAACCTGATGGATCTAAAAGGTGAACATCAAACTTTCTTGTCCCAAGAAGAGCAAAATGAACATGACTGTAATGAGTTTCAGACTAAAACTGGTGAGTCCTTTGACTTTAAACAGGGTTATGATACTGCTGTGTATGAGGTACACAAACAATATAAGCTGAGAACTAGAACTGTTGACATTTCTGAACCTAGTAAAACAAAGGAAGGCAAACAGCCCAACAAAATTAAAAGCAAGGTTGTCATAACAGAAACAGCTGATACAACTGTCCCAAACTCACAACAAGTGACCATAGAAGACATAACAGACACGCAGCCTTCTGTTGATCAACCTCTGCCATTTTCTTCCCCTAAAGAAAGCTCAAACAGCGTCCCAAAAAGCATTCCTGAAGCTGTAAAACCGCAAGCTAAAAATTCCCATAACGCTGATAAGCAAGAAGAAACTGCTAATAATTCAAATGAAAAAGAAAAAACTACCATTTTCAACACCAAGACTCCACTGGAAAAGCCATTTAACTTGGAGACAGAAATAGGAAAACTTAAGATAGCCATTCCTCTTTCAGAACTTGCCAAACATGATGTATATAGGCAACAAATTCAAAAATCACTGCAACTCCCAGAAAACAAAGATGATGTAAATGTTTTGGATGATACTCCTGAACTGCTATTTGGTCCAGAAGTTAATGGAATGACAACACAAGGACCTGTCCCACCCTTTTATACCAGTTTGCACATACATGACAAAGTTTTGCACAACGCTATGTTTGACTCATGGGCATCGCACAATCGCATGCCCAAAGCGGTCATGGAAAAGCTGAACCTTGACATTACAAGACCTTACAAGGATTTGTACTCATTTGACTCAAGTCAAGTGAAATGTTTAGGCCTCATCAAAGACTTGTGTGTCTCCTTAGTCCAATATCCCAACAAGACCATCCTCATGGATGTAGTGGTGGCTAATATCCCACCAAAGTACGGTATGCTCCTCTCAAGATCATGGGGAGCAAAGCTCCAAGGTTCCCTCCAATTAGATCTCTCCTACGCCACCATCTCAGTCTTTGGGCAACCAAAGAGACTGTACAGAGAAACGCTGATGAAATATGTAGTGAGTAGTGAGAGCAAGCTTGAAAATTTTCCCATTTATTCAATCCATTCCGATATGGATTCCTTCATTCTGTTTAATGATGATATACATTCTCCAATTGATGATGAGCCCGTGACTCTAGAACAACTAACGCATATCAATGAAGAGTCAGTTGCCCACACGAAAGAATTTGTCAAAACAGCAAATGCAACCAGCCTGTTAGAAGAACCTCCCAAAACAGAAATTTTAAATCTGCCCAATCCTGAAACAGCGCGAACTCTTAGTACAAACCATAAGCCAGAAATCACATGGTACCTAGAGTTTGATGGCTCTGTTAACAAGTTAGGAGCAGGGGCAGGTGTCTGGATTCACAACACATTAAAAAACCATGCAGAAGGACATGCTTACAGACTGAATTTCAAGTGTACAAATAACATGGCAGAGTATGAGGCTCTGCTGTTAGGCCTTAAACTCCTCAAAGCTATAGGAGCTATAAAAGTGTCTATTCTAGGTGATTCTGATTTAATAATACAACAGATGAAAGGTAACTTTCTTACCAATGACAACAGGATGAGAGCCTATAGGACTGCTGCTACCAATATACTCCAGGCATTCACTGAATTCAAGCTAGACAAAATTTCAAGAAATCACAATATTCATGCTCATAGCCTGGCCACTTTTGCAAGTACGTGCAAGCTGCCTTTCGACCCAAATCATCACTTCACAGCTGAAATAAAACATAGGCCCACTGTCCCAAATAAGGTTACAGACTGGCAAGTATTTGAAAACGATGCCCAAATTAATAATTTCCTCACCCTTGAGCATGAATTTTCAAATATTCACATAGACATGGATGCCCTGACGGACCCAGAACAGCAAACAAATGAAAATCAGCACACTGTAACAACTGCAACAGCCAAACAGATCCTGAAACCAACTATTTTTGACAGCAAAAACATCGAACAGCTGAAACAAATGCACTTGGAAGAAGCAGACAAAACAGAGGCAGACGTCATTGACTTGAGAGACAATTTTTTGCCTGCTGGCCTAACCCCACTAGAAGACATGTTTGACGCTAATGATGTCCCCAGAAAACCAAAATTGCAGCCGATAAACACTGAAATAGAAGAGCATAACATAGGGACACTAGAGAATCCAAAAATGATCAAATTGTCCAAGAATCTGCCGCCAGATCAAAAGCCCAAGTACATTGATCTATTCAAAGAATTCCAAGATGTATTTGCTTGGAGCTATGAGGATTTGAAATCCTATGACACTTCCGTAATCCAGCATACAATTCCATTGAAGCCCAACTAGAAACCCTTCAAGCAGAAACTAAGAAGAATTAATCCCATGCTTCTCCCCCCAATTGAGAAGGAAGTAAAGAGGATGTTTGAAGCAGGCATAATAGCACCCATCAGATTTTCCGAATGGGTGTCCAATCTGGTTCCTACAAGGAAAAAGACAGGTGAAATCAGACTATGTGTAGATCTGAGAAATTTAAATCAAGTTTCCTTAAAAGACCACTATACTTTGCCCAAAATGGACCACATCCTACAAAGAGTAGTGGGGTCATCTAGAATCTCTTTGCTAGATGGTTTTTCAAGTTTCAACCAAATACTTGTTCACGCAGACGACCAAGATAAAACTGCCTTTACCACACCATGGGGAACATTTAAGTATGTAAAGATGCCATTTGGACTTAAAAACACTGGTGCCACATTTTAGCGAGCAATGGATATTGCGTTTGCTAAAGAAATACATGACTTCCTGGTTGTCTATCTTGATGACTTAACCCCATTTTCCAAATCTGATGAAGAACACCTCAAGCATCTCAGACAAATTTTCATGACATGCAAGAAATATGGTATTTCCTTGAATCCCAAAAAATCTCTCTTTGGCCTTGAAGAAGGCAAGTTACTTGGCCACATCATCTCAAAGGATGGTATTAGATTTGATCCGGAAAGGATCCAAGCCATATTGCAAATCCCATACCCCAGAAACATAAAAGAGCTACAAGCGTTCCTTGGGAAAATCAACTTTTTAAGGAGGTTCATTCCAAATCTAGCCGAATTAATAAGAACATTAAGCAACATGCTAAAAAAGGATGCCAAGGTAAGATGGTCTCTAGAAACCAAGCAGGCTTTTGAGAGTATCAAAACTGCATTAACCCAAACCCCTGTTCTCACAAGCCCACAGTTTGACAAAGATTTTATTATATTTTCATTTGCCTCAGATCACACCATCACTGTCGTCCTGTTACAAAAAGATGAAGAAGGAAACGAAAAACCAATCGCATTCTTTAGCCGAGCTTTAAGAGATGCCCCTCTGAAATACCCAATAATGGAAAAACAGGCCTACGCACTTGTCAAGGCCATCAAGGATTTTAGGGTGTACATATTGTATTCACACGTGATTGCCTACGTCCCACACGCTGCTGTTAAAGACATATTGACCCAAGACGGACTAGAAGGAAAATGAGGCAAATGGATCGCAAGTATCCTTGAATATGACATTGAAATAAAACCAACCAAGCTGATAAAGGGACAAGGTTTAGCTAAACTCATGTCCGAAACAAACTTTCAGGTCTTAGACATTAACCAACTGGACAATGAAAAGGAGCTGGCGACTCCACAGATCAGTGAAATATTTCTGCAATGCCCCTGGTACACTGATATTTGCTTTGTATTGTTTAACCTGTGTGCTCCCCCAGGATTGTCCAGGACAAAGAAAAGATTTTTTAAAATGAAGGCTTTAAAGTTTTGTGTTATAGATGGTGCATTATTTTGGAGAAATCATGAAGGTATATTGCTTAATTGTTTAACCATGAATGAAACTAACAATGTCATCAAATAATTCCATGCAGGTGACTGTGGAGGACATCTATACTGGAAGACCACAACTGATAAAATCTTGAGAGCTGGTTTCTACTGACCCACTCTTTTTGCAGATATAAAGAAATTTTCCATGTCATGTCACAAATGCCAAATTTTTGAGGGCAAGAAAAAGTTGTTACCCCTGCCCCTCAAACCCATCTCAACAGAAAAACCTTTTCAACAATGGGGCCTTGACTTCATTGGGGAAATCCATCCCTCTTTCTCAAGCCAGCACAAATGGATCCTAACAGCCACTGACTATTTCACTAAGTGGGTTGAAGTTATTCCCTGTAGGCAGGCCAATGACACCATCATTATCCAATTCCTTGAATGCAATATCCTTTCTAGATTTGGCTGCCCTGAGAAAATCATCACTGATAATGCCGCTGCCTTCAAGTCCAAAAAGATGATTAATTTTTGTCACAAGTTTCATATCACCCTGGGCCACTCTACAGCATATTACCCTCAAGGTAATGGACTGGCCGAATCATCTAATAAGAGCCTGATCAACATTATCAAGAAGACCCTAGAGGAAAAAAAGAAGAACTGGCACAAAAAGCTGGTAAATGCCCTATGGGCAGACAGACTTTCAAGCAAGAAATCCATTGGGATGAGCCCTTACAAGCTGGTTTATGGCATGGAGGCCAGATTTCCTTCTTCCCTGGGCATTCCTACTATCAAACTGTTACAAGAAATTTAGGATGAACCAAATGACATTCAAAGAAGAATTAATCAGACAATTCACCTTCAGCAAACCAGAGAGCAAGTTTATGACAGAGCACAAATTTTGCAAGAAAAGCTCAAAAATATGTTTGATAAGAGAGCTAAGGCTGAGGATTTCTACATGGGTGACAAAGTTCTGAGGTGGGATTCACGAAGAGAAGACAAGGGCAAACATGCCAAGTTCGATTTTTTATGGAAGGGGCCATTCGTTATTTCTGTTGTTCAGGGAAATAACACATATTTTCTCAGATCTATAGAGGGCGACAATGCTGAAGAAGGCACTTTGAATGGGCGTATGTTGAAGCATTACCACGATCCATTGTGAAAGAGCATGCTGCTCAGTTTTGTATATATATTTTGTACAACAATATTTTGTATATATTAGCACTCTATTTTTATTTCAGCAGGCCAATTGTTTGAGGAATAGCAATGAATTTTATGAGGACGCAGCCTATGCAAATTTTCCAGTTTCGCAGCTCTGTCTCTGCAGTATTCACAGCAAAACATCAAAAAGAGGAGAGCTGTCACCTTACAAGCAATTCATGGCAGAAAAAGAAGTGTTTACGGTTTCCGATCAGAGGTATCAAAACAGAGCAGAATTTTCAGTTTATATTAGCACCATTGCTCAAAGTAAAAACGAGGTAAACAAATCAATCTTGATCCATGAATTAAGATTATCTCAAAGGGCATGTTCAAGCAAAATCGTCTATAACACCAAGCGCGCAAAAGAAAGCAGGCGATGCTATACAGTGCACCAAAGGTTCAATTGAGAGAAAGTGCTGTTATTATCCCAAAGTTTCAATTATCTAACAGCCAGTACAAAGAAGTTTTTCAGTCTACAGCAACTATAGAAGATCAAGGCAGTCTGACCTACTGTTCTTGACTTTTCACAAGGAAAAGCCATCCCCAAGTGGAGCCACTGTTAGCCTCTTGTTGCAACAGGGTTTCATATTTCATTATTGACATTTTTACATGCCAAATATGTCATACTTTGCAAGCTGCAGTGTTCCATATTTCCACAAGCTGACATCAAGCATGCTAGTCCAAATGACACTGCTGTACTCCATTTTGATGAGTTGTTCCAGTTTTGAAGAGTTTTCGTTTAAGGGAGGTCCAAACAGTCTAATCTTGGTCTCCCTAGGTTTCAATTTCCTGTTTTAGAATATAGAGAATGTATCTGTCCAAACAGTTTAATCTTGGCAGATTTATAGATAGGTAGAGAATCAAAGGGACCCAACTGTTTAATCTGGGCCCTGGCAGAAATAAGGATAGATTTAAATAGGAAAACAAAAGAAAAAAGGAAAAAATTGTAAATCTGGGTCTGCAAGTCTAAGTGCACCCAGTCAAAAGAAGAAAAAATGTTAGGAAAGTAGGTTGGGTAGGTAGCTGTGATTGCAGACTGGTGGTTTATGATGATTTTTGTGTTCCAAAATGTTATGCATTTTCAGATCACAAGTGCAGGCAGTTTTTCATTCAGAGGAGCTCAAAGCTAGACATCACTAACTCCCCCTTCTCCCTCTTATTCCCCAAGTCACTTACTAATTTCCCCAAAGAGGCCAAGATCTGCTTGAGCCTCTCAGTTTCACCATGTTCCATAACATTTGCCTTGATGAAGATTTGCTTCATTCAAGGATTTCATCTCATTCTTTTCAAAGTTCTTTTCCCCCCAATAGCCCAAGGTCTCTCACCTTGGCGCTTTCTTATCATCTCCATATTAACTCCTAACTCTACTATATAACTCCCTAGTTTCTTTCCCCTTCCCTTACTAAAAACTATGTATATAACTCCCCTTAAAAAGCATTAAATATCCCCTCCCTGGCACTATAGCCATAGTTCTTCTGAGTTTGGGAAATGTTGAGCTCATCTGGGGCTTGGCATTAGCCTTCCGTGTCTTGATCAGGGGTTAATTTAACATCTGGTTGAATTAATAACCTAAACCCCGCTCATTTAACCCCCAAAACCCATTTTCCCTAAGTCTAACCCCCCCCCCCGCCGCGCCATATGCATATTGGAATATTCCCCGGATCCCCGTCTGTTAACCTTCCGCCAGTTAGCTGTCCCGTCCACCATCGGATCGGGCCCTCCCCATCCGATGGCTCTCGCCGATTTCGGAGTGCCCCATGCGTCCGGATGATAGCCTCTGATATGGCAGTGGTTTTCTCCCCGTACAGCAGACACGCGTCCACTTTCTATTGCGTCGGAACCACTCTGACAGAAACCGCCACCGTACCAAAGGCGGTCCGACGGAAACCACTTACCGCCTTTTGCCATCCTGCGTCAGCACCCCACCCACTGACGTCACCATTCCACTGCGGCCTCCTGCCACTGTGTCGTGCCACGTCGCCTTCCCTCGTTGGCCTCCTGCCGAGTCACCCTTGCCATGTCACTTGCAGACATGTCTATGCCACGTCACCATCCGTACATGATGATGTCATGTTGACGTCATCCCTCCACGTCATCATGCTGACGTCATCGCTGACATCACCCGCCGCACAACGTCCCATCATGATGACATCATCAGCACTTTTTGGGCGCGAAAGCGCAAAATCGCAGCTTCGGAGCCCCGAAATCAGATTCTGAGGCGGTTTTCGATGCGCGATCTGCGCATCTGCGCCTAGCGCAGATCGCGCATCGCTAGATTTTTTAGGCCAAAATGGGGAATCTTTAGGGAATCTTTTCATTCCGCAGCCCCCAGCAAGCCCGAAAGGCGCAGTTTTGACCCGTTTTCATCGCAAAGCTTTCAGGAAGGAGCGCAAGACAGTTTTGAAGCAGACCAAGAGCCGAACAACGGCCATTAAAGTTTGATTTGACTCCCAGCAAGGAGAGAAGCAACCCAGTTCAGTTATCAGAGTGTATAAGAGGAAAGATAAGCAGCAAAGTGTACCAGTTAAATTGTTTAATGGAAACCTTCAGTTCCCAAAGCAGGTTAACATTGAATGGCCGCCAACAAAGTCACATCAGGCGGCGGAAGCCCATCCTGGCTCTCAAGTCACAGTTAAGGCATTAAAGGCCACCAAGCAGCAAAAGAACAGAAACCCATGCACAGTTATTGCAGAGACAACTGCACCAAGCCACCAAGGATGCCACATTTACTCAATTTTGATACGGCGGCCCTCAGCGCAGCCATAGATATTTTTAGCATTTATTTCCTGATAGAATTAGGTTGAAACAATCATTTCTTTCAGACCTATCTTAGGTCAAGATGTAATAGATAATTTTCTCTATATATACCGCCCTGTGAATTATCTCAAGGGTTGGTTGGTTGATAATTTTTATTAGAGACTCGCAATGTATACCTGTTATTTTCTATAATCAAAGATTGCTTAAGAGCTTAGAGAACGGACTGTCTGATGTGTTGTTACTGGTTTGAAGAACTGAATATGGAATTCATGTGCTGTGATACGAATCAATAAGTGTTTCTTACCTCTGTATTTCGATTTCATAAATGCTCAAGTTACAGAACAAAAGATTAGTCTAGAATTTGCTTAAATGCACTCTATACTCAGTTTCTGCGACTTCTCAATGTTTTCCTCTTGATTTAGGCATAAATATGAATTCCTTTATTGGCTCATATTTGCTCTATTTCACAAATGAATGACTGTTAACTAGGAATTCTTAACTGCTCCTAGGTAGGGTTTATTCATCTTCTTTCTGCTAATTTAATTGAGAGATTATTAATTGCCTCTCTTTTCCCTAGCTCTCACTCCATCCCTTTAAGTTTAAATGTTGTTTCATATGCAGCTATCTTGCTCCATGTTTGTCTTGTGACCAAGAAAACGCACCAGCAGTCCTACTCTTTGACTCCACGCCCAATGGTTTGAAACTACCAGATTATGCTCTGCCTCTCTGTCTGAAAGTATTCTCCTTCCCACCAAATTACAAACTAAAACCCCTTGAACCCAATACCTAGCCTAAAATCATCATCAACAAAGCTAAATCAGAAAGAGAGAGCCCTCTCTAACTGCAGGTGGGCTAGAACCTGCAGTCCAAAGTTGGTTAGTGGTTACCTCGGCCGTATCCTTTCCGGAGCTTAAGGACAACATGAGTGATAACAAACCCTATGCTAATCACGCTCCCCTCCTAAAAATGTAGAGTCTCTACATGACTCGGAAAAAACTTAAACCTAGGGTAACCCTACCCAATAGTGAGTTATCCTCTTTGTTGGGCTTTGAACACAAATATTCGTCATCTTATTACCCCCAAGGCAATGGCTAGGTTGAAGCTTCCAACAAGATCCTTAAGGCTATGCTTCAGTGGACAATGAATAAACACAAGACCAACTGGCATTTAATGCTCTTCCCTTCTTTGTGGGCCTATATAACTTCTGACCAGACTGCCACTGGGTTCAATCCTTTCCATCTTGCTTTTGAAGAGAAGGAAGCTTCACCAATTGAGTGTGAAATCCCTTCCCTTTACCTAGTCGTCGAACTCCTCCCAGACACCCAACCATTATAACAATGACTCACCATGCTTGTGCGCACCTCTGAACACCGCCGTGTTTCATTACAAACCATCAAAATGACCAAAAGGTGCACCAAAGCTCAGTATGACCACAAAATCCACCCTCGTAACTTCCATGAAGGTGACCTCGTTCTTGTGTATGACCAAGCCCATGATGTCCTAGGGCATGGGAAGTTCGAACCATTATGGCTAGGTTCTTATATCATCCATAAGTGTTTGGGCCAGGGGGCATACCTATTAGAGGATCCAGAAGAATAAATCCTTCACAATCCTCGAAATGTGCTCTACCTCAAGAAATTTCACCCATATAATTTACCATTGAAATTCTTGTATATCTTTCTTTCTTCTTGCATTTTGGTATTTTTCATTCCCCCCACATTCTTACACATTGTATTCTTGTGTCTTTCAAATGGATCCATCATCCACACCTTATATCAATTTTCTCGATGCTGCGAGTCACTTCACCAAGAATCTTGCCTCAGCGACTTGGGACATTTTCACCCCCTTGCATTTGTTAGTCCATTCAAACAGCATTTGGATTGGCTCTGCCACCAATAACCTGGCTTAATATGATGTTGTGATAGGTTTGTTAGCTAATGCCCTTGACCGTCACATCCCTCGCCTTCATGTTTGTCTAGATTCCTTGCTACTTGTCATGCAATTGAATGGTGTTTATCATGTGCATAATCCTATCATATTTAGAAAATATCTATGAGTTAAGCTTTTAAAGCATGAATTTGAATCCATTTCATGCAATCATGTTCCTAGAGACCATAATCACTATGTAGATACCATTGCAAATAACATTCTAAATTGGAATTTATCACATGAAAGAAGACATCCATAAACAAATGGCGAACCACAATCATCACACAAAAGATGCATAATCATAAATATGTATTGCCATACAAAGTTTTGAGTTCACTACTCTAAATACATCTGACATGCTCACTAACATGTTATCATAAAAACCAAATGGTACCTTCCCAAAGTATAGTGAGCATAAAACTGTCCCAAATGAATATCTATCATTGGTCCTTCATCTGCATAATGTCATTTGTCATTTCAACGACAACAACATCACCTTGGACCACCCATACTAGGTCTCTCCCAACACACTTTCCACCATCATCCTCTTCCCTCGAGTTATATGGTGGAAGCCATGGTTACCACAAATCCGTAACACCATTGCAGATGTAACTCATGTCTCAAGCCTCTCCAAGTCATTGATATGCATGGTCGTGCCCTTTACATGACTCCCCAGTACATAGTGATTATCAACAAACTCATTTATATGTCTCCCACGAGGCAACACTAGATGTATCTCCCCTACCACCACTAGGGGGGTAGTCTTATCAGAAAATATATGTCTTGCATCATGATCTTGATCCTATGCCCTTGTACTACAAAGGCCTCCTCATCTGGGTCCCAGTAACTCACTATCCTTGATAGCAAGGGCTCACCATCCCTCCTCATAGGATTCTTGTCAGCCGGATAAGTCGTTCTTGCGAACAAGACTGACCTCCCTAGTATCTAATGATATCTAGCGACAAGAAAACCAAACAAATTCTATCTTTCTCTAAATATGCAATTTATAAATAAAGGCAAACATGTGTTTTAGGCCTACCTTGGGTCCAATGCAAGTTTGTGGAAGCCATGCTCCGTTGATCCAAATGAGCTCCCTTGTAGAGAATCTGCAAACACAAACAAGCACACACATTAAATAGCACCTGAAAAGCCAATATAATAAAGCATACTTATCATGATGATCAAGGAATTCATGAAACAAATCACATAAGACAATTTGTAGATAAAAATGAATCTGATTGTATTAACTTAAATCAAAGAAGAACTTTACAACCTTGGTGCCTTGATGCTGTACAAGCTCCTCCCAGGGTCCAGCAAGAAGTCTCCTCTACTTTGACAAGTTTCACTCTCTTCCCAATGAAGCCAAAAGGTATGTGATCTCTCCTCTCAAGCTTAACTAGGAAGTCTCAATTCCAATAGCATTTACCCTCAAAAATGTTCAGCTTCTAACCTCCCTAGCAACTAGCCCAATGCCTCAATTTATAGTGCAGAGGAGGGAAGTTACTAGGTCCACCTTCAAAGGGATAGAGCCCTCCTTCAAAGGGATAAGCTCCTCTCATCAAGGGGTTAGCTCCTTTAGTTATGGGATGCATGAACCACCTAGGAGCGAACCAACCACGTCAAGATTCCTTCTAGAAACGTCCAGAATTAACCCAAAGTGAGTTTTTAAGAATAAACTTGCGCCTTTTTGACTTTCACAGGGGCCCGCACCCACTCCTTTAGAGACAGAGCGGGCAGGTCCGCAGGTAACATGACCAAGGGGTGCGGGACCGTAGGTAATGGTAAGAGAAAGTGCGGAACCAGAGTTTTAAAGATTTTCAAAGACTTTCTCTCATTTTTAAAGCTTGACATGAAGAGCTGAGGCTTGAGACTTGCTAAGGAGGACAGTATGAATGATGATAGACCCATACTGACTGCAAATAGTCATGGTGACAATATTTTGTGTAACAATTCTCTAAGAAATTCAATACGTCATACCGTCCCAACATCCCTATCACTGCTTGATTCCCATGAATCTTAGCATGGAGGGACACCAAATATTGTTCTCGCCATAATATCTTTAACTATGCCATACCTGCAAATAACATTATGTTTTTTCATTCAAGATTCAAAGACATTCATGACTAGTACTTAACTTCAGCTTCCAGTAGACCACCAATCCTCTCAACCTATAATGCAGTTTTTTCCCTCCAAAATGCATTAGACGCACTTATGGGCCTAATTTATACACTCTAGAGCATAGATCAGGCTCCAAAAATTGTGTTACGACTATGAGGATGAGAAGGGGTCCCCCGCATAGAGTTGAATCCCTAATTTGAAAATCTAATCCACCAAAAATGATGAGTATGATTAGGCCACCTACCTCCAACTTGCTGATCCTTATTCCAATGGTCAGTTTGTCTGCAATGATCTCCACAAAATTTAGGGTCTTCTACTCCTCTCCAAATTATCCACAACTTACTATGGAAATGAATTAGATTTGGAGGCAAAAGGCCCTTTTATAGGAAATCCATAGTTTTTTCATCGCCCATTGCGACCAAACCATAGCTTCGTTTGATGAACCATAAACATCATTGGAAATATCTCACTGAGTTCTATAATGGGTCTCTCTTTATTTTTGGTAATTTGAAATTTCACCCAAAAGCCATTTTTTCCATTAGGTCTCACTTTTCCACCTCTTAAAACTGATTCTCTTCATTTGAGCCACCCATACCCTGGTACCACTTTATCTTTTCATTATTTGACTCACGTGTTGATTTTGGTCATGAGTAACCATAATTTACTCATGTTTTCATGGTCCCCTCTGGGCCTCCCCATGTGGCAGCATCATCGAGTCACCCTTGTTCAGAGCATCTAAGATGTGTCGCCATTATATTTATGGAGTTTTTTCCGACTCCCATTGTGTCGCATTATAGTGTTTTATATGTCGTTGTGTCACATCCCTCCCATTTTACTCATAGTTGACCTCCAACTGTACTACTCTATCTTTGTTGAACCCCCATTTGAGTCATCAACCATCCCCTCCAGAATCGAGTCAGTCGCTACCAGGGTAACCATTCTTATTATGCTCTAACAAGGGAAGTCATCCATCTTCCACCCATTTTATTTCCTTCCATCATTATCCCTGGTGTCAATCTAGCAGTCACTCTACTATGATCCCTCATTCCTTTGTTGAGGATTCCTCATTGCCTTAACTTTGACGAGCTCTCTTCTGTCGACCTTAGCACATTTATTCCAGAAGAGTGGTATAGATGGCAGTGTACCTTGTTTCCAGCTTCCATCTTTGTTCGGTGCCTCAAATCAAGAAAAGGGACTCATTATTTCCCTTTGACTTGGTTTTTTCTCATGTGCTCGACATCAGCTCCTTATCGCATGATTGAGATTCGTACACTTGATGGTTCGGTGATCCAACTGTTTGTCCCAGTGATTCATGGGTGTGTGTGAGATGTTTCACATGTCATGATGGGGTGACCCTTAAGGTAGCCCCCCACATGCCCAGATGACCACAGATGTTGATCCATCCTCAGATGTAGTTTCGAGGATGTGATGGTTTTGATTTTCGCTGCTTGCAGCACCCACAACATGCATTTCTTAATATGATCCATTTAGATCTTTAGAGCCCTTTCCTATTCAGCAAGTCTTCTTTGGTTATGATCCCCCCTCACCATGTCAGCTTGAGGGGCATTATATCTTATGTACTCAGATAATGTTGAATGTAGTCCTGGCCTATGTTTTCCAGGCGCATTATGTATATGGGATCCATTGTATTATTTTTTGGTCCACTGACACCAATTTATCATGTATCATGTATCATGTACTTTGTAGCTCAATCTCACATTGTTAGGCTCATCATTATTCTTTGTATGCAGTTATTTCGACGGGTATGGGTAAGCCTCCCCCACCTCATTTGAGATCATGTACTACTACACAAAAGGAAACTTCTATATGTTTAGTAGGTCTCGCCCCCTCCATTATTCGCCTGTCCTTGACTTGCTTCAGTTCTCTCTCTCTCTTTCACTCCCCTTTTTGTGTCTTGTGGAAGTGCAATTTACAACGTATTTCGGCCATACGATTTTCTCTTAAGACTCATACATGTGGGGGCAATCTGTTATCACCAAAAAATGATCATCCAACCAATTATAACTAAGTGGATCGAAATACGCCATGTCGATTTAATTTTACCATAGTAAAATCACTTTCACTGTGGAAAATAATTTAGTAAATCACTTTTATTAAATTATTTTCTGATTTAAGTCAAAAAACCCCATGAGAATAATTAGATAAATCATTATTTATTTAATTTTCTCTAGGAATAATTATTAAATCATTATTTAAATAATTATTCCTTGTAACATTTGACTAAATCCCTTAGGAATATTTAAATAAATCACTATTTATTTAATTTTCCTTATTTCTATTATTAGAATAATTATTAAATCACTATTTAACAATTATTTGATTTCACGCCATTCTTAATTAACGCAAAATAATTAATAAATCATTTTATTTGCTAATTATTTCAAAATAAAGATATTTAGCCATTTTAAATATATTTTCCCAATATAAGAAAGTATTCTAAGTGGTTATATCTTGATTTGGTTAATATTATTTTATTATTCTCCATTTTTGAGATTAACTCCATACTTTTTTATAAATAAGAGGATTTTTCATTCATTCTTCACCATGATCATAATCATCGTCACCATTATCGTCTTTTTTCTTTGAGATCCCATTTTGAGTTATCCACATCTTGTTTGGGTTTTTCACATATTTAGAGAGATAATCATTTCTTTAAGCGTCAGGGGCATCAAAGGACCCATCACATAGAGGGGGACTTGCACACCCATCTGTAGATCTCCTTCACTAGGTTTTATTAATAAAATATTTATCTATTTAAAGTCTTTCCATTTGGGTTATTGCATCAGAAATTTCTATTATTTCTTTCTATTCTAAATCATCTATACTTTTATTACAGGTTTTCCATTTTTTTTGCAGATCTGAATCACTAGCAGCCATCAACTTGTTGTTATGGTCACTTATCACCTAGTGATTTAAGTGAAGCGTTTTCGGTACACCTTCCAATAAATTTCACACTAACACCAATCTTCTTAGTACCTGTAGCCAACTGCACCAACCAAGACTCTATGTGCACTTCTTCTCTCAAACCACACTTATCCACCAAGTCAGGATTAACATAACTATAATCAGATCCAGGATCAACCAAAATAGAAACAACTCGACCACAAAGCTTACCTTCCATCTCAATAATGGATGCCTAATGTTATTCCTACTTGTTGTCCACAATTGCATAAATATGATGAATTTTATTACCAAAATCCCCAACTATATGCGCTTCCTAAGCACTATAGATCTAATGCCTACCACCTTGGTATAATGGATAATCCTTCTTGTGATGATCTTTGCCACATATCCAACTCTTAGTCTGCTTCTCTCCAAGTTGTGACCCATATCCCTTCTCAACTGTATTGAACTTCTTGTAAGGAATCAAATTTTCTTTCTCACCTGCATCTTGATGTCTTCCTTGATTTTGTTTCTAATTCCCTTCAAAGTTATCATTTCCCTTTAAATCACACTTAGGCTTAGCTTTGCACTTTGATTGCTCATAACAATGCTTCAATGTGTGGCCTCTTCCAATGATCTAGGCTCATCAAACTTAATCAGGTCTCTCTATGTTGTTGGTCATCCACTGATGAATATCTGAATCATAGCCTTATCATCCCTCTGAGATAATGCCTATACCTCAACAACTCCAAAAATACGCTAGTATACTCATCATTTGTCATAGAACCCATCTGCAGCTCATAAAACTCCTTAGCTTTATCATCATAGTACCTCTTCAATAAGTATTTCCTCTTGAAGAGACTCTCGATCTCATCCAAAATCAAGTCTTATTCCCGAATTCCCTTGACATTCTTCACATCTCTTGGTATAAGGAATTACAGAGAAGGGGGGTGAATTAGTAATAGTGAGGTTTTTACAATTTTTATTCAATATTTTTTTAATTCTTTCCTCTATTGTCTGTTACTTATGAAAGTATTCATACATAAATAAAATAAGCAGCAAATGAGAAATTCACATGTACATACAATTCATCACATGAGAAGCATACACATAATGACTGGTATTTTTTCACATGGGAACCTAAATGGAAAAAACCACCAATCTGTTTGTTGTTATGATATAAAATTAAGCACCTATTTAATTACATCAAATAGTTTGTGAGAACTTACTCACAGGAGTTCACTGACCCCCTTAGGATACCAAGCACCTACTTGCTGAGAGAAACCAACCTCTTCATACAACTATTATCCATTTCATACTATTTTCAAATTGATAAAAGAGGCATTTACATACATAGAAATATACCACTTTGGTTGATTGTTGACTCAACTTCTGCTCTTGGTCTTCTAATGTTCCAAGACTCCTTCGGTCTTAAACTCTATCAACTGCTCACAACAGCCAATTCTCAGTCCTCAACCTTCTCTTACAAAATCTATCAGTAGCTCTTCGCTTCAGCTTAACGCTTTACATAGTCCCGCAAACTCCACACTACTCAGTACATTCAAAAATACTCTCTTTTCCAATTTTCTTGATGGAAATCAATGATTTTGATCCTTTGCTGCACAATGCTCAATGTTTTTTTTGTCACAAGTTTCCATCACTGTCTGAGTGTACCTATATATGGCTCCTCCATGTTGTTTTTGTATCGAATGGGTGAATTTTGTCACTGCATTTAAACATAAGGATGGGCTTCCAAGTTCTTCACTTACTCCTTGATAAATCCTCCATACGAATAATTTAATCTCAGTAAACTTGCCCTTTCTATTGTGACTTCCATGCTTATTCAAGGCTTATCAAAGCTTGTTAGTACTTTGAGAATGTTTTCTATGTTCCTCATTTAAGACTGTAAGACATGGACAAGAAACAGGAGATGACCTCTCTCTGTGTCTCAACAAACTACTAAATTCATAATAGCTCCAATGAGAAACCTTATTTAATTCCCTTAATTTTTTACTCATCCAATCTTGTAATGCACTCAACTATTATATCATATCTCTTACACATTGTAACCTTTTATTATTTTGGGATTACGAAATCGCAAGGTCTCAATTGTCCTTTAGCTCCTCCAATCCTAGCTCCTTATCGCACTTCTTACCATGGGACCAATGCCTATGACTGAGCACTTCAAATACAATTGTTTTGTATTAGAGCTCCACTCATCATAACTTTTATTAAAATGACCTTCTAAAATTCTAAGCTTCTGATTTCCTTTTAGCCCCTTCTTGCTTTAATTCCTTATTGCATTTCCTCTAAAGGACCAGTGATTGTAACCAGTGGCTTCATACTCCACTGCGGTGTTGTATCGAAGCCCCTAGATATCATAGCTTTAATTAAATAGACATTACGAAATTGCAAGTTTTTGATTTTCCTTTAGCCTCTTATTATTTCTCCTCCATGGGACCAAGAGCTATGGCCGGTGGTATAGCCCTTGGGTGCTCCAATATCAGAGCCACCATATCTCGTAATGTTTATTCAAATGATGTTACGAGTTCGCAAGGTTGCGAGCACCTTTTGCTTGGCACTTTCCTATTTTTCCGCCATGGGACTAAGCATTGTGACCAACATATTAGCTTTTAGGTGTTAAGGCCTTTTATTCCTTTCAGAGGCCTATCTTCCTTTATCAAGTCCTCTTTGCGCTTGGTTCCTCGGAACTCCATGAACAAGTAGCAATATTGCATCGGAATCCCTAAGCATCATAAATTTTTCAAATATGCATTTACACAAGAGTTATGAGATCTCCATTCTTTGATATAGTCTATAGCACTTAGGAACTACCCCCTCTTTGCGCCCTTAGTTCTCTAAGCTTCATAACCATGTGTCAGCCTCATTGGAGCCCCTTTCATCAGAACTTTTCTCATAAAAGATTTACATAGCAGTTACGAAATCCTTGACCTATGAAATTTTTACTTCTGAATGACATCACACTGACATCATCAATCCATGTGGCACCTCCTCAGTGGTGACACGTGTCACCTGAATTTGGCCCACTAGGCCACCTAAAATTCCTAATCTGCCTACCATGTGTCCTTTCATACAGCCACCTCTTAACTACATCATCTTCCACCTCATCCCCTTAGGTCTAATACACTACTGCCATGTGTCCACCTCGAGGAGAGAGAAAGGGGTCCATTGGATTTTGATTTTTTTATGAAATCCTTTATATTTCGCTTCTTGGAATACCTCGGCATTTAACACTACCGAAGCTTTTAATGAATTAATTCATTAAGAATTTCTAAGGTTTCTATCTGCCTGGGTTCTAATGGACTAATTTGTTTTTAGGTTCTGATATCGAGCTTGTCTTATTGGATCGAAAGATTCTTTAGAGGTAATTTAACTGGAGTTTTGAAATCCCAATCTCTGATCTGCTATCCTCCGATATTTCAGATTCTGAAACTCAGCCCTACCAAAATTCTTGCCTACTCATCCTCTGGTATTAGGTCCTGATATTTTGGCAACCTCCAATAGGAGGTTCTAATAAGATAACATCCCCTGATATTTTGACCTGTTCTAGGAAAAATTCAGTAGTCAATAACTTTTGATCCCGATGGAATTTCCCGGAGTTGTTCATACAATTGGAAATCGCTTTTAGAGAAATTTCCAATGGAGAGAGTCTGATGCAATAATGAGCCCACATGCAGCCTGAAATATGATGCAAAGAATCTAACCCCATGATTCGCCATAGTCATTGCATTGACATCAATGCCAACACACTCACAACCACTAACCATCCTGACAATACCAAGAGTCAAACAATATCCCCCTTTGGCATTGATGGAAACACCATAAGCTCCCCCCCAAAGCTACGAATGGTCTTCTAGTAGACTTCTCCCCCTTTTGCATCAATGGCAAAGAATACTCTAGAATACTCCCCCTAAACCACTGCAACCTACTCTTCCATTGGTCCCTCCTGTTAAGTAGTTGCCAACACCCCCAAAAATGGAGTCATTTGGAAGGAGCAGTCACAACTCCTATCTGCTGCCTAAGATATTCAAAGGTTTCTCTTGCAATTGTATTAGTAAAGGTATCAGCAAGTTGGTATTTAGTGGCCACATATTCAAGTCTGACAGTATTGGCTGCAACTTGTTCCCTTAAGAAATGGAACTGGATAGGAATATGCTTGGTCTTTGAATGCATGACTAGATTTTTAGAGATGTCGGTGGCACTTGTATTATCACACATAATTGGAATAGGATCGGCCAACCTTCTCTGAATATATTTTAATGTCTGCTTCATCCATAAAATTTGTGTTCAATAGGTACTAGTCGCAATTTACTCTTTTTCAGCAGTTAATAGAGAAATGGAGGCTTCCTTCTTGCTCACCCATGTCATCAAGCATTTTTTCCAAGAAGAAATCTACACCAGAGGTGCTCTTCCTATCATCAAGATTGCTCACCCAATCAGCATTAGTGTAGGCATTCAACTTGAATTCTTTTCTCTTAGCATACCATAGTCCATATTCTCTTGTTCCTTCAAGATATTTGAAAATCCTTTTGAAAACAACAACATGACTTTCACGAGGGAAGAACTGAAATCGAGACACAAGACCCACAACTTGCATGATATCTGGCCTCCAAGCTATAAGATACAACAAGATTCCTATCGTGGATATCTATTCAATCTCATTTACCAATGGTGTCTCATCTTCTTTGCACCATTTGCATCTTATAACCATAGGTGTGCTCACTAGCTTGCAATCTTCCATCCCGAACTTCTTTAGAGTTTCTCGAAGGTATTTGGATTGGGAGATAAACACTCCACTTGGAGACTGAGATATTTGCAATCCCAGGAATAAAGACAACTCTCTGATCATGGAAATTTCAAACTCTATTTGCATACATTTTATGAATTAATGTCCCAATTGTTCCATGTCACTGCCAAAAATTATATCATCCACATACACTACTAAAAGTAGTAGATGGTCGCCTTCAGATTTTATGAATAAATTTCTATCAGCAGTACCCTTTTTAAAGCCTTGATGCTAAAGATATTTATCCAACCTTTTGTACCAAGCTCTAGGGGCATGTTTCAGTCCATTTAAAGCCTTTTTCAGTTTGCACATAAACCCTTCATATATGGTGAGAATAATCCTTATGGTTGCTCAATGTAAACTTATTCTTCTAGATCCCCATTGAGAAATGCATAGTTCACATCCATATGATATGCCTTCATGTTTTTATGATTGGAAAGGGAAAGAAAAATTATGATATCTTCTAATATTGCTACTGGTGCAAAGTTTTCCTCGAAATATACCCCTTCTATTTTAGCATACCCTTTGTAGACAAATCGATCCTTGTTCCTGATCACTTGACCCTACTCATTCAACTTGTTTTTGAAAAGCCATTCGGTCCCAATGACATTTTTCTCTCTAGGTCTTGGAACAATCTCCCAAGTGTCATTATTTTCAATCTGATCAATTTCTTCATTCATATCTTTCATCCAAAACTTGTCCTCACTTGGTTGGTTGATATTCTTGGGTTCAATCTATGTCAACAAATTCAGATTTGCATAACTTGTATTTCCAACAAGTTTCCTCCTGATCTGAACACCATGTATTTAATCTCCAAGTATCTGACTCTCAGCATTTTCTTTTTGTACATACCTGAAAGGTGTCTTTAGCCTTGGAGTTGTGCTTTCTTCCTCGTCTTCACTATCTGAATTTGTTTCTTCTAGATTTGGGGACCTCATATATGAATTTTCTTCACTATCTGAGTTCCTGCTTCTTTTAGAGGACTCAAGTTGTGAACTTATTTCATCTACTATCACATCAATGCAATGCTCAATCTTCTTTGTATGGTTTTTATAACACTTATATCATTTTATTCGAGGGGAGTACCCAAGTAATATAACCTCGTTAGCGCGGGAGTCAAACTTTCCAAGTTTTCTATCATTCCTTTTGATAAATCATTCTCTCCCAAATACATTGAAGTGTTTAATTGATGCAGGTCTTCCCTTCCACAACTCATAGGGTGTTTTATTTCTATTAGCCTTGAGTTGAGTTCTGTTTTATAGTTATACTGCTGCTTGTTATGCTTCTCCCCAGAAGATGTAGGATACTTTTTCTTCATCCAACATAACTCTAGCCATTTCCTGGATTGTTTTGTTCTTTCTCTCAAGTACTCCATTTTGTTGTGGAGTTCTAGCCACTGAATATTGCATTCTAATGCCATGTTCCTCACAAAATTATTTGAACTCTCTTGAAGTGTACTCTCCTCTTCTATATGATCTTAAGCATTTTATCTTTAAGTCTTTCTCATTTTCTACTTAAGCTTTAAATTTTTTTAAATGCCTAAATGCTTATGACTTTTCTTTTAAGAGCATGATCCCAGTGGCCCTAGTAAAATCATCAATGAGCAACATGAAATACCTTTCTCCTTTTTGGATTTTTTCTCTAGTTGGGCCACAAATATATGTGTGAATGAGCTCCAGTGATCTAGATGATGAGAACTCTTCTTACATAAAATGAGTCCCACTATGCTTGCTAAATTGGCATGACTTGCAGATTGAGTTATCACAACTTGAGAGTCTTGGTAATCCTCTCACAGCTCCCAGCTTGCTGACTTTTATGAAGCTACCAAAATTCATATGGTCAAGCCTCATGTGCCACAATCATGCTTCATTCGTTTTTCTTAAATAATAGTTACTCTGGAATCATCAAACACATACACATTATTGTGGGTTATGATTTCTTTTCCCACCAACTTTCTATTCTTCATTTTGCGGATCTCACAACCCTTGGATCGAAATGTCACATCATAACCATTATCACACATTTGGCTAACACTAAGAAAATTGTGCTTGAGACCTTCCACATACAACACATTTTGTGCTTTTGCCTTTTGATCAAGACTGACTATGCGTTTACCCTTCATTCTTGCTGGAGCATTGTTACTGAAAGTGAAATTGTCCCCTCTATCCTTTTCGATTAGTGAAAAAAAAATATACTCTTATCCCCATTCATATGCTTGGAGAAACCATTTTCCACATACCATCTACTTTCTTGGTTTTGTACTGATAGAGCAAGTCCACATTCCATGCTTTTTCCATATTTTTGTTTCCAATTTGTCTCATCCTTTCGAACCACTGAACACCATGTGTTCTGAGACTTGGATGGATACTCTATCCTACTTCTGCACTCACTTTCCTTGTGCCCAAAATTATTACATTTAAAACATTAAACATCATTCATTAGGGGAGAGAAAGCATTTTGATTTTTGAGTTTAGAATTTTGAGACCTAAACTTTACTCACTGTATCTAAAATTTTCATCTCTTTCAACTTTGATCCTTTCACACTCAACAAATTTATGCCCAAATATGTGACATCTATAAAAATGACCATAAAATAAATGAGTGTACCTGAGATTGGAAGATTCATGATTTTGTGCATGAATGTACCTCTGTTGTCTGGCAGATTGATTCGTTCTTCATTGGTGTGCCTCTTTGTGATGGATGAAGTTATTATTCCAGTGGTGATATCCTCTTTGGCTTGCTACCCTTTTTCTTCATCGATTATTTCTTGAGGATTCTTTGCATAGCGCTTTGGCTCCTCAAATACTGTAGACCGGAAGTTCATCTTTCCCATTGGGGGCTCTTGTGGTTTGGAGTAACCCATGTCTGTTTTGTTTTTAGAGGATTTTTGACTGCTCATAATTTGATCTAGCTTTCTTGCTCCTTCTTCAAATTTCTAATTTATTCCTTCTTTGATCTTTATTTTCTCAAAATCTGTTCTTAGAGAGACACCTCTGCCTCGATACTCGGACATTTTTTTCCCATTCATGGATCAAATCTAGAAGAACCTATTTCTTTCATTTAGCTTCTTCTAGTTTGAATTTCAAGTATAGAATTTTATCTTTGTATGTATTTGAAATCGTTCCCTTTTTTACCTTGAAAAACTCTTATTTTAACTGCTTATTCTCTTCTTCTAGCTTCTCATATTTTCCTTGTTTTTCTTCTAGTAGGAGGACTAAAATATATTTAATTTTAATTTCTTCTTCAAGTTTCTCCTTTTGATAAACAAACTCCTCATTTTCAAAATTGTCCCTCCTTCTTCAGCACGTTGTAGTTGTTCCTTTAGCTACTTTTTCTTTTTCCTAGCTTACTTCAATTCATCAAGAGCGCTGACTAGTTCCCCTTCAAGGCCTACCTCTCCTTCATGTTCTTCTTCTTCAGAGTCTATAATATTTTTCATCTTGAATTTTGTACCAAATTCCATAAGTAAATACTTATATGAATCATCCTATGAAGAGCTTTCACTGTATGATTCTGGTGCAGAACTATCCTCTTTGGAATAGAGCTCCTTTTTCTTATAGAACTTCTTCTTCTAATACTTCTAAGGTTTGTTTCTAAATTTGTGGTCATATTCCTTTTCAGTCTTTTCTTTGTAAGGGAATTTGGATGAGAAATATCTGACTCTCCCATAGTAAAATATTTAAAGGGAAACTTCGCTTTATATTTTCCTGAGCCACGCTTCAGTTTCCTGGAAAATTGAGCTAGCTCCTATCAGATTCATCATTGCAGCAGTCTTGGCGATCTTTTTGCTCCTTGGCCTTCTTGAACACTTTAAACGTTACCTCCTTGGGTTCAGACTTCTCTCTTGCTACCCTCATCTTATATGTTGTAAGCGTACCAAGCAAGTGGTCCATCTTGAGATCCTTTAAATTGGTCATTTATTCAATTGTTGAGACTTTGGGATTAAATCTCATGGATAGGGATATTAATATTTTTTGAATAATCACGTCCTCTTTGGCTTCTTCACCAAGACCCCCAATCATGTTGGTTACTTCATCAACTCTAAGGAAGTATTCTACTATACTTTCTTCTTCACTCATTTTTAAAATTTAAAACCTTATTCTGAAAGTTTGAAGTTTTTCCTTTTGTTGTAGCAGCTATAACCACCCTCCAAAATTTTTCCTTACCCTGTTTTGGAGCCTCCATACCAACCTTACACAACACTTTCTCTTGCTTCGTCAAGTACTCAAGCTTCAGTGTTTTCCTCGCACAAAGAAAACCTGTCGATCATAGTTGATCCATTCGCCGCACAAGTTTCTCACCTGGAATTGGTCCAGCTACAGGCTGTGCAGTTTCCTCTTGAAAATTGTGCATTTCTGGAGGGAAACCATCCTTCCCTCCAAGAATTGTGCAATCCTCTCTGACAGCCTATTGGGCTCCAAGATTGCGCAATCCTGCCAGTCAACCCTCCCAGCAGGATTTGCGCAAATTTTCCCAGAAGCAGGCTATTTAACCCAGGATTTGCACAAATTTGGGTAGTATTTAGCTGCTCTGCCTAGAAATTATGTAAACCTCATCGGCAGTCAACCCAGCTGCCAGCCAGGAATGCGCATTTTTCCCAAGCAGTTGAGAAACTACATGCATGAATAGCTCATTTGACTAGTTCCACACGGGACCTAGGAAACTTAAATTGCATGCATGCATGACTGATTCTTCTTGTAATAGTAAGATACAACATGAAAAAGGCATCCCATGATTCAGGGAGCTATTTTTAGCAGCTTGGGGTTACATTCAAAGTGTTTTAGAAGTTTCCTCCAATTGTCACTTATTCCTAGATTTGTGGCATGCAAGTCATGAGACCAAACTTATTTATTCGACGCATCAAATCTCATTCATTTACATAGATATTAAATCTCTGACATCCCACAACACATCCAGAACTCTACGACACATCTGGCTCAACTATTCATGGGTAAGTGGCTTCAACTTGTCTTTTCAGCATTTCTGTCGCTTTTTGTGTATTTAGTTGTGTGAGTGTTGTTTGCTTGATTTATTTTAATGCCCACTGTCGTTTACATGTATTCTAGCTTTTCCTAGCTATGTTTCAGTTTTCATTGCTATCTCATTACTATCGCATGCATGAAACTGTTTTGCACAGACATTCGCCCAACCGACGAACTACCTCACCCACATGCATGTTGTTCTGTCTGTTGAATCTTTCATTCATTTTTTGCATGCACTGTCAATCACTTATGCTATCACTTAGTGTCGCCATGCATTTCATTATCTTACTTTCTTTCAGTTTCCCGTCGGTGAGTCGGGCCAACCTTGGTCCGAGCTCTACCTTCATCAAGGCTGCATTGTGCAATCTAGGAAAGGAAGGCTTACCCTCCTCTCCAGATTTGTGCAGTCTTTCCCAGTACTGGCCTCCAGGTCTATTTTGCGTATTTCTGGAGGACATTGGCTTCTTAGCCCAAGAAATTCCGCAAATTTATCCCTGGGCCAACAGTCCTTCCTAGCTGGAATTCTGCATTGCTCAATCCCAATAGCTAGCTGCCTGACTGGATTGCGCATTTCACAGATCCATCAGCCAGCCCTGACTCCCAGATAACCCATATTACATTTTTCATAGTTCTGGCAACCAGCCACTCAGCCTCCCAGTAAAATTTGTGCAATCTTGCTCATCAATTCCCTAGGTATGTGTTGTGTCCTTCCCCAGATTTGCTTTGTTTTCACTGACATATTTATTACCATGCATGCTTCTTGTTTCAGATCTTTCATGTGTTCATCTGTCTCAATGGATTCCAAGAGAACATGATCACAGACACTAATGGAGTTGCAGTTGGAGAAGTAGTTGAGGAGGTGTCCTCTACTTTGTCGATCTATGAAATACGAAGTTGTATCTAGACAAGGACATCAAACTGAAGTTGGAAGAGGTTAACTAAGCATTCATAGATGCTTTTGGAAAGACCTCGAATACTATCAGGTGTACGTGAACATTCACAAGTCTGGCTTGTATCGGATTGCATGCAGATACCCAACGTTCCCATGCATGGACATGATTCAATGGATCGTCCCTCACACTGAACCCGAGATGATGACCTTGAGCAATGTCAGTGAGATGAAGATTGCAACCTTTTGGACACTAGATTATGACAAGATGTATCAGATGTGTGAGCCCATGATTGTCATGACCCCTTCATTCAGCTTGCCGAATAGTAGAGCTCACTCCCAAGACATTCTGGAGGATTGGGTAAAGGAGCCAGCCTGCTTCAGGATGACACCCAACCAGATCTACAAGACTGAAAGATATTGAGGAAGGCGTACTAATACTTAGTCATATTCACATGTTAGCTTAGTGGCCAAGCATGCACTGGAACCTTTCCTCAGAGTTGGGTGATCACACTGGACCAACTGACTAGAGAAGGAAGACCATGCAACTGGTCTGGCATACTGGCTCACCAGCTGAAGGAATAAGTCAGTCACGAAGGCTCGATAGTGACCCAAGGGTATGCATGCAGAGGTTTACATGCCCACCTACATTCTAAATGAATTATGTGCCTGACATGAGTTCCAGGGCTTGGGGTGGGCATGGTCACCAGCGGAGAATATTGTGAACATGTATTTCAAGTTGTTGTCTGAATGCATCTTCAAAGGAGTGATCATACAGTTTTCTGACCATTTTGTCACCCCAGTGTACAGGTTGATATTCAAATAGGATCCACCTGCATGTCAGAGGAAGTGATGAAGGCATTGCTAGGCATCATAGATTGGTATGCCTCACTGTCCAGCATGTTCATCTGAGTGTTCAGTGTGTATAAGTCTCTACATGTTCTGCCAAAGTTCACCTTGGACGTGTTTGTCATGCAAGAAGTAGTGTACCACATCTCAGCGGGATTACCAGCTAGACTGCATCAGAAGAAGAAGGCACCTTGGCTCGCTCTTCCATTACAGATTGGGTTATATGAGATCCGAAGTATCAAGCAAGCGGTTGTCGAAGCGGAACAGATGAGGAAGTATCCTTTCGACCTCTGAAGCTTCAACCCATATGACCCACATTGCATTGTGAAGGATCATTGTGTGAGAGTTCAATTCAAATGGATCCATGGGGCATGTCATTGGGCCAAGGAGGACTCATGGAGGTACTGCTACAATTCCTCCAGACCCAATGAATAGGTCGGCTTCACCATAGAGTGGTTAGCAAAGTAACATGAAGCAACATCATGGAGAGCACCAACAGTAGCAGTAGTAGAGGCAGCAGAGCCAAGCATACCTATGCGCGACAAAGGGAAGAGGAATATTGTCAACTGCATAGAGGAGGAGAAAAGATGCAAGTTTCGAGTAGATCTACTTGTAGAACAAGAAGCTATGGTTATTCAGGCAAAGAGGCAGCAGCGTGATAAGTGAATCGTGTGAAGGAAAAGGGATAAGAAGAGAATGGAAGAATCAAAGGAGGAGTTGCATGAGCTAAGGGAGAAAATCCAGAAAGAATAAGAGTTGCACCAATAGGAGAAGGAAGTGCAACAACTATTAGTTTAGTGGGGCCTGACCCAAGTTCAGAAGTGATTTAGCGAAGCAAATCTTGGTACTACTGGCCCTTTTGGCAACTTTCCGTGGAGCACGGAATGAGGTCTCACCCAAGGTAGTATGGGAGGGTGTTGGAACCAAGTTTCCACACCCTAGGGAAGTCTTGATGAAGGTTCTGGAGGTTCACGGTCCGAACCTGTGTGCTTATTCTACTCTGCACAGCTTTCTACCCTTCGTGACGTGTGCCACTACCTCCGCGCACCTTTGTAAGGGCACGAAGAAAGTACTATCCTGATCTCTATTCTTACTGCGCTATTATATTAGTTCTTAACTTAACTTGTGAGGACCCAATATTCTTATTACTTTATTCAACATTCAGATAAGTTTGCGTAATCATAAACAATATAAATGCATAAAGATAAACATAAACATAGATGCACAATATTCTGAATCAAACTTATCTTTATTAGTATTCCTTTTCAAGTACAATCCCACTTACAGACCCGACTCCACCCTACGCACTCAGCTGCAGGGGTCCATGCACTCAACTGCGGACTCTACTAGGCCTCTGTGCACTCAACTGCAGAGCCTCTTCCTACTACTATGACCCAATACACTTCAAATTTCTCCCTATGCTCTGACCATGCCTTCGCATCTATCTATTACTTGCTTTTTCCAACTCAAACTATCTTTACACTTAGAGCCTCGCTCTATTTATACAATCCCATGGTTTGCAAACCATGGGTAGGTGTTATAGACTTTTTTGGGCACTGCAACCCCAATCATAAATGTCCATAAACCAAGGGCTCTTAAGTCCCTAAAAGTGTTGTTCCAACCTCTAAAAGAACAAGGTCAACTGATTACATCTTCTCCCAGAAGTTCTCCATGAAAAACTGCTCAGAACTAGTCAAAACTGGACCATCTCACCTGCTCCATGGTCAAAGTGCGCTGCATCCCACCTAAATACACACGGGAGGTGTGATGCATCTTGAAAATCCCTTCTATGGGGTGCGATGGACGAGAGTGGACAAATGGCAGGGTTAATTTGTAAGGTGGAGGATCATGGAATCTTCTAGAAACTTCTCCTGTGACACTTGCGTCTCTGCATTCGCCCAGGGATGAGTAAGAGATCATCAATCTCCAAGTGGAATCAAGAACTATTAGAGAGAGGACACTAATAAAATCTCAAAAGATGACTCACCCCCCTTGCAAACATCTATATATGGATCCCTCATCCCAGAGATCTAGAGGCTGTAATTTTGTATCTTGTAAGGAAGTGTTGCTGGTTTCTTGGTGCAACATCATAGTGTTGGGTGATCTAAGCTTTTCATGAGGTGAAGAAGGGCTTTCTTGCTGAGAGGATGATGTTGGGTCAGAACAATTGGTTGTAATCCTCTTTGCTTTTCTTGATTATTAATAAAGCTATTCAAGTTTTCCTCCACATTCTTGTATGATTGATGATGTATGCATTTGTGTGGTCAATATATGTCTGGTCCTATATTGTTTATGATAATAGATCTATGTTCTTGGATAGTGTTATGTTGCTTTGATTCTACAAGTGCTCTTTGAAGCTGGGTAGACAAGGAAGCAAGTGGCAAAGATCTATCAGAAGGGAGAGGAATCAAGCAATGAACCAAGCGCAAGACAGAGGTTGCTCTCCTTTATTCCCCTCTTATCTATTTCTCATAAAGGAAAATGAAAGTAGCTTTAGTTTGTTTGTTTCTAAGGTAGCTACCAGCCTTAGTGGGACTAGCAACTCTGCATAGACACTAGATTTCCCGATAACAAAATGGCGACTCCGCTGGGGAACGAATAGATTGTTTGTTTATCTACATTTGTTTGCTTTATAAACTTACAGATGGAGCCTGAAGTCAAGCCAACTAGCCTTCGAACTGCATTTGCTATGCAAGTGCAAAGTAGATCAATGTTGCTTCAGTCTATCTCCGGGTTTTGTTTATGAACTGAAAAATTGATTTACAAGCTCTCTAATTGCCCTTGTGGTGGCTCTAGTAACCTCCTTAGATCTACCCCTGTGATTGATTTACTGATTACCACTTGCTCAGCCTAAATCCCTGAACTGAGCTGCAAATTGTGACCCGGAACCCAGTTGAAGTCTCGTCCCTAGACCATCGCATTGTCTCTTCTTTGGATTCTGGATGCATCGCACTTCCCGAGTGTAGTAGGTGCACTGCATCTCTTTTTCCCTGTGTTACAGGTGCGCTGATCAGAAAAGGCCTCTTCTGCTCTCAGATTTTGGTTTCTGTGTTCACTCTTTTCAGCTCTATTCAGGAGTTTTGTTGCCTGTAGTCAGTACACCTCTGTTGAAACCCCCTTCCTTGCCATTATTCCACCTCCATTGTGCAAAGAAATATAAATGTTTTTATGTATTTTGAGCCATTTTCAGTTCTCTTTTACAAAGAAGTAGCGTAATTGAACTGTCGTTTCTTGATTTGAAAGTGTCGGAAGTGTCGTTTTTAGTCATAGAAGAGAATCCGATTGTTCTTGATAGTCGATTACACTGTTACTCTTGTATTTGATTTGAATTAGTAGTTTTTCAAGTGTCGAAAGCAAGTTTTCAATTCCAAATCACAAAGTGTCGTCATTGTCCTCATTTTGTCTTGAAAAGAAACTTGCTAGTAATGTCACTTTGAAAAATAATTCAGATTTGCGCTTAGCTTTCTTTTTATCATTCACACATTAAGAAGGCTGAAAACAAGTACATGCATGTGCATTTTCATTTAGACTATTTGTTGGTTTGATTTAGGACAGTGCATATAATGTGTGCTCTCTGCTCTATGTTGAAAGAATATCATCTCTCTTTCCTTAGTAGCTAGGATTTTCATTGCAAAAAGAAGATTAAACGATTGTTTATCATCTTAGATTGCATTTTAGGAATTGTACATCTACATCACGCGGTGAACCTGAAAGGCAAATTTCTTAAGCAAGATCAACTGTAAAATAAATTTAATGAATCAAAAAACGCTTTGGAACCTAACGCACAACATTTAGAACTCTGGGCTAGAGACGTATTCCGGCGTCGTAAAGCCTGGTAACTGTTGTTTTCATTGATGGTTGGGTGATTCCTCCACTTTGAGACGATAAGTTCCAGTACGGACTTGTGCTCCCACGTACCGTCGAGTATATATTGGGAGACCACAATAGGCTTTATCCTTTATCCATAGGAAGCTGTGTCTGCCGCCCTATCGATCGCAATGCACTGAACACAACATTCGGGAAGATTGATTGTCGTACCATAAAAAGTATTCTGCAGTTTTGCGATTGGTTTGGTAATCCATCTGTCTAGATTTCCAGAGCAGTCTCTTTTGTTCCTTTTCAGACTCCTTAAAGGAAAAGGTCCATCTGAGCAGTTGTCACTTCAGGCTCATTAAAAATCGAAGGCGACTAGAGTTATCTTTTGTTTTTTCTCGACTCTTAAAAATTGAAAAAACAAGTTGTGTCAAAGCGTCTAAAATTCATTTAATTCGGAAACATATTTCTTCTTTATTTTAGTTGATCGAGTAATCCGCAATCGTGGAAGAAAGTCAATTGAAACCCCGTCGTTCGCGGAGGCTTACGAGTCAACCATCTTTGTCTCCAGAATCGAAACTGTTACAGACAAAGCGAACTCGTTTAATCGGTTCCAAATCCCCTAGTAAAGTTAGAACAAGTGTTCCAACACCTTCGGAGACTCCGGTTACTCCAAACATTTCTGGTATCCCTGCCTTTACAGAAGAAGTTCAGCAGCCACCAAAGGACAGTAGAACTGATCCTAGTGTGAAGGTAAACACTTGTATTACTGAACCAGCTCCATCTACAGCTGATTCGGAAGGTGTTATTCCCCAAACATCTGTCGCTGCAGATTCTATACCTTCTTTGGCACCAGAAATATTGTACGGACCTGACGATCTACCTCTTCCACTTGGTTTGATTGCTATAGAAGAGATTGTGGAGGATCCTCCATCTAGTACTCCATCGTGATTTGGAGTCGGGATCACTCTATATCCTTCTTCATCAGAAATTAGTCTACTGTCATCGGAAGCTCCTGTAGAATCGCTAGGCAATCTTTTGGATAGACTAGAAATGTCTGAACAACCGTCGACATCTAGGACTATGTCATCTGACACAGCGACGACAGAACTTCCTACTGTCACTCCAACAATGTTCGCCGGCATACCATCTGTCCCAACTAGCTCTCAATCGCTAGAAGGGGCCCACTCAGGGGCTATTTTGACAATATGGTCCGTTCATGTTTGTTCATCCGGAATAGTATCCGGGAACTCTTATGTTGAGTCTCAGCAAATTGATCCTTCAGGGTGTCAATTTGGGTAGTCCGGTCCTCAAGGACAAATAATTCCTTTGAGTATCGGATTACCGCCGTATGGAGGGAAATATACCCTTTCATTGTCTCCTCTGGGAGGACAACCATACGAGAGTTCACAACAAAATTCAGGTTATGCTGGAATTACATCTAGCGGTTGGGTGCCAATACTGCCTCAACAACCAAGAGTTGTATATTCAATGCAACAATGTTTACCTATGTCAAATATACCAACTACGCCGGCTATTGTGACGGTGTCGCAAGTACAAGCGTTGCCTGTTGTATGCCAACCTCAGGTTTCTCAGGTTGTAATGCAACAACCTCTTGTCCCTGCGACTCAACCACAATCGCCAACTAGTGGAATGACACAGGCCCAAACGGGTACAATTACCCCTCATCTTGGTCAAACGGTCAGTATTGGACAACAGCACATGGCTTCACAACCATGGTTGGTGCAATACCAACAACTGCAATTCCAACAAGTATACCAAGGATCTGAGCAACAAATCTTTGCAAATAATGGGCAGTCGTATATTCAAAACGGTCAAAATCAACCATTCTACAATGGTTATGCCCATCAACCTTACCAAAGTTACCAGCATCAAATGCATTATGCTGGTATGCAAAGACCAACTGCTCAAGCCATTCCATCCTATCCTGGGTATGCTTCGCCAAACCTGAATCAACAGTTACCCTTCGTGGCAACTTTAGAGTTACCAGATCTAAATCGGCTAATGAATGATCCAATTGCTTACGCCCCTTGGTGGCCAGCGATTCCGCATAAACTTCCGTCAGATATTCCTAAATTTAATGGAAATCCAGGTGAAGACCCGTCGAATCATGTGATGACATTTCATCTGTGGTGTTCATCAAACACCCTAAACGATGATTCGATTAGGCTTCACCTTTTTCAGAGGACGTTAACTGGTCCAGTAAAAAAATGGTATATCGAGTTACCCAGAGCTTTGTTTGACAACTTCAGCGCCCTAGCCACAACCTTTTTAACCCATTTTCAGTTACCAATAAGGTACGAAACGGGAACAGAACTTCTTACCAATTTCAAGCAAACAACGGCCACTCACATATCCGATCATATTCATGAGTGGCGACGTCGTCGTAGAATGGTAAAAATGTATGTTCCTGATCAGCTTTTAGCTAAATGGTTTATTAAGTCATTATTACCTTCCATTACAGAAGATGTGGCAAAAGGAGGAGTCGTCACTGAAGAGCAAGTTATTGCTCGTGTGCAATATTTAGACTTGATTTATACTCAGTCTAGCACGCTCTACGATAAAATCCCTGACGCTCCCAGACCAGAATTTTCCGTCCCTCCTCCTCCTAAATCGAACAATGACTCTCATGCCGGCGATGGCGTGATTGGTACGACAGACATGAAATCGACAAAGGCTACATCTAAAAAGGCTCGTAAGATTTCCATTCAAAATGCAAAAGAAGAACTTCTCGCCTTGGAAGTAAATGTCGTCTCGACTGATAAAGGCAAAGAAACCAAGCAACCAGGAGGCAAGAAGAAAAACAAAGGAAGAAGAAGAAACAGGAAGAATCATCACCTGAAAATTCTTCTGCAAACCCTCTTGGAGATAGGAAACCAAAAAGTCCATGCTTAATATGTGATGAGGATCATTGGACAAGAGATTGTCCATATAAAGCTGAGCTTAGAAAATTCTTCAAGAATTCAAAAACCTCGGCGATATTGACTGATCCGTTTCCAAATCCAGGAACAAATATGGTTGCTAGTGAAAATGCTTCCCTGTCCCAAGTGCTGATGTTGTCGGTTTCGAAACAGCAAAATGATGCTTTGATATCGACAAGGAATAAAGATTACGGGAATCCACAGCTGTCGAACAACAAGGATAAAGATCAACCTAGTAGTTTGACAACAACTTCGACAGAAGTTGTGCTGCCCATCATTCTAGAGCTAACGTTAAAACCGCCAAAGGGAGTAGTACACAAGTCGACATTTAATCCTCATGCTAGAGCAGCACAACATTATAACATAGTGGAAGATCTGGCCCAATCGCCATCTGCTATGTCGACACTTGAGGTACTGAAAAATTTCCCATCCCAAAAGTAGGCTTTATTATCAGCTATAGGTGGGATAGACCCAAAGGATTCTAATCTTGTGTCCTTTAATCACAAAGGATATGATCCTCAGTTACCAGCTCAACTAGCTTTCCTTATTCAAGTGAAAGCCCTCAACAAAACTGTTCATCGAACAATTATTGATGAGGGGGCATCTACATGTATTATGTCGATGAGTTGCTGGAAAAATTTAGGCTCACCATCCTTGTCACAATTGTCAACGATGTTAAAAGCATTTGATGGACGATCATACACTCCATACGGGATTTTAAGTAACTTGCAAGTTGAACTGGGGGGCAAAACAGTAGAAATTGATGTTGAAGTAATCGACGGAAACCTCGATTACAACATCCTACTAGGAAGGCCCTGGATATATGCCATGGCCACAGTTGTGTCGACCTACTTCAGGAAGATTGCATTTCCCTTCCAAGGAGGAATTACAATCGTCGACCAACAAACATTTCTCCCCAACAGTTCACAAGTTACGGGAAGCATTCCAATGATCCATGGAAGCAATCATTCGCTTCAAAATATTGGAGTAGGCCTCCTAAAAGACCTTGCCTTAATGGGTACTTTTGCCCTACCGCCTCCGAGTAATCTGGCGGAAGTGGCCACAGTGGAAACCTGCAATATGAAATCTTCTATATCTAATGGATTCGGAAGATTCCTAAACATTTTGTCAGCATGGATCATCACCATTTTAGAAATATTGTAGCAATCAATTTTCTTGGCCTGGGGGGCAAACCCAAATCAACGCTCATTGAGTGTTTGGATAGATAGGTCTAAGGAATATGGTACCTCTTCAGATCCTTGGTCACATGTACATTCTACAGACAAAGGAATCATTCAGTCAATGATGTTAGGAGAGGCACCATGGGAAGATTACCACCATCGTTCCCATCTCTCGGATTACAATGAAGATTATTCCAATGACCTTAATCATCCTTCAGTTTTTGATTTTCTATCAAATACTGTAAATATGGTAGATTCCGAGGATGGTTCTTATCTCATGTCGACCTCGTTAAAAAATGAAACAAGGAGTCATGAGGATAGTTCTTTTACTGTGTCAACCTCATTAAAAAATGAAACAAATCCCTTTCCAAATCTCAAAAGTAAACCTTCATTCCAACCACCGAGATGAATGCAATGAAGCTTCGGGGGCATGCACCTCGATTTGCATTATTATGCTGGGGGCATGCAAACTTATCACGAGCAGTGTTACTGTAGGGTTCAAGCTCGTTAAAAAATAAACCCGCCACGAGCAGTGTTACTGCAGGGTTCAAGCTCGTTAAAAAATAAACCCGCATCGAGCAGTTTTAATGCGGAATTCAAGCTCGTTAAAAAATAAACATAAGAAATGAGCAAATGTTCCCCCAGAGTTCAAGCTCATTAAAAAATGAACCAATTTCTGGTAAATAACCATCGTGAATGTATTATCATCAGCCTTTGAATCCTTGGTCGTGTTCTCATCATCACCTCCACTCTTTATTGGCCGATCATTCACCCCCATTTGATTGTTTACCCTTTTTGAGGAACAGCTGCGAAGAGTGATCCTGTTAGCCATCCTTGTGACACTGCCATGATTGGAAAATTCCAAACCTTACCTGGAATCAGCTGCTACCCGAATTTATCACTCGTTCCTCAAAAAACGAGTCTCCTTTAAGCTCTTTTCAACTGACTCGTAAAATATGAAAAGATTGTCGAGCAATTGGCCTCTCCAGCTCGTTAAAGGGACCGGAAGTGCTATCCCTCCTTTAGATTTTAATCTTTTTGGACTTGAGGGATTATTACACAAAAAGATCGAGCGCTTGTTTTGTTCGGCTCGTTAAAAGTACCGAAAATTCATCCCTTTTGTATTGTTTTATACTTTTTCAGACTCAAGGGATTATATGACGAAAAAGGATTATTGGAGTTTTCTTTACGTCCCTTTTCCAGACTCTCTAAAATTGAGAAGGACCGAGTTATCCTTTTCGTTAAACTCGTTAAAATCGAATAGCGACAAACTTCTCCATACAGACAAGAACGAGTTTCACTATCGCTAGGCTCGTTAAAACATAGCGATGGGTTTGCCCAAAGGGAAAATTATAGAACAAGCATATGTTATCCTCCTCAAGCTTGACAAAAATAAAGAGGTACTAGTCAACAATGACTGGGGAAAAATTGGGAAGAAAACTTGAAAAAAAAAACTTTATTGGTAGCAAGTCGCTCTTGAACATGACACTTTCACTCTGCATCCGAGCCGGTTTGGGTTGTTCCGTTCACTGGTCATATCACCATGGGTCCATCACACCATCCATATTTGGGGTTAACGCTACCAATCCATCATGTCAGTGTCGCTGATATGTTCAAGAGAAGTCACTCAGAGAATTCACCTGTGTCTCACCCACTGCAATACGTTTACGCTCCATTCTTTCATGACCGCCACCCTGAACCTTATATCACCAAATCGTTTTCACCTCCATTAAAATCATTTGCTCCGTTCTGTGTCATTGATGTGGGATTCACTAAGGCCCTCCTATGACGGATCGCTTCTTGTCGACATCAGCTCATTACCCAAGAAGTCGATCTAGGAACAACCCTTTCAATACTTTGAAACTTGCATGCCTCAATGGCAAGTTTCTCACTTCCGGTGACAGGTTTACATCAATGTCCTTCGACCGAAATATTTTGCGTGGTGTTCGATGCCAAGTCCCTTATTCACACCACGTGAATTGTACTGTAGTACCTTGAGGGTCATCATCATTATTGGTGATTCCTCTCGCGCTTGTTAACAGCTTACATCATTGGATGGTAATCAGGCGATGTCTTTCCATGTTCAACTCTAGAACATCTCTCACATGGATTGACTTGTACTTTGAGTGAAGATTGAACGAGATTGAAGACCCCGGATCTAGTTTCATCCATCCGGGCTGCGATATATATTCAGGAAAATAAAGACATCAAATGTACATCATTACTGCACAGATAATCATCCAACCTAAGGGATGATGGCTCTACCAGAATCATCAGTCTACACTCAGACGATTGTCTGTCTTATGTACATGAAAATGAATTTATAAAGCTGAGCATGGGAATGCCCGCCTCAGCTAGATCATGAAAATATTATGAAGATAATGTATTGTATTGTATCTTATTATAGGTCGCCTTCCAGCTTGAAAAAACTTCAGATCCTCATGATAAAGCATTTCACCCAACATCAACAGATTAACGACCTCATGCTTTAGGGGGCAACTGTTATAGACATTTTTGGGCACTGCAACCCTAATCATAAATGTCCATAAACCAAGGGCTCTTAAGTCCCTAAAAGTGTTGTTCCAATCTCTAAAAGAACAAGGTCAACTGATTACATCTTCTCCCAGAAGTTCTCCATGAAAAACTGCTCAGAACTGGTCAAAACTGGACCATCTCACCTGCTCCATGGTCAAAGTGCGCTACATCCCACCTAAATACACACGGGAGGTGCAATGCATCTTGAAAATCCCTTCTATGGGGTGTGATGGGCGAGAGTGGACAAATGGCAAGGTCAATCTGCAAGGTGGAGGATCATGGAATCTTCTAGAAACTTCTCCTGTGACACTTGCCTCTCTGCATTCGTCCAGGGATGAGTAAGAGATCATCAATCTCCAATTGGAATCAAGAACTATCAGAGAGAGGACACTAATCAAATCTCAAAAGCTGACTCACCCCCCTTGCAAACATCTATATATGGATCCCTCATCCCAGAGATCCAGAGGCTGGAATTTTGTATCTTGTAAGGAAGTGCTGTTGGTTTCTTGGTGCAACATCATAGTGTTGGGTGATCTAAGCTTTTCATGAGGTGAAGAAGGGCTTTCTTGCTGAGAGGATGATGCTGGGTCAGAACAATTGGTTGTAATCCTCTTTGCTTTTCTTGATTATTAATAAAGCTATTCAAGTTTTCCTCCACATTCTTGTATGATTGATGATGTATGCATTTGTGTGGTCAATATATATATGGTCCTATATTGTTTATGATAATAGATCTATGTTCTTGGATAGTGTTATGCTGCTTTGATTCTACAAGTGCTCTTTGAAGCTGGGTAGACAAGGAAGCGAGCGGCAAAGATCTATCAGAAGGGAGAGGAATCAAACAAGGAACCAAGTGCAAGATAGAGGTTGGTCTCCTTTATTCCCCTCTTATCTATTTCTCATAAAGGAAAACGAAAGTAGTTTTAGTTTATTTGTTTCTAAGGTAGCTACCAGCCTTAGTGGGACTAGCAGCTCTGCATAGACACTAGATTTCTCAATAACAATAGGCCGACACAACTTTACATTATTTTACAATTCTTAGGGTGGACAACCCTATGACTCAGCCTAGACTTTCGTGCTCTATGCCTGCACTTCGCAGAGTCTTACAATGCAATTGACCAAAACTCGAGCTTTAAGCCCCAAAACATGTTGCGGGGGATCCCATGCCCAACAGGCCCCCAACACATTCATCGTGACTCATCTTGAGTCACTCTGCTCGTCCGGAAATCTTGGCACGTAGCCCCTCCAACTGTGCCTGTGTTGTGCAAAGGTCTGTAGCACACTGCTCTACCGTCTGCTGGATCTGCTCCATTTCTGCTTCTGAATCATCTGCATCTAACTCGATTCTCTTCTTTGGTACCAGCTTCTAGTGCTTGTGTTTATAGTCCCGCACCCCTGTCCAGCTTCTCGGGTCACGAAGACTGTGCTTCGGTCGGTTATTCAGATCGTCGGCCCACCCATGTAGGGCTTCAAGCGACTGTCGTTTACTTTTCCTAGGAAGGGTTCTCCATTAAGTTTGATTAGCTGGACCATGCCTCTGTCTGTGACCTCTTTTACCACATATGGTCCCAACCAGTGCATTCTGAATTTTCTAGGAAATTTTTCGAACTTGCTATCATACAGCAGCACTAAATCGTTTACCTTGAAGGTGTGTAACTTGATATGGTGGTCGTGCCAGGCTTTCTCACGCTGCTTTTGTAATTACTGGTGAAATCCGACCAAAAATTGTTCTTCCTCAAGTTCGTCCAATTGTGCGAGCCTTTCTTCCAAAGCTTTGTGATCCCTTGAGAAAACGTCACTCTGCCTCGCTGTAACTAACAGTCGTGTCCACCGCGAACTCAGTGATAAATCCTCCTATTATTCGGTTGAGCCAATGGTCCAAATCTCATGCTATCTTATCTTCTGAAGCTTCCAATCTGTACACTAATTCCAGAGTCCACACTATCGGTTGGTCGAGCCTACACCTTCCGTGGCTGTCAGCTAACCTCGTGATCCACTCATACAGTTTAGAAGGAAAGGATACAAATAAAATCTCGTAGATTTCCATATACACATAGCAATCCAACCCATTTTTCTCAGATACTTGTGGGGTTTTGTTTTCCTGCATCGTGAACTTGTGAATCTTCTTGTCCAACCACTCTTCAATTTCCTTCTCTGTTTGGTTCTGTTGAAGCCTCGAAAATCGGGTCGACAACAAGGGGGATACCCGCCCGGTCCGGACCTTGGTTGGCAGCTCCTTATCCGTTTGGTATAGCGGGTCCGACTGGGGATAATGGGACCAGTTTCCCAATCTAAGGGTGTGTGTGTGTGTATGCAGAGTTGAATGATGCTGATCTAAGAATACTTAAAGCTAATCTAATACAAAATCTTGAACTAACTCTATGCTATTGTAATCTAGTGAAAAACAACACATCTAATCTAAGCTAACCCGGGGTGTATTTCTTCTATTATGCGATCTAAAGAGATTTCGAATAATAACTGGTAATAAAGATCATTCAGCTATCATAAGAATAGAAATCAATTAAGATGAACTACTTTGCATAAGAAGTTAGGCAAAACAGTTGTGAACAGCATATCGCATAATAAGTTATTCATATATCAGACATAAATAAATGGCTCCACCGTACAGAAGTGCCAAATGGTAACTCACACATTCATGCAATAACATATAAACAACTAAAATTGTATATCACTTTAAGAGTATAAACAGAAGATGCCAAGAGATAAAAGTACCATTTATGACTGCTTCTACTTATAAGCTTCAAGCAAAAACGATTTATCTCTACTTGTTCTAATATCTACCAAGAGTACAAAAGTGCAACATCAGTAGTAGACAGTAAATGCAAATATCAATAAATCTCGATCCATCCATTCATCAAAACCTCCTCTGAGGGTGCAGAAGTGCATGTTCTGAGGACAAGTTTTTGACAAATTTCTAGACCCTTCTCCAAATGCAATGAGAAGGGTTAAAATACTACTTCCTAATTCTAATAATAGTGTATTTACAAAATTTAGGGTGCGGTTTTCAAATGACCGTCCTTTTTCTAATCTAATTTTAAAGAAAAAAACAACATTCTAAGTAAGGCTACTTCTGAATCTGATATTTAAAGCTGCAAGTGTTCATCATCGGTTTAAGAAGAGCTGGCTGGCTGACTTCTGCTTTGAGCTGGGCTGCGAAAACGGAATCTATGAGAGCTGGCACTACTTTTTCGGCCGCGTTTATGATGCATTTCACAGTCATCCATTGACTATGCGGCTTGACCAAGTATGCCCAGTAACACTCCCAATTTAACCTGTTTAATGCTTGGACCGCTTTACCCTTTTCCTGCGCCTTCTGCTTCCAATCTGCTTCTAGCCATTGTTTATTTGGTAGGTACCCTGGGGTGGTCTCTGCAATTAAATTTGCTCTGTGCAAATTCTCATTTACACAGTTGATAAGAATGCTTGCTTGCATGGCCGCTGTTTCCGCTGCTTGTTCCGCCTGCCTGATCTGATCGTCCCATTTATTAAAGAGCAATTCTTTATGATTCTCATTTATTCTGGGTGCACTTGCTCTTTTCCCTTCATCTTCATCCTGTCAAGCCAAGTACTCCGTCACTCGTTTGTCAATCTAATCATAGTCAGCTCGCAAGTCTACCACTTGATTGGGGATTTTATCGCTCAGCTCGCAATAATGACTCCACTGTGATATCTTACGTCCCAACTCTTCCTGTTGCTGCAGTAGTTGTTCATTTAAGCCAATAGACTCTGAAATAAATTCTGGAAGCTTAGGCTCATCTTTATGCATTTCTTGTAAAATTTGTAATTGTTTTCCTTTCTCGTCTAGACTTCTTTGATAGCCTATCTGCATCTGCTGAAAGTCTTCCTGCAACTTTTCGAGCTGTTTGTGAGCTTCAGTATTAGCATTGGCTTGCTGCAATTGTTGTTGTAGTAGCTGTATTTGATCTTCTTGTTCTTTCAATAGTTTCTGAACTTCCGATGCCTTGTCAATAGTTTCAGACGCATATGCCCCTGCGATCTGAGACAATCTAGCGAGATTTTCAATTGGGTTATTGTTGGGGTCTTTCCATAAGACGTCCAATTGTTCAGCATCTTGTGACAGTGCATTTTCTAGTTTTCTTTTCTTCCTCTGTCTCCTTACAACTGCTTTATGTTGGGGACTATAGAATACGTCTAGTGGGGGAATTTCTTCTACATTAAGTAGAAGCTCAGAAGGTGGAGCAATAGGAATGTGCTCCGTTTCTGTGACACTGCTAACTATGGTCGAAACCACTTCTTGTGCTACCTGTGTATTGCTCACAGGCGTTCTTGGGGCTTGCCCTTCAAGATTAATCAGCTCGTTGAAGGTTTCCCATTCTTTGTCTAATTCTGTCGTGACGGGTGGTGCTTCAATGACGAGAGGGGGGACATCTCTTGGCAGGGAGGTGATAACCTGCTGTTGCGACATTGCACTTGACTGAGCCGTGTCCTTAGCTGTTTCTTCGTTCTTTCCTTGGTTGCTTCCAGACCCTTTAGGATGTTCAGGTACTCCTTGCACAGTGTTAGATTTAGATCTGGAATTGCTCGAGTTCCCACTGAGGCTAACTCTTGGAGTCGGTTCTCTGGCAGGTAGTCGCAGCTTTTCTATAGGAACACTGGCTAGTCTTCCTTCCCTGTATACCATGAATCTTTGGAGGTCATCTGGAGACAATTTCGACTGAGCTTCCCGCAAAATTTCCTGGAGTGAGCTTTTATTCTGAAATAAATCATCAAATAAATCCTTCTTTCCAACGAATACTTTTATTTTGACATTCGTTGTGAAATCTTGAGCAACTTCATTTGGGTCAAATGGCCTTGCTGGGAATTTAAATAATTGTAGACACGTCACATTCTCCACTTCGGTGAACGCGTGACCTACATCAAACAATGAAAAGGCCCCACAAGCTACAGGAAACTGAGGCCATATGGCCTTCTTTTTGTCTTTTAGGTCTTTGGTCAGGCCACCTTCTGAACAGGTTTGATATGCAATTTCCCTAGCCAGCAGTTTGTCAGGAATATACAAGGGTAGGACGTGAGGAGGGACGGTGCTTCCAAATACTCTAATATAGGTGAACCATTCTTCCCCGAACCATCTTGCGATGGGGATGATATCTATCTGTGCCTCAGGTGAGCACCTCGGGGGTCTTCATCATACATCATTCTATACAAGGGTAAAATAAGCCCGTGGCAAATCTGGTAGAAATGTGGAATAAACTGAGAATCCCATAAGATCTTATGATAAACATGGATGGGTAATGGGTCCTGGGTTGTCCATTTCCAACCCATAATGGGAAATTTAGACACATAACAAATAGAATCCATAACATATGCGGATAGATAAAAAGGAGGATAGATCCTTTGAGAGAAGGATCTTTTAGACCGGTAATCGATAATAGCCTTATATAGGTTATCAGAAAAGATCTTGGCCCAATCCATAATATCGGCATTTGTGGCAGCATCTATCAAGGGTAACCATTCAGACGAAAACTTATTGATGTCTGGCATCCCAAATAATCTACAAAGCATGGTCGCAGCAAAACAATACGGAGAGGTGAGGGAACCAATGATGTACATACCGTTTTTGTCTTTCTTGAGTGGCTCCTCTTTTCTGGACCAATCCTTGGTTGTCTCTGATAGATTTGGGTTCTCCGCCACAAATTTCTTAATGAATTGTGCATTGTAAGTTGCCTGCGGTTCAAGAAGATGATACATAAGCTTCAAATCTTGTGCAGCGAATGATCCGATGAGCCCATGCCCTTGAATCTTGAATTGTCTGTTGTTCATTTCTGCATTGTCAAGTATCCACTTGATCATATCCGTATATGGTAGAATTTTGGGCCTTGCTGCTATCCGATGAAGAAATGAGCATGCTAGCTCTTCTAAGGATGCTTCGGAAGAGCGTTGTGAGCCTGCGACAGCAATAACCTTCATTATTCTAGGATTCTCCTCTTCAAGCAGTCTGTACATGCTTTCCCACGTCGATATCTCTGCGTCTCTGTTACAAGATGTGTCTGTATACAAAGGCGCCATTTCCTTCGCCTTTTCCTTCGCCTCAGAGCCCTGAGCTTTATTTTTCTTTTCCATTTGCCCCTGCGTATGGCTTTGAATCGTCTTTCGTTCTTCGTTCCTGCAGCTCACAAGTGAAATGGAAATGATTGATCAAGAAAGGTGATGGGAGAGTTTTAAATGCAGCAGATATATCAAATATGCCACCTTACGTGAAGTAATTCTTTACAAAAGAACGCGTCTACATTTCATTAATAGCTGACAACTAATTCCATTTACTATCATTAAAAGCGCATGATCTTGAGTCAGATTATGGTAAGTGGCTTTTCTTGAATAGCGTGCCCGAAGGATTCGTGATGAAGTGATTTTGTGATTTGCTTTCGCAACATCGCAGATCACGCCATCGCAAATCGTGCCATCGCAGATCGCGCCATCGCAAATATAACATCGCAGGGTTGGTCTGACTTAACATCACAATCATCGCAAATTGCAATATCGCAACATCGCATATCGCAGAAGTTTTGTGTTTGCCAAATTTTGTTAGCTCATTTTCTGCGATATGCGATCATGCGATCAGCGCCATCACAAATCGGCGAATATTGAAGTTTTCCTTTATGAGTATTACTTTATTTCGATGCAATATATTGCTTAATATGAGAGTCTTGTACATACCAGGATTATACTCAAACGGAAGTGTTTTTCTATCACTTTATGCAACGCAGCTTTAAAGATTTTTCCCTTATCATAGACTTAGGTTTTAAAATATTCAAAAGATCTTCCTAAGCTTATGATGGTAACCTTATTTTTGAAGAAAGGAAACTCTTGTTTTTCCTAAAATTTAACTAAGGGTCCCCATTCATTTAGTATTTTGGACAACACTTAAATGAAAAAGGGGGGGGTTGTTGCTGGCCACAACAGGTTCCAGTGGCACGACATCAAACATCCCTTATGTAGATCCCGGTCCCACCAATGGAACCATTTGTTGGCTTATTGGGGCCTGACCTAGGTTTGGAAGTGATTTAGCCAAGCAAATCCCAGTACTACTAGCCCTTTCAGAAACAGTCCGCTGAGGTCTCACACGAAGTAGTATGGGAGGGTGCTAGAACTAGGTTTCCACACACTAGGGATGTCTTGTTGAAGGTTCTAGAGGTTTGAGGTCCGAACCTGTGTGCTTACGCTACTTCGTGCAACTGTGTACCCTTCGTGACTTGTGCCACTACCTTCGCACACCTTTGTAAGGGCACGAAGAAAGTACTATCCTGATCTCTATTCTTACTACTCTATTATATTAGTGCTTAACTTAACTTGTGAGGGCCCAGTATTCTTATTACTTTATTCAACATCTAGGTAAGTGCACGTAATCATAAACAGTATAAATGCATAAAGATAAACAAAAACATAGATGCACAATATTCCGAATCAAACTTATCTTTATTAGTATTCCTCTTCAAGTACAATCCCACTTACAGACCCGACTCCACCCTGCGCACTTAGCTGCAAGGGTCTGCGCACTCAGCTGCGGACTCTACTAGGCCTCTGCACACTCAGCTGTAGAGCCTCTTCCTACTACTATGACCCAACACACTTCAACTTTCCCCCTATGCTGTGACCATGCCTTCGCATCTATCTATTACTTGCTTTTTCCAACTCAAACTATCTTTACACTTAGAGCCTCGCTCTATTTATACAATCCCATGGTCCGTGAACCATGGGTAGGCTGACACAACTTTACATTATTATACAATTCTTAGGGTGGACAACCCTATGACTCATACTAGACTTTCGTGCTCTGCTCCTGCACTTTGCGGAGTCTTACAATGCAATTGACCAAAACTCGAGCTTTAAGCCCCAAAACCTGATGCGGAGGATCCCATGCCCAACAGCAACAGCAAATTTAGCAGGGGACACATCACATGCAGAGAGACGAAGCAATGCCCGTACAAGTAGTTGATTCATCTAAACAACTGGTATCAGGTGAAGAGGTTGAACCATCATAGGGCCAATGCTTTCCTCATGAGATTGAACAAGCACTTGAATAGTTGGATGCAAACATGGAGCAGCAAGAGTTGGAATAGGGCACCGACCTCATGCCTCACAACAAGCAAGTCGAATCTGCCACTTCATTGCATTCTAATGATGAGAAAATCTCGAATGACCAAAGAGGCACTGAGATCCTTGGTGGTCAGCTAGAAGGAGAGATGCACAACATCTCCTTTGACGAATCTCATCACACAGTTGTGCAGTCTCAGAGAGTATCGACTCCGGAGGACCAAACATCCCCTGCGCAAGTTGAAGAATAAGTGATTGTGATTTATGTGCACAAGAATCTGGCTTCTTTGGCCAATGCAACTAGAGTGTGTGCTAAAGCCACTAGCTCAAGTGTTCGTTTCCTCATAGCTAAGAATGAACGAATGGTGAAGGAACTGCAAGTGGCCAAGCAAGGAGGAGAATTGGTGACAATTTCTGCTCGAGCTAAACTAAAGAAGGAAATACTAGATTAAGTATTGTCCCTAGACACAGTTATGCAAGCATTGTACTCCAAGTTTGGTACCGTGCACCAAGTAGTCATCCATCTCCACGGATGGCAACAACGATGTGCGAGAAGAACAGGCATCTTGAAGAACATACATTTTGTTGTTGATAACATGCAAGCATGGACGATGAAGTACAAGGGAGCCCCGCTTCACTTGCTAAAGATGATGAGGACCAATGCAGTCGAGCTACAAGCATGTATCCAGAGTTAGATCCAAAACTATGAAGACCTACAGCAACTCATCACTAGCATATAGGTTTCCCATGCATGAGTATTCAAGAGCATGGATGTTGTAGTGCACACTCATGCAATCCAATCACTTGGGACTCTCACCCAGGTGAAGACAAAGAAGCAGTCCTGACAGGAGCTTGACTCATACTTCAACGAGTTGATGTGCACCACCACCAGCCCAGATTTGCCTATCAATGTAGACATCATGCACAAGTACATCGTTGGTGTGGCCACATTGAAGACAATGATGTGCATGCTCTCAAACGAGTTGGACAGAAGATCCTGAGCAGTATACCCAGATGCTATGGAGGCAAGGTTGAGCTTTCAGATGAATGTCATAGCATAACACACAAACACTATCAAGGAATACCAATCTTGGCATCAATATGTCACTGTTGATTAGCATGAGGATGTCGAGCAATTAGACTTCTATGGTTGTCTAAGTCTGAATGATGTCTATTTTGGCTTGTTCAAGCCATTGTTCACATGGGTACATGTGCATTGTAATGTTGAGTCATGTCAAGTGTAAGTCGAGTCTCAATAGTGGATGTAACAATCATAGAGTAGGTGAAGAGTCATGAGGGTAGTTGAATGGTCACAAAGGGGAATGTCAAGGGTCAACCCACCCTTTGCCATAAATAGTCCCTCATAACTCATTGTATAGTATTTTGGTCAGCCAAGATTCTACTAAGACTATCTTGAAGAAGGCATGGAAAGTATTGTAACGTGCCTTGGCTTCTCCACTACACGAAGCTAGTACATCTCTTTGGAGGAGCAGGCAGATGTGGCTATAACGTTCCACTGTTGCGGCTAGTAGGTTTACATGGTTGTATTGTATGATTGTGACTTACACTTCTTTATATAATAAGAACCAGCACATTTTGATGCATATGTTGTTATTGTAGTTGGACTGCTCTAGTTGCCTTAATGATATATGTTGTTTAACTTACGTACTTGTGTATGAACTGATTCACATGCAATTATATGAATCTTGTTTCTAATGTGTTGATATGTTGTTAATGTTGTCACTGTCTGTGTCAACTGCTCTATCGGACATCAGACATACCTTTCACATGAACCTTGTTGTAATAACCGTCCCACTCGTCTCGGACTGATCCTTGAGTGATGTACATGTTATCTTACCTTGTATGATGTGCCTGCCGCATCCGAGTGGACTGATCCACCAAAATCTTTGCATTTCCTTTTGTGTTGTGTGTTCCTAGCCAAGTTGGGACTTATCCCTTTCAACCTGGAACTCACCTTCACCTCCTTCCCCCTTCGAAGTGTTAGAACCTCTCATACACCTTCCTTGACTCACTGCATCAGTCACACTGTTGGGTCCCTATAATACTAGTGATTACCCCATTACTATTGTAGTTATACCCCTTATTTATATTGTTGTGCCCCTATTACCCACATATTGTTATTTCTGTGCCCCATAGAATCCCTCTATTATTATTTTTGTGGCTTTATATTATTATTGTTAGGTCGACTGGATTATATTGTGACTCCTTAGACTCCTATATATAGAAAGGAGGTTTTGTCATTTGTATCATCCAAGAATTCTTCATTTATGTAATGTAAAGGAGGTTGCCCCCTCGAAGAGGCTGAATTCTAAGGCGTTGATCTTTCTTTTCTATCTTTTCTTGAGCTAGTTTCATAACATTTGGTATCAGAGCTTTGGATTCTAGGGTTTCGCTGCTCCAAACAGGTCATAGTGGCATTTTCGCTATAAATTTTTTTCTGTGACGTTTCAGAAGTCGCAAAAAAAACCCATTTGAGAAGAAATCGCGCTGAACCTTGGGTCCGAATTTCAGAGTTTTTCGCACGATATTTTCGGAGATATGATCTAAGGAAGTTGGTCTTTTTGCAGACTCCTGAATTACACTCAAAACAGGTGACCTGGGGAAAATTGTCATAACTTTCTTTCTGAGCATCGGATTGAAATTTCGTAAGAAGTTACAGAAAGAGGATGGACTGTAGTTTTCTTTTATATATTTTTCAGAGTCAAAGGTTGAAACAGTGACACGTGGCACGTCGTACAAGTTCGCTCTACTGAACTAGTCTATAATCAAGTCACTGTGGGAGATTTCGCATAACTCTTCCTTGGAGAATCCAATTTGGGTCAGACTTGTGGCATTGGAAAGAGAACACAGAGGGCTACTACAGGTCACAAATTCAGAACTAGATAATCAGAAAGTACAGAGATACATCGGAGGCAATATCGAGCTCCTACAAAGTGAAAAAAGGTGTGTAGATTTTCTTTAATTTTTGCTTAAGCTTGGTTTGAAAATTTATTTTGAAGGAATTCAAAGGGCATATTAGAGAATTATTATCGGTAACTGATGCCCCGAGGAAAGAAAATGCAAACACCTAGTAAGGAGCCTGAAAGCTCTAGCATGACTCATGAAGAAGAAGAAGAAATGCTATATGATATATCAAAATTACAAGAACAAGTGCAACGAGTGTCACTTGCACAAAAAGTAACAGAATCTAAAATGGATGGTTTAAGGAAAGATGTAGAAGCTAATATGGACGGTTTAAAGAAAGGTGTAGAAGCTAAGATGGATGGCATGGAAGCTAAGGTGAATGGCATGGACGCTAAAATTGATGGCATGGATGATAAGATGGATAAGTTGCTACAAGAAATGGTCACTAAGGGTGAAAGAGTACTAAAGGAAACTCATGATGAGAACAAAAGAAATGTTAATCATGATTCCATAGACTCTAATGTTGGATCGAAGACTCACCATGTTCCAAAAATCGATATGAGGAAGTTTGATGGCAAGGATCCCGCCACATGGATATTACAGATGGAGCAATTCTTCGATCTCAATAATGTGCAAAACACACAAAAGGTACGTATGGCAACTTTATATTAGGAACCAAATCAGTTTGTATGGTATCAATGGCTTTGTTCTCGTAAACAGTTTATCACTTGGGCAATTTTTACGGAAGAATTGATAGCACATTATGAGGATACAAAAAGCAACACTTTTTTTAGCCAATTGATAAGTCTCAAACAAAAGGGTTCAATAATGGAGCACATTGAGGAGTTCCAAAAATTGAACATAAGGGTAAAAGATATTCCAGAGGAGCATAGGATTGATGTGTTCATAGGGTCTTTAAAGGATAATATCCAACATGATGTGCGCCTTTGGGAACCTGATTCATTAGAGAAGGCATTCAGGTTAGCAAGAAAAGTGGAAAGCAAAATTATGGCAACTAGGAAGCATACCATTCACAACTATAAAGACGAAAGTGTTGTTGTCCATAGTCTTCCACAACCTACAAGGTTGACACCACAACAAGTGGAAGAAAAAAGAGCAAAAGGGCTTTGTTACAATTGTGATAGCAAATACACAAAAGGTCATAAGTGTGCTGAGAAGAAATTATTCTACATAGATTGTGAAGAGGAAGAAGAAAAGGAGCAAGAAAGGTCAAAAGAAGAGGATATATTCCAGGAAAAAAGCCTAGATGAAGAACAAATAAATCCGACCATATCTTGTAATGCATTGGCGGGAATTACCACTCCTCAAACCATCAAGATAGAAGGACAAATCAAGAAGAAAAAGGTAATAGTGTTGATTGATTCAGGAAGCACCCACAATTTTATTCATTGTAGGGTAGCAAAAGAATTGAATTGCTTCCTATATCTAGCACCAGAGTGTCAAGTGATGATTGCAAATGGAGGAACAATAAATTGTTCTGGAAGTGCCATAATATCAAGCTATCCATGGGAGAATATGTATTGACTAGCCCAATGCTTTCCATTCCAATGGGAGGTGCTGATGTTGTACTAGGAGTCCAATGGCTACAATCCTTGGGTACAATAGCTTTTAATTTTCAAGAACTTTTCATGAAATTTTCTGTGGAAGGAAAGGAAGTTGAATTAAGGGGTATTGCAGGGAAACCAAGAAAGATAATCAGCTCTAATGGCATGACAAAGCTTCTAAAAAAGGAGCAAAGAGGTGTAATTGCACAATTATGTTCGCTAGATGTTTCCACATTGGAATCATCTATTTCTCCAGATCTCCAAAAAGTCCTGGACAATCATTCCAAGGTATTTGAGACTCCCAAAGGTCTCCCACCTATGCGTGATCATGATCATGCTATTCATCTGATTCCAGGAAGTGTTCCTCCAAACATCAGGTCGTACAGATATCCATATGTCCAAAAAAGTGAAATTGAACGTATGGTTGCAGAAATGCTAGAGGCTGGTATAATTCAACCGAGTCAAAGTTCTTTCTCAGCTCCAGTAGTATTGGTGCACAAGAAGGATGGATCATGGCGCATGTGTCCAGATTATAGGGAGCTCAACAAGCTCACTATTAAAGATAAGTTCCCCATTCCTGTCATTGATGAATTACTGGATGAATTGCATGGATCAATTTACTTCACCAAGTTGGATCTTCGTTCGGGATGTCATCAAATCAAAATGAAGATTCAAGACATTCCGAAAACAGCATTTAGAACTCATGAGGGTCATTATGAATTTTTGGTCATGCCTTTTGGCCTTACCAATGCACCTTCAACATTTCAAGGTTTGATGAATTCAATTTTCAAACCATTCCTTAGAAAATTTGTGTTAGTATTTTTTGATGATATACTAATCTACAGCAAGTCTTGGAAGGATCATGTTGAACATGTTGACGTGCTACAACTATTGGAGGAGAAACAATTATATGCAAAAAGATCCAAATGTTTCTTTGGAGTCCAGGAGGTGGAATATTTGGGTCATATTGTATCTCATGAAGGAGTTAAGGTAGACCCTAGCAAAATTAAAGCCATTAAGGAATGGAAAATCCCCACATCCATAAAGCATCTGCGAGGATTTCTTGGGTTCACAGGGTATTATCGCAAGTTTGTTAAGAATTATGGGAGAATAGCAGCACCTCTAACAACATTATTGAAGAAAGATTCATTTTCATGGACTCCGGAAGCAACAAAGGCCTTTAAACATCTTAAGGAGGCAATGTGCCAAGCACCAGTCTTAGCTACGTCGGACTTCACAAAAACCTTTATTGTGGAATGTGATGCTTCAGGAAATGGAATTGGTGCTGTTCTAATGCAAGATGAAAGACCCATTGCTTTTGAAAGTCGTCCAATCAAGGGAAAGTTTTTAAGCAAAGCTATTTATGAGAAGGAAATGTTGGCAATACTCCATGCACTTAAGAAATGGCGACCCTACCTAATGGGAAGACACTTCAAGGTAAAAACGGATCATGATAGCCTTAAATACTTTTTAGAACAAAGATTATCCTCTGAAGAGCAACAAAAGTGGGTCACAAAGATGTTGGGTTACGACTTTGAAATCATCTACAAAAAAGGGAAGCAAAATGTGGTGGCAGATGCACTCTCAAGAAATGATGAGGATATGGAAGCATTGTTGTGTGCCATTTCTATTATCCAACCAGATTGGATAAACGAAGCAAAGGAGGAATGGAAGAATGACGAAGAAGTGTGGGCACTTATTCGAAAGCTACAACAAGATTCAAGTACTTCTGATACATTTAGCTGGAAAAATGATTCGTTATGGTACAAAGATCGCTTATACCTCTGTAAGAATTCCCAGCTAAAACAAAAGATTCTTATGGAATTGCACACTTCTCCCTTAGGAGGGCACTCAGGATTTTTAAAAACTTACCACAGGGTTAAGAAGGAATTTTTTTGGGATGGCCTTAAATCAGATATTCAAAAGTTTGTAGCGGAATGTTTGGTTTGCCAACAAAATAAAGTTGAAACAATTAAGACACCGGGTCTATTACAACCTTTATCCATTCCAAGCCAACGTTGGGAGGAGGTTTCAATGGATTTTATCACAGGTTTACCCAAGTCTGAGGGAAAGAGTGTCATCATGGTGGTAGTTGACAGACTTACCAAGTATGCACACTTTTGTGCATTATCACATCCATTTAAAGCCAGTACAGTTTCTACTGCATTTATGGAAACAGTTCAAAAGCTACATGGAAACCCAAAGATTATTGTAAGTGACAGAGATCCCATTTTCACTGGAAATTTTTGGACAGAATTATTTTCTTGTCTTGGTACTCAGTTAGCTCATAGCTCATCTTATCATCCTCAATCTGATGGGCAAACTGAGATAGTAAACAAATGTTTGGAAGGATATCTTCGTTGCTTTGTATCTGATAAACAGACACAATGGGTCAAATGGTTGCCTCTGGCTGAATGGTGGTATAACACTTCCTTCCATACAGCAACAAAAATGACCCCATTTATGGCACTTTATGGGTACCAACCACCATCAATCACATCATATTTAAGAGAAAATTCTAAGGTTCAAGCAGTGGAACATCACATCGAACATCAACAACAAGTCCTCCAACTCTTAAAGGATAACCTCGTGTTGGCACAAAATAGAATGAAACAACAGGCAGATCAACATCGCAGTGAAAGAAGTTTTGATGTAGGTGATTGGGTATTCCTACGGCTACAACCATATAAGCAAATGTCCCTAAAGCAAGCTAAGAAGGATAATAAATTATCACCAAAGTATTATGGTCCGTACAAGGTGTTGGAAAAGATTGGTACTATGGCATACAAATTGGAGCTTCCTGCAGCTTCTCGATTGCACCCAGTTTTCCATGTTTCATGTTTAAAGAAGGTTATAGGCGACAAGCTCCAAGTTCAAACAATATTGCCAGAACTTGACGAGGAAGGAAAAATTATATTGGAACCGGAAGCAGTCACAGAAACAAGAACTCGGCAACTACAAAATCGATCAATTTCAGAGTATCTTATCAAGTGGAAGAACTTATCCGCTGAAGATTCCACATGGGAGGATGAGAATTTTATGCAGAAGTATCCAGAACTGCTCAAGCGTTGAGGACAACACTTTTTTTGAAGGAGAGGGGCATGTTGGGTCCCTATAATACTAGTGATTACCCCATTACTATTGTAGTTATACCCCTTATTTATATTGTTGTGCCCCTATTACCCACATATTGTTATTTCTGTGCCCCATAGAATCCCTCTATTATTATTTTTGTGGCTTTATATTATTATTGTTAGGTCGGCTGGATTATATTGTGACTCCTTAGACTCCTATATATAGAAAGGAGGTTTTGTCATTTGTATCATCCAAGAATTCTTCATTTATGTAATGTAAAGGAGGTTGCCCCCTCGAAGAGGCTGAATTCTAAGGCGTTGATCTTTCTTTTCTATCTTTTCTTGAGCTGGTTTCATAACACACACCCTTGCTACTAACATAGTTATCTTACTTGCCTCTGTGTGACATTGCAGTCAAGGCATTACCTTACGACCCACTGCTAGGACTCCTACACCAAATGGTCTCAGGTCTATTTGGGACTTCTTACCGTGGAGATCCCCTTGACATGTTGGCAGGTCCAGAACCGTCAACATTTCTGGTGCTAGAAGGAGGTCCTGATGACAAGCAATGTCCTCTTATCCAGTTTTGAACCTTTGCATATTTTTCATGAAGTCTTACACTCTGCTTCCCTCGAGGTGTTTTTTGAATCGTGAAGATGTCTCCATCTCGGGGAAGATTTTCGATCTCTTGAACACTCACACATATGATGGTGAAGGTGAAGTGGCCTCACCAGAGCACTCACATAACTTTGTTTCCATGATTCATGAGGAAGATGAGTTTTCTAACGAACAGGGTGGTTTGCTGCTTGCATACACACTTCACGAATCGCCATTTCATTGGGTGCTCAGCCTACTGACTGACACCATGTACTCATTTGAGCACTTATGTGATCTCATTGAAGACACATTCTATCATTTTGATCCAGACCATCTTGATTAGAAACTGTTACAGCAATGGATGGCTCTGCATGAATCCGTTATTGATTTTTGGCAGCGCTTCCACGACTTGCAGTTTCAAGCTCTGAGGAGTTGGATGAATTTTTCTTATCTTTGGGACCAATTCGAGTATTACCTTAAGAAATTTTCTCATCCCAAGAGGAAGCTTGATATCAAGCCTCGCTCAACATTCTTCATTGATGGAACTGCGCAATCTCATGTGGCAGCGGGCACTGTGCCAACTGACTATCTTCCTCCCTCTCATTCAACAGCTCCACCACTTCCCAGTGATGTTGAGGATCATGCTCACACACCTGTTCATCCTTAACTCTCTCCCAACATCACTCCACTCAAATTTCGCATAAATTTGGTTGTGAGCCCTTCGAGTTCTCATATGCATTCTTTTCTTCGACCTCTGTCTTCGCACTCAAGTGTTCCTTCGGGTGATGATGTCTTTTGTTCATCCATTCCGGACTCTTCACTTGTTGTGAATGAGAAAAAACCCACTAACAGAGTTGGTGTTTCACAACCAAAATGTGTTGTAATTCATGAAGAGTATGAGTGGGAGCTTGAACATCAACACTTGGCAAAGGATGACTCCCTTCTGTTCGAGCCCCCTCCTTTCTTTCCTCTTTGGTGAACCTGCCATCCATGATTCTACATGTGTATCTTCATCCACGGGTGCACCCATTATTGATCACTTGTAGGACTGACCAGATGTTAGTCTATCATTCAACAACGGAGAGGATAAGTTACTCGTTGAAAACATGCTTGATCCTTCATTTTACTTTTCCGGAAACACGGAGGATGAGTTTGTTCACTTTTCATCTACACCTTTGTTCGATTCATTTGATCATGAGGATGCCAAAAAATTTATTGATTTTTCTGATCGCGGCAGTCGTGATCCATTTTCTTCCATTTTTTATCACGATCATGAATCTATCATAGTTGATATTTTGCAGCCACTGGTGTATGATGATCTATCTGATGATGAAGTTGAGACACCCAAGAATGTCGAGGCACTTCAGCCCGAGATGATGGTTATGTCAGGTCCTCTCTCTCTTGGGGTTAGTCTCACTTCCGATCATGAAACTGTTCAATCACCCAAGGCTCCTCATCACTCATATGTATGCATTAAAGATCCATCTCACTCACAAATCACACTTCCTCCACTCAAATTGCACGATCCCATTTCTCATGCATTGGAGGAGTCTTACATTGCAAGCACTCATTCGCGACGCAAGTTATCTTTGTTTCTTTCATTTGCTTGCATGTCATAGTCAAGAGTGTGCTTATGCTTCAAAGTTGCATGTAGTGTCACACAGAACCACGATAAGTCCACAGACTGCCCGTCATGCACATGCACTCACTCATGTCCCATGGGCACTTTGAAACACGAAGTGTGGTTGTCTTCATTGTTATATCTTCCTTGGTTGCTGGTTCGCACCATTGGGTTTCTCACGGACCAAGCCTTCACCAACATGGGTCTACCAATGCGCTGATGGCTGCATCGGAAGTATCACTTCACATTATCAGGCCCATGCACCATTAGTGTAGGGGTAGGAGTAGTGTTTGCTTTTAGTTGTTTGCTTGCATGCTTGTTTTCTTATATGCTTTGTTTGCTTGTTTTCTTCTTTCTTGTTTACTTGCTTTCTTTGCTTTCACTTTTGCTTTTGCTTTTGCTTTGCTTTGGTGTTTGTTAGCTCATTTGTTTCGTTCGTGGTTAGTCTTGCATGAAAGCATGTATGACTCTTGAAGCAAGTTGGGTAAAGTACAAGAGGGCTTGTACAACTATTACTACTTGGTTATCTATCATCTTACCTCTGTTTGATGAGCTTGTTACTTTTAGTCCATGATACATCGTAGGAAAATACGTATTGTTTGAAGTGAACCTTGGTGAAGACACAATGCCTACGCACTAACTAGTGTCACCTTCTCTAGTCACTTCTTTTTGGGTTAACCCTTGTCAGCTCAGTCAAGTAGAGTAAGGTGAGGAGGAAAACCTTAACAGGCATGTCAGAGATATAATAAACTAATTCTTTGCTATAAAACCTCTTCTTCTCTCAATAAGTTGGGAACCCTCTTCCGCCTCTGAAATGAATAAGTGTTATGCACAGTGGAAATGAAAATGAAAAAAATAAAAAAATAAAAATAAAAGGTAAAAAAATTCAAAATGAAAAATGAATAAGAGGAAAGAAGAGAAAGGCTTCCTGCATAGGGAGGTGATGCAAGTAACTTCGTCAGGGTACTAACCAGGCTCACTGGTAGCATAGCCATGCTTGTGTTCCTATGTGACTCCACCGGGGTACTATCTAGGCCTGTTGATAGTGGAGTAACACCAGAGATGAAACTAAGACTCTTACTACTATACTGCTTGTACACCTATATACCCCTTAACCCCAATCGAAACAACCGTGTTGCCTTGGTTTGGAATGTGTGTCAATCGACCAAGAGTCTGGTGGATGCTACATCTTACAATCAATCTAGTGTGAAACCAAGATGAGCTAAGAACTGAAAAATACTTCCGAAGGTGTTAGACTTGCTTTTCATAAAAAAGGTTTATGCAGAGAGTTGGAGTTCTACTAGTGTGTCACCAAGTGTTGTAGCAGTGACAACCACCCTCAAAAAATTTTCCTTAGCCTATTTTAGAGCCTCCCTACCAACCTTACACATAACATTGTCTTGCTTCATCAAGTACTCAAGCTTCACCGTTTTCCTCGCACAAAGGTAGCCTGTCAATCACGGTTGATCCATTTCCCTCACAAGTTTCTCACGCGGACTTGGTCCAGCTGCCGGTTGAGCAACTTCCCCTTGAAAATTACGTATTTCTGGAGGGAAACCAGCCTTCCCTCTAGGAATTGCGTAATCTTGCCAGTGAACCCTCCCAGCAGGATTTGCGCAAATTTTCCCAGCACCAGGTTGTTCAGCCCATGATTTGCAGGAATCTGGGTAGAAGAAAGCTGCTCTACCCAGAAATTATGCAAACCTCCTAGGCAGTCAACCCAACTCCCAGCCAGGAATGGGCATTTTTCCCAAGCAGTTGAGTAGTTGCATGCATGAACATTCTCGTTGAGTAGTTCCACCCAGGACCGAGGAAACTTGACTTGCATGCATGCATGACTGATTCTTCCTAGAATAGTAAGAGACAACATGAAAAAGGCATCCCATGATTTAGGGAGCTATTTTTAGCAGTTGAGGGTTACATGCAAAGTTGTTTTAGAAGTTTCCCTCCAAGTGTCACCCTTTCCTAGATTTGTGGCATGTGCGTCATGAGACCAAACTTATTTATTGGATGTAATCAAAGCTCATGCATTCACATTGATCTTAAATCTTTGACATCCCATAGCACATTCAGGACTCTTCGACACATCCAGCTAAGCTATTCACGGGTAAGTGGCCTTAACTTGTCTTTTTCAGCATTTCTGTTTCTTTTTGTGTATTCACTTGTGTGAGTGTTGTTTTCTTGATTTCTTTGAATGCCTACTGTTGTTTACATGTATTCTAGCTTGTCCTAGCTTTGTTTTAGTTTTAGTTGCTATCTCACTATTATCGCATGCATGAAACTGCTTTGCATGGACGTTCGCCTAACCAGCGAACTGCCTCACCCACATGCATGTTGATCTATCTCCTGAATCTTTCATTCATGTTTTTCATGCACTGTCAATCACTTCTACTATCACTTAGTGTCACCATGCATTTCATTGTATTACTCGCTTTTAGTTGCCCGTTGGCAAGTCGGCCCAACCTTGGCCCAAGCTCTGCCTTCACCAATTACGCAATCTGGGGAAGGAAGGCTCACCTTCCTCTCCAAATTTGTGCATTCTTGCCCAGCACTGGCCTATAGGTCTATTTTTCACATTTTTGGAGGGCAGTTGCTGCTTGGCCCAAGAAATTACGGAAATATGTCCCTGGGCCAACAGTCCTTCCCAGCTGGAATTGTGCATTGCGCAATCCTAGAAGCCAACTACCTTAATGCATTGCGAATTTCACAGATCCAACAACTAGTCATGCCTCCCAGATAGCCCAGAATTCCTTTTGCATAGTCCTGGCAGCCTGTCACTTAGCCTTCCAGTAAAATTTGTGCAATATTTCTCATCAGTTCCCCAGGTATGTGTTGTGTCCTTCCCCAGATTTGCTTTGTTTTCACTGACATATTTCTTGCAATGCATGTTGCTTGTTTTAGATCTTTCAGGTGTTCATCTATCTCACTGGCTTCGAAGAGAACAAGATCATAGGACACTGATGGAGTTGCAGCTAGAGTAGCAGCTAAGCAGGTGTCCTCTGGTTTATTGATCTACGAAGATACGAAGTTGTATCTAGACAAGGAAATCAAACTGAAGTGGCAAGAGATTAATGAAACATTCGTAGGCACTTTTGGGGAAGACCTCGAAGACCATCAGGTGTATGTGAACATTCACAAGTCCAGCTTGTACCGGATTGCATGCAGATACCCCGCATTCCCATACGCAGACATGATTCATTGGATCGCCTCTCATACTGACCCCGAGACGATGACCTTGAGCAGTGTCAGTGGGGAGAAGCTTGTAAACTTCTGGGCATGAGATTATGATGAGATGTATTAGATGTCTGAGCCCATGACTGTCATGACCCCTCCATTTAGCTTTCCCAATAGCAGAGCTCACTCCAAAGACGTTCAGAAGGATTGGGTAAAGGAGTCAGCTCGCTTCAGGATGACACCCAACCAGATCTACAAGACAAAGATATTGAGGAAGGCGTACCAATACTTGGTCATGTTCTCATGTCGACTGAGTGGCCAAGCAAAACTGAAACCTTTCCTCAAAGTTGGGTGATTGCATTGGAGCAACTGGCTAGAGAAGGAAGACCATGCAACTAGTCCGGCATATTGGCTCACCAGCTGAAGGAACAAGTCATGAAGGCTTGACAATCACCCGAGGGTATGCATGTAGAGATTTACATGTCCACCTACATTCTAGATGCAGTCTGTGCCTGACATTAGTTCCTGGGCTTGGAGTGGGCATGGTCACCGATGAAGATTGTTGTGAACACATATTTCAAGCTCTTGTCTGAATGCATCTTCATAGGAGTGATCATATGGTTGTTCGACCATTTTTTCACCCCAGTGTACAGGTTGATATTTGAATAGGGTCCACCCTACATGTCAGAGGAAGCGATGAAAGCATTGCTAGGCATCGCGGATTGATATGCCTCACCGTCTGGCATGTTCATCCAAGTGTTCAGTGCAGAGAAGTCTCTGCATGTTCTACCAAAGTTCATCTTGAACGTGCTTGTCATGCAGGAAGTAGCATACCACATCTTGGTAGGATTGACAACTAGACTGTAGCGGAAGAAGAAGGAACCTTAGCCCCCTCTTCCATTGTGGATTGGGTTATGTGAGATCCAAAGTGTCAAGCAAGTGGATGTCGAAGCAGAACAGATGAGGAAGTATCCTTTCAACCTTCGAAGCTTCAACCCGTATGACCCACATTGCATTGTGAAGGATCGTTGCACGAGAGTTTAGTTCAATTGGATCCATGGGGCATGTCATTGGGCCGAGGACGACTCGTGGAGGTACTACTACAATTCCTCCAGACCCAATGAACAGGTTGGCTTCTCTGTAGAGTGGTTAGAAAAGTAGCATGAAGCAACATCACAGAGAACACCAAAAGTAGCAGCAGTATTAGCAGCAACAGAAGCAACAGAGCTAGGCATACCTATGCATGACAAAGGGAAGAGGAAGATTGTCGACTTCATGGAGGAGAAAAGCTGCAAGTTTCGTGCAGATCCACTTGTAGAACAAGAAGCTATGGCTATTTAGACGAAGAGGCAGCATCGCGACAAGCGAATCGTGCGAAGGCAGAGGGATAAGAAGAGAATGGAAGAAGCAGAGAAGGAGTTGCATGAGCTGTAGGAGAAACTCCAGAAAGAACAAGAGTTGCGCCAATAGGAGAAGAAAGTGCAGCAATCGCAGATTCAACAGGGGGCGCATCACATGTAGATAGATGAAGCAGTGCCTGTACAAGTAGTTGATTCTTCTGAACAGCTGGTATCAGGGAAACAGGGTGAACCATCTTAGGGGAAAGACTTTTCTCATGAGATTAAACAAGCACTTGAACAGTTGAATGTAGACATCGAGAAATAGGAGTTGGAATAGGACACCGACCTCATGCCTCACCACAAGTAGTTCAACTCACCCACTTCATTGCATCCTAATGATGAGCAAGTCTCAAATGACCAAGGAGGCACTGAGATCGTTGGTGGTCAGCCAGAAGCAGAGATGCACAACATATCCTTTAACGAATCTCATCACAGAGTTGTGTAGTCTCAGAGAGTACCAGCTCTGGAGGACCAAACATCCCTGGCACAAGTTGAAGAACAAGTGATTGTGACTGATGTGCACAAGCATTCGGTCACTTTGGCCGATGCAACTAGAGTGTATGCTGAAGCCACTAGCTCAAGTTCTTCATTTCCTCATAGCTGAGAATGAGCAAATGACGAAGGAACTACAGGTGGCCAAGCAAGGAGGAGACTTGGTGAAAATGTCCGCTGGAGCTGAACTGAAGAAGGAAATACTAGATGAAGTATTGTCCTTGGACACAATTATGCAAGCATTGTACTCCAAGTTTGGTATTGTGCACCAAGCAGTCGTCCATCTCCATGGATGGCAGCAACGATGTGCGAGAAGAGCATGCATCTTGAAGAACATACATGTTATTGTTGATAACATGCAAGCATGGATGATGAAGTACAAGGGAGCCCCACTTCACTTGCCAAAGATGATGAGGGCCAATGTGGTCGAGCTGCAAGCATGTATCTGGAGTCAGATCTGGAACTATGAAGACCTACCACAACTCATCACTAGCATACAGGCTTCCCATGCACAAGTATTCAAGAGCATGGATGTTATAGTGCACACTCATGCGATCCCATCACTTGGGACTCTCACCCAGGTGAAGACAAAGAAGCAAGTCTGACAGGAGCTTGACTCATACTTTGATGAGTTGATGCGCACCGCCACCAACCCAGACTTTCCTATCAATGCAAACATCATGCGCAAGTATGTTGTTGGTCCAGCCACATTGAAGACAATGATGCGCATGCTCTCAGACGAGTTGGACAGAGGAGCCCAAGCAGTGTACCCAGATGCTATGGAGGGAAGGTTTAGGTTTCAAACATATGTCACAGCAGAACACACAGACACTATCAAGGACTACCAATCTTGGCATCAATATGTCACTGTTGATCAGCATGAGGATGTCGAGCAGTTAGACTTCTATGGTTGTCTAAGTTCGAATGATGTCTAGTTTGGCTTGTTCAAGCCATTGTTCACATGGGTACATGTGCATTGTAATGTTGAGTCATGTCAAGTGTAATTCGAGTCTCAATAGTGGATGTAACAATCATAGAGTAGGTGAAGAGTCATGAGGGTAGTTGAATGGTTGCAAAGTGGAATGTCAAGGGTCACCCCACCCTTTGCTATAAATAGTCCCTCATAACTCATTGTATAGGCTTTTGGTCAGCCAAGCTTCTACTAAGACTATCTTGAAGAAGGCTTGGATAGTATTGTAATGCGCCTTGGCTTCTCCACTGCACGGAGCTAGTACATCTATTTGGAGGAGTAGGTGGATGTGGTTGTAATGTTCCACTGTTGGGGCTAGCAGGTTTACATGGATGTATTGTATGATTGTGACTTACACTTCTTTATATAATAAGAGCCATCACATTTTCATGCATATGTTGTTATTATAATTGAACTACTATGGTTGCCTTAATGATATATGTTGTTTAACTTACGTACTTGTGTATGAATTGATTCACATGCAATTATATGAATCTTGTTGTTAATCTGTAGATATGTTGTTAATGTTGCCACCGTCTGTGTCGACTGCTTTTCCAAACATCAGATAGACCTTTCACATGAACCTTGCTGTAACAACCATCGCACTCATCTCTTACTGATCCGTGAGTGATGCACATGTTATCTTACCTTGTATGATGTGATTGTTGCATCCAAGTGGAGTGAACCATTAGAATCTGTGCATGTCCTTTTGTGTTGTGTGTTCCTAGCCGAGTTGGGATTGATCCCTTTCAACCTGGAACTCACCTTCACCTCCTTCACCCTTCGAAGTGTTATAATCTCTCATACACCTTCCTTGACTCACTACATTAGTCACACCCTTGCTACTGATAGAGTCTTACTTGCCTCTGTGTGACATCACGGTCAAGGCATTACCTTACAACCCAATGCTAGGACTCCTACACCAAATGGTTTGAGCTCTAATTGGGACTTCTTACTAGGGAGGTCCCCTTGACATGTTGGCGGGTCCAACACCATCAACACCTCCTTGAATGTTTCATCTCCTTCGTGAATCTGATTGAGCTTCACCCACACTTCCTTGGCAGAATTACAGTGCATAACCTTCATAAGTTTAGATTGACTAAGGCCGAAGGGAATGGAATTATTGGCTTTAGCATTATTCCCATATAAATTTTCACCATCTGCATCAGTGGGAAGGACATCAAGGAAATTATAATCTAATAATACAAAGAACCAAACATCTACCCTTGGGGACATGAGATAGGCTTCCATCCTAACTTTACAGAAGGCATAGTTTTCTCCATCAAAGACTGGTATCTTGCTTGAGTAAGAATCATGACTCTCTTTCCTAAACATAATTCCTATGGATCTACCTTCCAATGTTTAGACTATTCTTCAAGGAACCTGTGCTGATACCAATTGTTGGTATAACTAATTACTGATAGGGGGGGTGAATCAGTAATAGTGAGGTTTTTACAATTTTTACTGAATATGTTTTTAGTTCTTTCCTCTACTATATGTTACTTATGAAATTGTTCATACATAAATAAAATGAGCAGTGGGAAGAGACAGTCACAGGTACATACAATTCATCACATGAGCAACATACACATGATGACACCGATATTTTTTCACGTGGAAACCCAAAGGGAAAAAACCACCAATCTATTTGTTGTTATGATGTAAAATTAAACACCTTCTTAATTACATTAGATGGTTTGTGAGAACCCACTCACAAGAGGCACCAACCCCATTAGTATAGCAAGCACCTACTTGCTAAGAGGCATTAACCTCTTCATGCCACTATTCTAATTTTCATACTATTTTCAAACTAAAAATAGAGGCATTTACATACATAGAAATATACCACTCTGGTTGATTGTTGACTCAACATGTGCTCTTGGTATTCTAATTTTCTAATACTCTTTTGTTCTTGCATAGATGTAGTTTGTCAACTACTCATAACAGCCAATTCTCATCCCTCATCCTTCCCTTACACAAGCTCTCAGTAGCTCTTCACTTCATCTCAACACTTGACACAATCCCACAGACTCCAAACTGCTCAGTACACTCAATAATAATCTCTTTTCCAATTTTCTTGATGGAAATCAATGGTTTTGATCCTCTGCTGCACACGTTGTATCTGCCACAAGTTTCCATCACTGTTTGAGTGTACCTCTATAGGGATCCTCCATGATACTATTGTATCGAATGGGTGGATTATGTCATTGAATTTAAACATAAGGATTGGCTTCCAATTTCTTCACATACTCCCCAAGAAATCCTCCATACCGATAATTTAATCTCAGTCAAATTTCCCATTCTATTGTGACTTCCATGCTTATTCAAGGCTTAACATAAATTTCCAATACTTTGAGAATGGATTTTTTGTTCCTCATTTAATCCTATAAGACATGGACAGGAAGTAAGACATGGCCTCTGTCTCTATCTCAACAAACTTATGAAGTCACAATAACTCCAATGATAAACCTTCTTTAATTCCCTTAGCTATTGACTCATTCAATCTTGCAATGCACTCAATTTTTTTATTATAGCTCTTACACATCAAAACCTTTTATTAATATAGGATTATGAAATTTCAAGGTCCTAATTGTCCTTTAGCTCCTCCAAGCCTAGCTCCTTATCATTGTTCTTACCATGGGACTATTGCCTGTGACCGAGTGCTTCAAATACAATTGTGTTGTATCGAAGCTCCACTCATCATAACTTTTATTAAAATGACCTTCCAAAATTATGAGCTTCTGATTGGCCTTTAGCTCCTTATTGCATTTCCTTTATAGTACTGTTGCTTGTGACCAATGGCTTCATACTCCACTATGGTGTTATATCGAAGCCTCTGCATATTGTAACTTTTACTAAATAGACCTTACGAAATCGCGAGTTTATGTTTTTCCTTTAGCCCCTTTTTCTTAGCCCCTTATCATTTCTCCTCCATGCAACTGAGATCTATGACCAATGGTATAGCCCTTAGGTGCTGCAATATTGGAGCCACCATATCTCATAACTTTTATTCAAATGATGTTACGAGGTCGTGAGGTTTTGATCTCCTTTCGCTTGGCACCTTCCTGTTTCTCCTCCATGTGACTAGGCGATGTAACCAGCATCTTCAATTTTAGGTGCTAAGGCATTATGTTCCTATCAGGGGCCTATCTTCCTTTGTTAAGTCCTTTTCGCCCGTGGTTCCTCGAAACTCCATGACCAAGTGTCAATATTACATCAGAGCCCCTAGGCATCTTAACTTTTTAAAATATGCATTTACACAAGAGTTACGAGATCTCCATCCTTTGATATGCTCCATAACACTTAGGTGTTAGCCTCACTCTACTCCTTTGGTTCTCTAGGATTCATGACCATGTGTCAATCTCATCAAAGCCCCTTTCATTGGAAATTTTCTCATAGAGCATTTACATAGGAGTTACGAATCATTGACCTTCAAAATTTCGACCTCTGAGTGATGTCACACTGAAATCATCAGTCCATGTGGTGCCTCGTCAGTGGTGACATGTGTCGCCCAGATTGGCCCATGAGGCCACCCAAAATTCCTAATCTTCTTTCCACATATCCTGTCATACGACCATGTCATGACTACATCATCTGCCACCTCATCCCCTTAGGGCCAACAAACTACTGACATGTGTCCACCTGGAGGAGAGAGAAATGGGTCCATTGAACTTTGGTTTTTCAACTAAATTGTTTGTAGTTTGCTTCTTGACATACCTCAGCACTTAACACTATCAAAGCATTTAAAGAATTAATTCGTTAAGAAGTTTTGAGGTTCCAACCTGCCAAGGTTTCAACTGACTCATTTGCTCTGAGGTTCTAATATTGGGATGTCTTATCAAATCAAAAGATTCTTCAGAAGGAATTTCATTGGAGTTCTTAAATCCCAATCTTTAATCTATTTTCCTCTCATATTTTAGATTCCAAAACTCAGCCCTCTTGAAATTATTTCCTACTCATCCTCTCGATATCAATTCCTGATATTTTGGAAGCCTCCAACGAAAGATTCAGATAAGCCAGCTTGCCTCAATATTTGACCTATTCTGGACAAATTTCGATGGCTAATAACACTTGATCCTGATTCCCTATCCTGGACTTGTTCATACCATTCGAAAGATATTTCGGAGAAATTTCCAATGGAGAGGGTCCGATGCAGTAATGAGCCCACTTGTAGCCTGAAAAATGATCCCAAGAATCTGACCACTTGATTCTCCATAGTCATCCAGTTGACATCAATGCCAACACACTCATAGCCACTAGCAATCCTGAAAATTCCAACAATCCAACAACATCTTCCCACCAAATGTTTTCTTTCCCTTTGAGACTGGAGGTAGTTATCTTGGCTTTCAAGTTCTATAGACAACTATACAATCTGAAGAATTTCTTCATCCCAAACAACCATGCCTATGCATCTTCTCACTTCTTCATCTCTCCACCAAATGTAGGATGCTTATTTTTCTTGAACTCCTCTAGAAAATAATACCTCCTCTTATAAGAATCATGATGGTGATGACTATGATGATGTCTCCAGGATGAGGAATGAGAATGAATCCCCTACATAGCAATTCTCGTGGAAGGTGTATCCAGTGATCTGCCACCTCTAACTATGTTCGATCTATCCAACCTGTATTCAGACTGAGATCTACTACCATAGAATCCATTAGTATTTTCTTCCTGCTCTTGACTGATCCTCAACTATCCTTTTTTATGAAACTTTGACAAGCTCCAAAGAATTACTGCATTTACCTATACCTACTTCTCTTAATCCCTCACAAGTCTTTCCTGAGCCTCAACCAACCTGTCATTATTTTCTCTGCAACTTCTGATCTTTGTCCTCAATCTCCTCAATGTATCTGTTATACCAGGAGAATACTCTTCTCCTTCTTGCCCAACTGATAAGTAGGGAGAGTCACAGGAACTATAGTCTACAATTTTTCTCGTCATCTTTTATTCTCTTCTTCCTATAAGTGTACCATGTCAGATAAACCAAATATATACCAAAATAAAATCCATACCTCATTGATGTCTAGGGGAGGCTGCAAGATCAGTGCACATTAGCATGTACATGTATAATCATAAGCATATCCATATAAAAACATATCAACATCACGCATGACCATACCAATTGTATACCATGACCCCATGCATGACAACCATAACCTTGAAAACATCATATTTTACCCAAAGAGACTTCAACTTGGCTCTGATACCACCTTACAACCGCCTCCTCCCACATTTACCTGCTTTCACCAACTTTCCTAGGGAAAATGTGAGTTGAGGCTCACTATGATAAGACTCAACCTCCAATATGACCTTAAGGAAATGGAGTTGACAGCTTAAGACCTTAATGACTTCCCTCGGGTGTTACAGGACCTCTAGGAGCAACCCAACCCCTCCAAGTGTCCAACCCCTGAGATAACTATTTTTTCACTATCTTAGAGCCTCATCCACTCCATTTCTAAGGCATGCAAGTGACTATATCCCTCCATGTGCTCCCATAGGCCTTCCTGCTAGTGATTGTGGACTTTTCTAGTTAGTTCTATGCCAAAGACCCTGAATTCTGAGCCATGTTTTTAGGGCTAGGACTCAGGCCTCTGCCCATAACTTAGTGAAACTTCTAGAAATGATGAATGACATAGAGAGAAATATTATAAAGAAAAACTTGAAACAGGACTTCACCTGACCTCTCCCAACTAGGACTAACATTCTATCAAACACTTGGTAAACATGCAATTGATAGGTCATGAATGCATATCTGAACATAAGGATTTGGAAATTTATCTAAGGTTTAACAAGAAGGACCAATGCATTCTCACAATAGTTTTCATAACACCAACTAGGTCCTATATTCATTATTCAATCAACTACAAGTAAAAACATGAAGAGAGCCATGACTAAGATAGGTCATAAAATCATGCTTATAACCAACATATAACTAGATAAATAACAATGATAGAACAACCATTAAAGCCACATAATAACCAGTGCATTTACTCATCAAAAGAAATAGAAACATAGCTCTTATTAAACATATGTAAAGTCAACCAGGTTTGGGACTTCTACATACCACCTGGCCATAGATTGGGCTGAACCAAATTTTTATTTCAACCAATCACCCCTGTTCCATATTCCAAGAATGAATGTGGGATCTCATGGGATAAACCAATCCAAAAAAACTAAGGGAATCCAGAGGTTACACCAACTCCAAGATTACCATACCGTGATCTCACCTAAACCAATCCTAAGATCACAAAACCAAACCGAGCTTGGATGCATCAGAATTGAGTTGTAGTTACAATAGGTTAATTTAACCAAGAAAGAAAATGAAACTGAATACAACCACACAAGTAAAAACTCAAGATTTATGTGGTAAAACCCTGACAGGGTGTCAAGGAAACATCCACGGGGCAAGGGATTGGAATTTCTATTCAATCAATAAATGATTCTCCTTACAATAGTTCGGGCATTCATCAGTTTTATATGAGCCTCCTCAGTTACATAACTGTTGATTCGGTATGAAACTAACTTGTCAATAACTAATACAATTTTACCCAAATTTACATTAATTAGTTGTCAATTACCAACAAACTCCACCTTGACAACAATTTTCCTAATCCCTTGCCCATGCCCATTTATCATCTCTTCTGCAAGCCAAGAGAAGCTAAACACCATCGCAACTTCTCTACTGTAACTGGCTTTGTGAATATGTCTGCACAATTCTCACGTGTATGGACCTTTTGAAGAGCTACTTTTCCTCCATCGATCACATGTCTTAGAAAATGATACCTTACGTCAATGTGCTTTGTTCTACTATGTTATAGACATATTTGGGCACTGCAATGCCAATCACATATGCCATAAACCAAGGGCTTCTAAGTGCCTAAGAGTTTTGTTTCATACCCTAAAAGAGCAAGGTCAGCTGATTACATCATCTCCCAAAAGTTCTCCCTGAAAAACTACTCAGAACTGGTCAAAACTTGACCATATAGACTACTCAATCCTAAGGGTGTGATGCATCTCACCTGCCACATGCAAAAAGTGTGTTGCATACTGAAAATCCCTTTTGTAGGGTGTGATTAGTGAGAGCAGACAAATGGCAGAGGCAGTTGGCTAGGTGGAAACCTAGAGAATCTTCTAGAAACTGCCCATTTGACACTTGCCTCTCTGAATTCGCCCAGGGATGAGTAAGAGATCATGAATCTCCAAGTGGAACCAAGAACTATCAGAGAGAGGACACTAATCAAAATCCCAGAAGCTGACTCACCCACCTGCAAACATCTATATATGGATCCCTCATCCTAGAGATCCAGAGGCTGGAATTTTGTATTTTTGTAAGGAAGTGCTATTGGTTTCTCTGTGCAACATTGTTGGGTGATCTAAGCTTTTCATGAGGTGAAGAGGGCTTTCATGCTGGGAGGATGGCGTTGGGTCAGACCAATGGGTTGTAATCCTCTCTTCTACTACTTCTATCAATAAAGCTATTTGAGTTTTCCTCCATATGTTTGTGTATCTCTGAATCTTGTCTTGATATATGCATTTGTATGGTTAATATATATCTGATCCTATATTGTTTATGGTTATAGATCTCTATGCTTTGATGGTATCATGCTACTTTGACTCCACAGGTGTTCTTTGAAGCGGGACAAGTGAGGAAAGAGTGGTGAATTTCTGTCAAAGGGGAAAGGAAACAAGCAAGGAGCCAAGCGAAAGACTGAGGTTGGTACTCTCTGCTTCTTTCTCATCTATCTCTCATAAAGGAAAACACAAGTGACTTTAGTTTGTTTGTTTCTAAGATAGCTACCTGTCTTAGTGGGATTAGCAGCTCTGAATGGACACTAGTTTTCCCAATAACAAAATGGCGACTCCACTGGGGAGCGAATAGCTTGTTTGCTTGTTTATATTTGTTTTCTTTATAAACTACAGACAGAGCCTAAAGTTAAGCCAGCTAGCCTTCAAACTGCATTTGCTATGCAAATGCAAAGTAGATCAATGTTGCTTTAGTCCATCTCTGGGTTTTGTTTATAAACTGAACAACCAACTTGCAAACATCTTAAGTGCCCTGGTGGTAGCTCAAGTAACCTCATTAGGTCAGCCCCTATGCTTTGTATTTACTGACTATCATTAGCTCAGCCTAAATCCCTGAACTAAGCTGTAAACTGTGACTAAAAACCAAGTTAAAGTCTTGTCCCTAGACCATCGCACTGTCTCCTTTTGACAGTCTGGATGCATCGCACCTCCTATGTGCAATAGGTGAGATGCATCCCTGTTTCCCTGTGTTACAGGTGCGATGATCAAATAAGACTGTTTCTGCCTCCAGATTTTGGTTTTTCCTTCATTTTCTTCAGCTTTATTCAGGAGTTTTGCTATCTGTGATCAGTATACCACTGTTGAAACTCCCTTCCTTTGCATTATTCAGCCTCCATTGTACAAAGAATTGTGAATGTTTTTAATATAATTTTCACCATTTACAGTTCTCCTTTACAAAAAGTAGCTTAATCGAACTGTCGTCTTTTGATTTGGAAGTGTCGCAAGTGTCATTTTTAGTCAAAGAAAAGAATCCTACTCTTTTTGATAGTCGATTACATTGTTACTCTTGTATTTGATTTGAATTGATAGTATTTCAAGTGTCGAGAGCAGTTTTCAAATTGAAGTTGAAAGTGTCGCTCTTAGCCTTCCTTTTGTTTTTTAGATTCGAAATCGCAAAGTGTCATCTTAGCCTTCCTTTTGTTTTTTTAATTCGAAATCACAAAGTAGTCTTCCTTTCGTTTTTTGAATTCGAAATCACAAAGTATCGTCTTAGTCTTCCTTTCATTTTTTGAATTTGAAATCGCAAAGTGTCGTCTTAGTCTTCCTTTCATCTTTTGAAGAGAAAATTGTCAGTACTGTCGCTTTGAGAGAAAAGATAGTTCAGATTTGTACTTAGCATTCTTTTTATCACTCACACATTAAGAAAGCGGAAAACAAATACATGCATGTGCATTTGCATTTAGACTGCTTGTTGATTTTGATTTAGGACACTACATTTCGCTCCTCTTTCCTTAGTAGCTAAGATTTTCATTGCAAAAAGAAGAGTAAAAGACTGTTTATCATCTTATATTGCATATTTAGGAATTGTATATCTACATCATGCAGTGAACCTTAAAGGAAAACTTCTTAAGAAAGATCAACTATAAAATAAATTCAATGAACATAAAAATTCTTTGGAACCTAATGCACAACGTTTAGAAGTCTAGGCTAGAGACGTATTCCGGCATCGTAAAGCCTGGTAACTATCGCTTTCATCGTAGGTTGGGTGATTCCTCCTCTTTGAGACGACAAGTGCCAGTACGGACTTGTGCTCCCACGTACCATTGATTATATATTGGGAGACCACAATAGGCTATATCCTTTATCCTTAGGAAGCCGTGCCTGCCGCCCTATCGATCGCAATGCACTGAACACAACATTCGGGAAGATTGACTGTCATACTGTAAAAAGTATTCTGCAGTTTTTCGATTGGTTTTGTAATCCCTCTGTCTAGATTTCCAGAGTAGTCTCTTTCACTCCTTTTCAGACTCCTTAAAAGAAAAGATCCGTCTGAGCACTTGTCACTTCAGGCTCATTAAAAATTGAAGGCGACTAGAGTCATCTTTAGCTTTTTCTTGACTCTTACAAATTGAAAAAGAAAGTTGTGTCAAAGTGTCATAAAATTTATTTTAATCAGAATAACATCACTGTTCCCTCATTGGTCTTAGGTTGAGAAAAATGGAGTCCACCAATCAAGGGTTTCCCCTTGGAGGGAATCCTATCCCTTTCTTCTCTTGGGGAGATGTTGGTGCACCTCATATGGCCACATTGTCCCTTCCAGGATTGACAATTGGCCTGCCAGTATGGCTCTTCTCGACCTCTGTCGTTCAAAACACCGTGATTCCTGAGCAATCAAATCAGCAATTGGATGATACTAGAGTTACCCCCCAACCTTCTACTTCATTTGTTTCTCCCTCTCCTTCTTCCTCTTCACTTGGTGAAGCTAGAAAAACTAAAAACCAAGTAATTGAGAAGAAGAAGGAGAAGAAGAAGAATAAGCCAACAGCGAAAAGGGGCAACCAAGCATCATCTAGCGAAAATCCACACACTGCACCGTACAAACCCAAATCTCCATGTGTCATTTGCAAAGGGGACCACTATCATCGAGATTGTCCTTGCATCCCACGGATCTTAAGGGACTGGTCTCCCCACTTGCACAATCCGATGTCCTCAACCTCTGATGATCATGTTGAAAGTACACCATCAACTAGTGAAAATGAAGTCATCGGACAAAAAGGAAGATCTAAAATTCATTGTAGACTGTGTGAAGATGATCATGTCATCCACCGTTGTCCCTTCTGTTATCACAAAATCGTGTACTAAGGGCTGCTACTTAGTAAGATCTCATGAAACTGTTTCAGACCAGGCTTTAGACTAAGGTTTAGCCTCCTTAGTCAGAGAGGGCTCTCTCACAGATTTTTGATATGCATTAAGGACAAGAAAAGATGGCTAACTCTTTAAACAGTAGATGAATTTTAAGCTGGTTGGAACAACAAAACTAGACTTCTTCCATTGGGCTCATGGAGTCATACACTTCTGCAGTAAACTATTAGCTACTCAATCATGGAAGCCAAGGCATATAATGTCTAAAACACTCAGAACATTTCTCAAGAAGAACCTCAACTCAAAAAACATACACAGGAAGTCTGAGCACTAGGTGAATTCAGAGTGATTGCATATTTAGTGAGCTGTAAAACAAGAAGAATAAATACCAAACCACATATACTCTGAGCATTTGAAACACACGATGAATCTTGGGAAGAAAAAGTACCCTTTCTATTACTGTCAAAGTCTTTTACATAAGCCAATATGAAAACTCTGTTTTTATAAAAATCTCCAACCTCGTTTACATCAGAGTTTCTCCTATATATAGGAAAACAAAACTCAAACTACCTTGAGTCTCCTCCTCCAGCATGAGGGGAGCTCGATATCCTATCATTAATTACCTTATCTAGATCTAAACAAACTTATTAAATACAAAGGTATTGTGCTGTAAATACATAGAGTCCTAATCACATTGAAATTCAAAGTCTATCTCCTCGTATGCATGATGCCTTTCTTGAGCTTTGACACCTGTACTCTTTCTGTTGTGGCCGAGATATATTGGAGAAGCATTCACTGAACGAGCTGCCTTGGATACTAGCTGTGCAGATGACTCATTAGTTGGTGAAGATGTGTGCCCTGTTTTCACGGTCCCTGCCTTCCATCAGTCTCCGAAAATGTAGCAGCATGTTCCCAATTCTTTAATAACTCAAAGTATGGAACACTGCTACCAAACACCATGTCTCCAGATGAGCTGTAGGTTGTATTGATGTACAAGTGTCTCTCTTCTAACATTCCCGGTCAAACTGTTTATTCTGCATTGAAAAACATCACCTACAGCAGTTTCGTAGCGCGCTACGAAACTGCTGTGTGATTTAAAAAACACAGTCTTGTAATATGCATAATAAATTCTACTGTATCTTTAATGATCCCTGGTCCTCATCTACTTCTCTTATTTGATAAGAGATGTGCATGATCTGGAAATGAAAGCAATCAACATCAAGAACTTGTCAGCTCAATATCACTAGGGGCATAATCAGCTATCTGAAATATCTTTGAAGAACCTGAGAGTTGAGATAACTACAGTATTGGAATGAGTGTTGTGTCTTGATATAAATATAAATCCAAAACTTAGGTACCATCTGTAACATCTAAATTTATGTTCCTCTCAGAATGGCTCTGCTCACATATCTCTGCAATTCAAGTCCATGTCAACAAACATTGAATTACTGTTGCTAATCCAATCTTGCTGTCACAGAGCACTATGAATCTCTTTGTGAAAGAAGAAGCTTTTTCAACAAGAAGTGTACTCCCATCTAGTCTTCTGATTGGATCAGATATTTGACCCCCGAGAGATGAGGAAAAACGAATGTTTGTGCTCAAAACACTAAAAGTAGTCCCAACAGATTCTCATACCTTTTAGCCATCATGCGAATTGGAACTGTACTAGGTAATGGTTCAGCAAGGCAATCCATAATTTTTTGCCGCAACAATGGTACAGTTTTCCCATCCCTTCCTTTTCCAGTAATCCTTCTAAAGGGCTCTGCAAGGATTGGAGTACTGTTTCTCCACACTCTTTATCAAGACATTTAAATAACTTGGCAAAACCAGGTACAAATGCTTCTCCTTTTAAGAGGTCAATCCAGTTTCTTGAGCGCGGCCATGGAGCATAAAAAAAAACTTCCAACCATCCATTCACTGATTTATCTCGAAAACTTTGGGACATATCCATTGCCTGGCTGTTTGCGTATCAGAAAAAACATGATCATAAGATAAACCATTCAGCATGCATTGACAAAACCTTCTACCTGAATGACTGGATTCAAAACACCCTTAAAAGGAGAACTAGCAATTGCATTTGAGGTTGGTAAGCACTGCTGAACTTTCTGAAAGCAACTCGGGACGATCTGTGCCAGTCAATTCGATGGCTGTGTGTTCTCCTATAGACTGAACTCTTACAGTGCGTCCTAAGCAGGTCTTCACTTCGGTTGTGGAACCACCCTGTTTCGCTCCCAAAGCCTGGTGTATGTAATCAATGATTCTCCAGTTGATCCGTTACATGAACACATCCATAAACCATCGGCCATCTGAAGAAATATAGGCTTTTGAAATGATTAAATCAAGATCCGTCAAAACTTGGACTACTTT